>JBBMJY010000015.1:14842805-14871748 GCA_037833715.1 Toxotes lorentzi | reverse complement strand
TATCTATCTATCTATCTATCTATCTATCTATCTATCTATCTATCTATCTATCTATCTATCTATCTATCTATCTAAGTTTACTGACATACAAAATTATTTTATATTGTAATATTATGAACTTTTTCTTGTGAAATCCTATTTTTATTTTGTACTACTGAGACTTTTCTTGCAAAATCACAATAATATTAATACTGTATATAATATAACAGCTAACACGTGTTTCTCAACACTTTGTCAAATCTCTTCACACAGCCAGTGCAGCAGCAGTCGCTGTGGACCAAACGGTGGCATGTCTTTTCACCGCTTTGACACGAAATGCTTTCAGCGACCACATCGTTCAAAATTCATGAACTGTTTTCTCACTCAGACTCCAGATGCCTCCGGATTTTCCCTCCTTTCCCAATCGCCTGACTCCATGCGCTCACAGTCCCCACCTGTTTTCTGGTCCCTAATCAGTACTCACTCTTTGTACGGCCTCAGGTCCCTTCTGTCTTTTTCCGGTTCATCATGTTTCCCTTGTTGTGGACTTGCAGTCTTCTGCCAGTTACCTCATGATCAAAGGTCCCTCTTGGCTGCAATGAATGCTGGATCTCTGGACATGTCCTCAGATAACCATGTCCATAAAGATCCTTTTCCAGGTGTATTGCAAGAGAGGACAAGAGACAGGGTTGACTAGCGCTGTTGTATGCAATGATGGACACTCAAAGAGCACCTCATTATGAACACCTGGTATTCTACCACCTGCTGCTCCACCTGTTCATGCAATTATCCAGGCAGCAGTGTATAATGCATAGAATCATGCAAATTCATGCACTTCAGTAAACCTCCCCCAAAAGTTACAACATGACAATTTAAAGTCTAGTGGAGTTAAAAAGAACAATTTTAGTGGAGTTGGTGGTAAAGAAGGGAATTATTACTTGGAGTAAACTACAACCATCTGTGCGTCCTTGACCTGTCCTTGAGTCACCCCATGGTGCCATGGCCTGTACTTTGAGAGCCCCTGCCACAGAGTGAGTGAAATCTGAATGTCGCCAGAGGTTCTCACAGGCTTTTCTGGCCATTTACTTCCAGCAGGCTGCGGTGGTTGGTCTGGAATAAGGAGGTCATGGCTTTATTTTATTTATTTTTTTTTATTATTTTCCAGAGGCACTGTGAGCCAGCAGTGTGACCCGAGAGAGCCGCTGAAGCAAACCCAATGAGTGAGACAGCTGCTCCCAGTGATTCACTGAGACCTGATCTAAAAGTCTGATATATACTGTGACTCTGCAGGTCCTCAGACACACACACACACACACAAACACACACACCATTACAAACGGGTGGCTGTGGCTCAGGTGCTGGAGGAGGTCGCCTGCTAACCTCTGCTGGGTTGTTCAATCCCTGGCTCCTCCTGTCCACATGTCGAAGAGGACAGAGCATTGCACAGAAGCTCTGTCCTCCATTAGTGTGCGTGTGTGTGTGTGTGTGTGTGTGTCAGAAGGTCAAAGAGAGGCAAAGAAAAAAAAAAGGCATCCCACAATTGCAGAACATTTATAAAGTCGTACCCTCATGACCTCCAACTTGCTGCACGCTGCAGCAGTTCATAAACAAATACCCAGATGTTCTGTCAAAGTTATGTGTATATGTTGTATGCTGCAGAAACATAAGCTGAGATGAGATGTATCACCATGGAGACCAATCGCTTTCAAGCTGTGAGCGATTCAAAGCGAGTCGAATAATTGTCACCGGATCTGTCCTTGCATATACCAGGGTGCACATGTGTCACTGGCAGGGAAGGAATTGAATTTAAAGAGTAAAATCGGCAGCGTGTAAGGAACATACACAGAAACCGGCGAGAGAGCTGTTTGCGGACGCCTGTGTGGTCATTCTGCAGCTTTTAGGTGATTTACTGAAGGTAAACACTGTGGGCAGCTGTGCGTAATGACCACGCGCTCTGGTGCAGCACTTCTCAAATCACGGGCATCAACACGTCCGCCCTGCTGCCTTCAGGCGGCTGCAGGGGTTTAATGAACTGAAGGAGACAGTTGGACAACATGACTTCTAATCCTGCAAAGCTGCAAGCGAACAGGGCACAGGTCATGGCACACCTGACACAGCCACACACCTCCACTCACCTGCACCATGTATTGCTGTAAACTGTTTTGAACTTTTGTTTTGTCACTGCCAGTGTCATGGAAAACATTAATTAAAATGCATTACCTGACACAGGGCCTCAAAAAGGCCAGAGCTATTTGTTTTTTTGTTGTTTTTTTAGCTTGAAATGTCTCCACAGTGAAGACCCCACCAACTGAGACTCCACCAACAAATGGCTCCTGACTAAAACTGTACTGAAGTAATATTTAAAGTGCAAACTGTAGAGATGTGTGTGAACCCGTGTGCCCTATGAGGCATGTGAACAGCGTGTAGCAGGACTTTCATGGAAATGTCAGTGTTAGATAAACAGTGCAGAGATCAGAGAGGTCTCTAAATCAGCTGATCTCAATCAGCTGTTTGTGCCTAACTGCTCTCAGTGGTTGCCATGGTGATTCTGAGTGCTGAGTTTCCACTGAGCGAGACACGGACTCAGCTGAGAGACACGTCTCAAACTCAGGCTTTCCAGCCCGAAGACCGTCACTGCTGTCTACTAAAAACTGTGTGTGTGTTTGTTTGTGGTGTGAAACAATGGGGAAAATGGAGCGAGGTCGCGCACACACACACACACACACATACACACACCATATGAGGTGTGAGCTGGAGATGTGGTCTGGCAGGGTCTATCTCAGGGGTCAGCAATGCCCAACACAGTCCCCAAGTTCTGAACCACTCCTCCATACACTCTTAGAAACACTGCGTGCGTGTGTGTGTGTGTACGTGCGTGTGTGTGCGTCTGCTGTCCCGAGCTGTGCTGAGATCTGTGTTTCTCCTGGAAACTGAGGCACTGCAGAGGAGTTATAGAGGATGAATTCACGAGGAGCAGGAGTTTATCCTTCTTCTCTTATTACACCGGCTCAATCACTACGGCAAAGTATCCTCATTTATTGGTGATTGTTTTCTTGTTTTGCTGGAGGGGGTATTAGATTTCCAATCACTTCAGACCTGAGACGCCTCTGTAGCGCTATCACGCTCCGTGTTTTATAACGGTCCATCACAGAGGTGGGTTTAATAACTCTGCACCTCAGCGTCTTCAAGGACAGGTTAGAACAAGCTCTGTTAATGGATCGGCCCCCAGCACATCTTCAAGGCAGGGAAAGCCGCACAGTGAGGAGTCCCTGGTTCTGTGCACCAAGCCAAGCAAGGGGGTTTGTTTAGATTCAAATGTCATGAAAGTTTACCAGTGTAAATCCACAGAAAAGACACAGGGCTCAGTTAAAAACTGGTGGCTGTGTCTCTAAAACGTGAAGTTGCATTCTAAGCTTCCCAGGCCCTCTTTAGAGAAACCTATCAACTATTCGGAAATTCACCACAAAATAGAGATTAGCCGTGGAAAGAGTCATTTCATTTCATTTCTCACTGAGGGAGCGGAAATCAGGACACGATTCATATTCAAATGCACAAGTCCACTGTTAAAGTTTCATTTCCAGCTCTGCACTGCACATTGTTTGCCAGTTTGAGCAGAAAATTCATTATTGCGCTGAAATTTATTTGTCATTGAAGGTTTTGGTTTCATTTCCATAAATTATGCTTTTTTTTTTTTTTTTCACAGAAGCGAGGATTGGATTTTGAAAATTTGAGCTTTGTCGTACAGCGTGCACTCACGGACGGAAAATTAAACAATTACGCTTCAATACCGAGGCTTGAGACTGAGACCGACCCAGGAAAATCTTCTGTTCACCAGCCTCAGATCATAGCTGCAAACCAAACTCCAGGTAAAAAATAATCAGTTTTGTTGGAGCCTTTCCTCCCGGTGTATGGAAAAAATGCAACAGAGGAGCCCCAGTCATTCTCTGGTTCTCGCTGGGTGACATTTGCTGAATGGAGAGACAGTGATGGCTGAATGTAAATGACAGTCACCCTGTTGCATTAATCCGATCATATATTGTGATTTGAAGTGTTATTTTGTGTGTGTGTGTGTGTGAGGGCTCAGGGAGGAGCAGGTGAGACAGAGAGAGCACCTGAGGCACAGAAGAGAAAGCCATTACTAACATGGATGAATGGAGGAGGGGAAGGTCACATTTGATTAGGATGCCTTAATTTGGTTTGCGCACACAGCCCGGCTCGGCTCTATAGGATGTTCTTCCCTCACACACAGAGCGGTAAGCAGATGCACTTTCAGCAGTGACTGGTTTTTTTTTTTATTATTATTTTCCATGCGGAGGGGGACCGGGCTATTATGAGAGCAATTACACACAATGAATGCCTCATAAAATGGGCTCCACTGTCAAAATGAAATGCCTGGAAGGCAAGACATCTGCCCTGAAGTCAGGAACAGCCCCGCATGCTTTAACTGGGCTGAGTCACTGTGTGTGTGTGTGTGTGTGTGTGTGTGTGTGGGGTGGAGTGCAGAGACATAACATTTCAAAGGATGCACAGGCTGAGTGGAGAGGAAATGGTGGAACAATTTAAAGGCCTGTGAAATGAAAAACTCAGGGACATTTATCACTATTGATTATTATCATTATTATTGTCATTATTATTATTATTATTATTATTATTATTATTATTATTATACATTTTATGGTTCTAGCTTGTCACCGACATAAAAGTCATGTTCCAAGTAATTTATGTTTGTTAGATGAATGTCTTTGTATAAGTAGTTGGGAAAACTTTATAATATAGAATTGTAACACTACAAAATTGAGTGGCGTCGAAGTGAAAACCAGTATTTGCAGTCCAGTGCATTGACTGCCATCACCACAGCTCCCAGTCCCAGGGCAGAGGCAGAGCTCACTGTGGCTCTGCCAGGTGTTGTGAGTGTGAGTCCAGTGTTTGTGGTTCCCTTTCCTCTTGCCTTTGCTCGGGGTCGTCCCGGGCTCAGGCTCAGTCTCTCTCCGCTCTGTGAACATCGATTTTCCTCAGCTCGAGTTGCAGAGATCTGTGCGAGTTTACTGTCTGACAGAGAAACAGATGGATAAAGGACGATGACCGATAAAGAGGGAATGAACTATTTATATAACCCAGTAAAAGTGAATTTCCTGTGAGCCTTATCCCCTCCAAACACCCCCGAAGACCTGTCACAAGAAAACTGTAACGCTGCAACACACCCTCTTTGGATGATTGACCTCCTAACAGATGCAGAGCAAACCAGGACATCCTCGGCAGCGGTCTGGCTCTCTGGAGGCTGCTCGTGTTGCCGAGCAGGCACGCCGTGAGAGTTATTGTGGTTTCTAACAGCAGTGTTCTTCTCACTTCCTCCTCTCCTGCTGGATAACCACAGATTGTTGCTGAATACAAAGATGTGTCGACAAAAAATTTGGACTTTATTAAAAATCGGTGGCGTGAAATGAGCCAAATCTTTGAAAAACAAATATTAAAAACCAACCAAAAGATCACTGGAATGTCACACTACTACTAATACACACAGTTTGTCATCTCCGTGTAGATCATTAACATTTCCACCCTGTTTCCTTAATCACAATTGATATGCCGCATTGGTGTTTCCTGATTTAAATGAAAAAGTTTCCCCAGGTTAATGAGTTATGAATATTCATATTTTTTCTTTAGCTGATATCATAACTTTTGCCTGTCTTTATGGGGACTTTTATTTTGCATATTCATTGGTTTCCTGTTTATTAGAATGAAATGAGGTCCAGATCTGTGGAGGTTAAACGTACTAATTACCCAGTACTCGCTTGTTTGTGCCTTTATCTGGGGGTGGAACCAGTGTTATGTTCCTATCAGCAGCTGCTGTTACCATTCTTGGTCTCAGTCTAAATGAGTCCATTAAACCTGGTTACGTACAGTATGGTCCATGTAATCTTTCTGAAAACACTGATCCTCCTCTGTGTGTTTGTGTTTGTGTGTTTTTCCAGGTCTTCATGCTGGACAGGAAGTCGTGTGGCTCATGTCCGACCCGTTGGCAGCACCTGGACGTTTCTCAGTTTGCTCCCTCGTCAGGTTTCTCTTTCCCTTTCCTGTCTCCTGGGGAGCGTTTCCTCGTCTCACTCGAGGATCTGAGGACAGAGCGTTTCGCGATGCTGTACAGATTGTTAGTCCCCTGTGGTATTGGGCTATAAAAATAAACTCTGACTCCACCGTTAAGCAGTTTCACGTGGCAGCTGCCAAATTATCCAGGTGCAGTCACAGGTTTTCCACTTCAGGGTGGGTGTTTATGCATCAGTCCACAGCTGTCCCCATAGACACTCAGAGGAGAGGGACTAAACCAGAGCTAAGATTGTTACACTGTGTAATTTAATCTTTATTTATTTTTTTTTTTTTATATATAGGTTGTATATAGATATAGATAGATGGAGGATTTTATCTCAGTGTCAGTTTTAGCTTTTCTTTAAGATTTTAACTGGTAGTCATGGCAACCGAAGGCCTGGGGTCAAAGTTATTTTTTTCCTGCTCTCTCTGGTGTTACTATTATTACTCCTTAAATTAGTTGTATTCCTTTTATTTTTATTATTTTTTTGTGTTCATGTTTCCTTTGCTCGGGACTCTTGGCCTTAAGATACTCAAACACAGAAACCAATGATTGCTTCTGTATTGGTTAATGATCGCTGATTGCAGTGACGGATTCAAGCTTTGATTTCGAAAAGTGTCAAGTCTTCCTGCCACGACTTTCAAAGTAAAATGTAAGGGCAAACACTTCTGTCGGTACACCAGCTGGCAGTTGGCCCCTAAATAACTTTTCACTTACCAGGCGCCACACAGCAGCCTGATGGGCAGGGGAACAGCACTGTGGATTTTCTTTATTTGGCTTCTCATTCAGCAGGGACAGCAGTGCTGGGGCTGAGATCAGCACTGACGTGGTTTGAGTAATGGCACCCAGCTCCGGACAGGAAACTCATAAAGCCTCCTATGGCAACTCCTATCTCTCTGTAACTAGGATGAATGTCTCCCTCAGCTGAATTCAAACTAACAGTCAATTTTCAAAGGAAAATGGCTGCTGGGGTTCATATATGCCGTGAAGTGCGAGGGGTGAACGTTTTTATTTCCAATGTGGCTCAGTGAGGAAAACAGACAGCGTGAGAAATATGTGGAAACCTTCATTTTAAATGAACTGAAAATGTGAACTCAGAAACACATTTATTTACAGGTTGGGGGTTCTTTTATTTCATTTTCTTTAGTTATTAGTTTGTTTGTTTTTTCAAGGTTGTTGCTTTTTTTTTGTACAAGAAAAAAACTTGAAAAAAACTTTTAGTTACTCATTTCTATCTCCCTCCTCTGGTACATACAAACACTAATATAACTAATGCAGTAAATACAGTAATAATTGAAAACAAAAAAACAACACATACAAAATACTTCATTTAACCATGAATCCAAATATGAATATAAATTTCAATCTTTACACCAAACACCGTGCAGTTTATGTCAGTATTCTCAGATACTGTGTGCGAGACTAAAGCAAACGAATATCCGAACACAAAACCACATTCACAAAGTTCAAAATCTTCTATTTACTGAGTATATCATAATGATAAGACAGTCACGGTTTCTAATCCTTGTTCTATAAAGTGACCTAATTGGTTTTTAAGGCTATCTTGAAAATATCACTGCAGAAACACCCTGAATGCCTCGGCAGTAAGTAAGTGAGTTTCTGACATGTCTGTAGATAGCACTGACTTTAAACTGGATCTGATCATAGTCAGGGTCACTCTAAAAAAGGAATGCATCAAAAAATTTGGAGCAAAACTCTAAAGAAATGGTTTTAATGTTCTATTATTACAATGAATTTGCAGGTGAAATGAGCGTGTTACATCATCTAGGGACATTTCTGATGCTACATCATCATCCAGTGACCGCAGAACCGTTACTGTCAATCAGACTGGCGACTGTTTCCCGTGATCCTTTCACAAGAAGGACCAGACAAGACCGGATCAGACCAGATGCCCAGGACCACAGCAAGCATCCAGTGTTAATGACTTGGAGTTGTGGGTAACATGAGAGCAGTACTTATTATCATACCTGCCTTTTTTTACTCGTCCACTAGATGTCCTAAGACTTCCCTCACTGTGCTCATGAACCTGTTTGCCCCGCCCACCCACACACCTGTACTCACTTCCTCAATCAGTCCTACTTATTCCAGCCCTTTGTCAGCCCACACTTTTTTTGTTTTTGTTGGTTAAGATCCTACATTTTTGTTCCTGTTCCTGTGTTTTTGTTTTTTATTTGCCTGTTGCCTGTTCTTCGGTTCATCTGCCTGCTTTTGTTCTTCTGTCCACCTGTAAGCCATTTTTTTTTTTTTAATTAAAGCTGCTGTTTCAAACTGTACCCAAATATATATCTAGAAAACCTATATTATTGTTTGAAGTGTAGTTGGCAGTGATGGTGAGGACTGGTTTGTTGGTTGTATCCTCTCTGAGGACACGAGGTGCTTCTGAATCGTGCTCTATATTTGGTCCCAGTGTCTTTATCCTGACTCTGGGTTTGTCTCTGTCATTTAAGCTTGTGTTTTGCTCCTCCACCAGGGTTCTTGTCCAGTATATTGCAAGCCCTCAGTAAAGTGTGTCTTGGAATACACTGCTGACACTGACCTGTATGAGGAGGTTAATGTATTATAATGTGCAAACATTATATGGCTGCAGCTCAGTGGTTATGGGCCCTATTTAGGGGCCCTAGATTACTGCCCCTACTTATTGTGTCACTAGTCTGTGAATTAGCTCAGCCAATCACAGTGAAGCAGCCTTTCTCTGTACAAATAAAAGGATAAAACAAAACACAAGCCTGAAAATAAATCATCATCAGTCAGATTTAAATGTCTTTGTCTTCTCCGCTCTTTCATTTTTTATAGATTTAAGGATGGGCTGCAGACCCTTAGTGTTCTGGATGTGGTCCCAGCGCATGCAGACACAAAGCTTCCCCACTCACCTCTGGCTTGATGGATCACCTTTTCAGGATCCTGCTCCCTGAGGTGGGAAGCAACGAGAGAAGAGAACTTCTTGTACCATTATGGAGGAATCCCCCGCAGGATGTTGCAGGTAAATACTGCTGCTGGGTACGACGCTGTCTCATGTTGTTGGTCATTCGAAGTCTACACAACATTAGAACAGGAGAAAACATCTGGGCATTGCAGTTGTAAAATGACTCTGGTTTCTAACTTTTCCTTCAGTGCTAATCTCTTTTCCTCTCTTCCTTTTCCATTATTATTATTATTATTATTATTTTTACTCTTCATTCCCTTCCTTCATCTTCTCTTCCTCATTCTTTCCCTCTCCAAGAGACAAGAAGCTGAGGATGAGTTCTGATTGTTTTAGGCACTTGAATTAAACATAGCCCTCTGTCTCACTCCTGCTGATCTTGAATCTTGTGGCCCTTGTAACTGCTGGCTACTCAAGAGAAAGGAAGAAATTGTCCACTTCAATCCATCTAGCTCATAATAATCTTTACAAAGTAAAAGGACCGTGTGGTGTCAGTTTCCCTTATAATGCTCTGATCACGCAGTAAATCAATAGAGACGTCGCCCTCGTTACCGTTTACTGCCTCAAACAATAACTGACCTTGAAAAAGAAGGTAAATGAGTTGGAAAAATCGTGGGCACTTAATTAAAATAAATCTGCTTGCGGCTCTGATTTAGCGAGCACCACCATGGGCAGGTACGGGGTTTGTTTTCGAGGCTGCACTCCAGTCAGGGACTGAGGATTTAAACTGTCTTCCTGTTCAGTCATGGTAACTTCCTTTTTAATTATCCTCGCTCACACACAGTATAATTACCTCTCACATAAACCAACACAATTTCAATTTTTCTTTTATTTTCACACTCCTTATCTCTTACTTACATTATCCTGCTCCGTCAAACACACACACTGTTTCCCTCTCAGACACACTCATTACACTAATTCACACACCCAACCATTGTCTCTCACTTACACTCATACACAGCTACAAAGAATATTATTGTGTGTGTGTGTCAGAGACAGAGAGAGAATTAAAGGGTGTGTAAGTGTGAACGATGGTGTTTCTAAATAGTTCACCTGTGTGTTGAGTTATTATGATTTATGGGTCACACAACAGCGGGTGTGTGAGAGTGGGACTGTATATGAAAGAGTACAGTAGTGTGTAGAGTATAGAGGTGTGTGTGTGTGATTCCAGTATGATTAATCTCTCATGCAGTCTGTCGCTCAGCGGGTGATCCATCAAACCAATGATTACGATAGATGCAGCTTTTTTTAAAAAAAATCTATGCAGCAGTAATGCTGGTCTCAACCACAGCCCTCCCCCTGACACTTGGTCACTGAAAGAAAACATTTAGAGCATCATCACCACCATCATAATCACCAACACCACCACCACCACCCAGCTTCTGCTCCGCTGCAGCTGCTGATCTAGATCTGTTCATCTTGTTCCACTCTCACACAGTTTATCACGACGTCATCCCCTGACTTTGTTTTTACTCTGTAATGGTTCCGACTTTAAACATAGCAAAGTATAAAAAATAACTGTAACTCATTACTTCCATTTCCACGTTTCCGGGAGTATAAACTCTGCTGCAGTCCTTTGTTGGGTTCACTTCAGTTAAAGTTAAACTGACTTTGGGGAGACCATCCCCCTGCATCTCCCTCAGGCTGCATCCCCATAATAAACTGAACTATCCACATGCTCCAATTAGACCCTCACTGAGCCATCTGCCCTTCAGTATGCTACAGAGAAGCAGCAGCTCACATTTGAATCATTATGAAAATGTCACACTTACACTGGTAAGTGTTTGAGTGCTGTTGTGTACAGTTTGAGTACCAACCATATAGAACTGAGGTCTTTAAATGTCATCGCTGTCTAAAGTTGTTTATTCATTCATATTTTTTTTTTCGTATTTTTTTAGCAGGTCACAGAATAGCGCGCGGCGTACGTGGTGAAATGTTTAACTGTGCGCGCCATAAAATAAATGTCACTTACCCTGTGATGTTGCACAGTGAGCTATAATGGCCGTCCTCCTCTCGATTAGACACAAACTCAGTACACCGAACTGATTCATTATCCAGCAGATAACTGCTCTCTTAATTCACGTGAATGCAGAGGGAGCAGATCAGATTTGGGCAACTGCCAAGTGCGTGAGGTGGGGGGGGGGGTTCATATATGCATATGTAATGGACCTTGGGGTATTGTCTATTTACAGTTAGGGAGCATTCAAACCCAAGCACACACATATACAAGCTAATTTAAAGCTGTTCAAGCCCTTTTTGTATGTTTAACAAAGATCATTACATCATGGTGTTGTGCTGCCTAAAGGGAACCATACAGATCTGCTTTAGTTGCTGGTAGATATTTTAAGGAAACGAATGAAATACACTGTCCTTCTCTTCATCTGTGCCATCTCTGACTCTGCAATGAGCAACCGCAGAAATGCACTGTGGGTGATGCTGTCCAGTACAGCGGCCTGCAGTTCTGCCTGGTGGACCGCGGCATAACATACAGCCGCAGCTGAGTTTCAGTGAATGAAATGTGATAAGTTGAAGATATGTAAAATGACAAGAGCAGATATTTAGTTGACGAGAGGCTGCACACGCGCACCGCTGGCAAACAAACACCTTTAAACAAATGACAAGAAACTGGGGAGAAAAAAAAAAACAGTGAGAGGGGGAAAAAAAAGAGTGGGTGTTATATGTTTAAATTCACATGAGAGCAAGTCGAGCTGGTTACCCAGGTGGAAAAAAAGAAAAAGAAACGGTGACTGTTCCAACAAACAGCTGGAGCTCAGGATGAGCCTCTGAGTTTGACCTAGATCGCAAGGTGGATGTCCCGTGAATGAAAGTGGTTCACAGACAGCGTGCTTGTTTGTCTCTGTGCGTGCAGTGTGTTTGTTGACATCCCCGACAGTGCTGCCCGAGGTGCTTCCTGCTTCTCTTCTTACGTTACGTCTGTTCGTGGTTTACCTAACGCTGATGCCCAAAATAGGACGTGAAGGGACTTTGGTGAATGCAGTGTGTCACTTTGAATATCACACTCCATTCACGGTTTTTTCCATGTGCATGCATGCATTCCACTGATGATACCGCAATCCTGCTTTTGAGACTTATATGTGCTGTGGCTGCCTGTGGCATTCATGTCTCTATCCGCAATGCTTTGCAATGCATTCATCTGAGTTTAATGTCAGTAGCTACAGCTGCAGCACGGACTGTTTGCTGCATCAAGCATCGAAGAGCCACTGCACTTCAGGAAGTCTGAAGTGGACAGGGTCTCACTACCTGAGGAGAAACAGGAAATCCTCAGTAACCATTAGAGATGATCCACCAATATCATACTCAGCATCTTTATATGGAGCAGGACCAACACAGTCCTGGAACATAAGAGCCTGCAGAGAAGAGTGAAGACAGTCCTGGGCATCAGAGGGATGGCCCTCTGTTTTTGCCATGGCAGCATACTGTCTCCCCCAAAGCAGGATGGGAACTGTAGTTATATATTCTAATATTCTGAATATATAATTACAATTACAGTTTCTTTCAGGAAGCAGCTGTTTCTTGGTGAACGGATATCTCAGTGATTCCTTTAAGGTTGTATTAATATTTATTTATTTATTTTATATCCCATATGTCTCCACTCATGGGTGCAAAGTTTTGCATTGCTGCATGTTTTCAGTTAACAGTCCTAAGACCGGTGATGTAAAAGGAACAGCTGCAGTTCGTTTTGAATGCTTTGCTTCTAATTAGGACCCCATGCTGCTCAGCTGTGCTCTCTACAGTTTCACCAGTAAACCCACAAACACCTCAGACCCGCGACCAAGCGCCCTGTACTATCAAAGGCTGCGAAGGAGGAAACATCGTTTGAGTAGGTCAGCTACAGCAGGAAGGTCAGCGGGTGAATCATTTAATCACGATGAAATTAATTTGTTATTAATCATGCAAGATGACGCAAGATCAATCATCATGGTGGTTTTAGCTTTAAAGCACACTCAGGTAAACAAACCTCTCTCTACAGGAGCGGAGCAGAAAGTAGAAACTCAGGTTCGATGGTTGTGTGAGAGGAAATCTTAGCAGGTGTAAGGAATGCTAGGTGTAGCATTTATCCATCACCAGTGCGAACAGTGACTAATCTGAGAGATCAGTGATCTGTATGGGTGAGGGGAGCAGCGTTTGTATTTCTGGATACAGGATATATTTGTTTTCCTGGACTCGGTTATTCCAGGAAAACCTGGAGGCGGACTGTGATCAGATCTGTGATGACTGAGTTTTCTCCAAATGTGAAACACTTGAAATGATGACGTTTAAATGGGGCTTTGGTTGGGATGGAGAAAAATTGTGGTCATGGAAGAAACTTTTGTCAACTGCTGGTAGGGAACAGGAAACAGGAAATGTTTGAATCCACCTGACTTCTAGAGGTTTTTGTCAGTTTAACAAAATGCTTTGAATTTTAATAACCTTTAGGCATCTATTCTCAATGATCACATGTTGCTTTCTCAAGCTGCAATAGCAGAGCTGCAATGTTTCATTAGAAAACTCTAGTTATCACTGGCAACAAATGGGATTTCTGGGTAGAACTCGCTATCATTAAATGATTAGACGACCTTGCTCGTTTTTTGGCGGCCCGGGAAAATTTTCAGAGAGTGAAATGAAAGGTAGCGACCAGTGGCTGCAGAGGACGAAACAGACAAATAGAGACAGATGAGGACGGGACGGGTCTCGGTGTCACCTCATTACTCTGATGGCTTTCGCATTATTCCGGCATGTCGCAAGCGTGCTGGAAAACCAGGCGCTGCATCATTCACCTTGGACACACTGATCATCTCCATTCATCAACGCACTGATGGGGAAAAAAGAATAATAATAATAAAATGATGATGATGAAAAAACAGGAATAAACAACCGCTTTTCTGTCAACACAGATCCACAGCGTGCATTCTGTAACTCCAACAGAAGAGCTGAGACACGGCTGTGCTAGCAAAAAAGAGAAAAGAATAGACCTGAGAGTCATGGCCCCAAAGCAGCTCCCTCTGGGGCCCCCAAAGCGCTAGAGCATCAGGGCACCAGAGCAGCTCCCATAGCACTGACCAGCTCTCCAGAGCCACTTTCATCCTTCGAGAAATCCCAGCTGAAGGTCCTGCTCTGTATCTCTCTGCAGAAATGTAATTAAACTACCAGCATTCTTCCCAACGCTGTGCGAGCAATCTACAGCTTACACAGCCGCATGAATAACACTGAAGGAAAGGACATTAGATATTCAGAATAAGAGTATCACCTGTATGAACCCCCCCCCCCCTTTCCATTTCATCAAATCCATCCTGACCTTGTGTAACAGAGGAGAGTAATTTTCCTGTAACAAGTCATTTAATTGCGCTGCGCTAATAAATATATAATGCAAATATCTGAGACCCTCCTGCTCAGCTGTTAAGGTCATATGCAAACGACAACCCTCTCAAATTGCGCTGCTATATATTACGTGTGGTGCTACCTTACCTGGCTCCAATATCAGTGAAATTACTTCACCTTCATAGAGGGATGTTCTGTGGTCAATATCATGATAATTACAGCCCCAAATGTTTGTGTGATGCTGGACGGAGGCTGTTTATGACGTTCCAGTCCTTATGCTAAGCTAAGCTAATTGCCTTCTGCTCCATATTCACTGCTCAGACATGAGAGTGGGATTGATCATCTAACCATACAAGAGTTGTGAAAGTCTTAGATTCATACATGCAAATTTACATTCCGATTTTGGGGAGTTTTTCCTGATCTGTGTCAATGGTCTCAGGATTGATGGTGGCACATACCACATACTGTTTGTAATGTGTGGTATTAGTCCGTATAAATAAGACTTGACTTCACTTGACTCTGCACATACAGTTAATAGACAAATCCCAATTAATGCTGACGCAACAAAACGCACACTTCTGCGTGATTCCGTTGAAAAATGGAGACGTCACAGTCACATACACACACAACTGATGCACGCAGTGTGCCGCTGGGGCTCGGGGGATGGGGGGAAAAAAAAAGAAAAAAAAAAAAAGAGGATTCATTTTTCACCGAGAATCAAAAAAACATTTAACACAGAACTTTAGTCCTCCGGAGTCGCCGGCTGCTTCCTGCCCGCTCCATATATCACTGTCTGGACTCCTGAGAGGAATATCTACAACTTTATTAAATCCACTTTGCTGGAAGTGCGGAGAGTATTAAAATACCGAGAGGCTAATTAAGTAGCATGGTGGCTCCTGACTTCTCCAGGAAAAACACTTTGCCCTCTTCACCCAGTGGAATCTTAAATGTCCCCTTTAGCACCATCAGAACATTCTGGGAGATAAAGTAATGAGGTGCATTGTGGGTATTGGCTTTTGGGGGGTGGGGTAGTCCTAAAATCCATGATAATCTCCATGGGCTTTTTGGTTGGTGAACCTCTTCCCTGTGTGTGGCTTTGTTGTTGTCTGATATGAGCCTGATGACTCATCTGCAACCTTGATAATAGTGTTTGAGTTGTGGATGGGTTGGAGGTCATGTGAATAAAGGAAGGGGGCTCAGCACCAGGCCCTGGGGGACACCGGTGCTCAGGGTGAGGGTGGAGGATGGGAGCTAGCCCAGTCTGAAATTCTGGAGGCAGTTGAGGAAGAAAAACCCAATATCCAGTTTCACACGGAAGGATTTAGTCTTAGTGAGTCGAGTCTGTTCGGTGTGACGGTATCAAAGGCTGAGATGTAGACAACTAAGATCATCCAGATATAGGTGGTGTGTCTTTCCAGTTGAGGGAGGGAGAGAGAGACAAGGGGAAAACTCCAGAACATCTGGAATGGGGCACTGACAGCCAGGAGAGGTCTTATGGTCCAGCACAAAGAGCCTGAGTGAAAAGAGAGGACAGGGAGGAGGACAGAAAGAGAAGGAAAGTGAGAGGGAGGGGGTGTGATAGGGAATAGCTGCATTCTGGAGGCGAAGAGCATGGGATGGAATGCAAGGTTTAAAGAGATCAGCCAGGTATGGAGGGGCCTGTCTGTCATCAAAAGCATCTTAAAGTCTGCTGTTGTTTTACTTCCTGCCTTTCTTCTGCTGCTAAACCCATTTCAATGGGGCGAAAAGGCTTTGACACAATACCTGCTGTGTGGTTGTTTTCCCTGCAGATTGTTTACAGTCTGTAAACAACTACAAAGAAATGTCACAAATAAGCTGACAAATGGGCTCTTGGTATATGTGGAAGTGGGTGTTTATGGGCGTAAAGGCTTGAATTATTGCTGCCAGGGAGCTGCGCTCATGCTATATCCGGTAATTCCGAGTGTACGGTTCCCGGTGATTCTTCTGCTGCCTCTGTTTTCACTGAGTGTGGCCTAAAGCTTGAATAAAATTGCATCTGATCGAGTGTGGAGAGCTCTTTACTGTACATGTTGCAGACTTAGTCAGCGGAAAATGTGCTTACCCTACTAATTAATCCACACAATACAGATGGCTTTATAGGGGTTGGAGAAGTGTAGTTCTGGTCTGTATAAGTAGTGTTGGACCCACTATAGCATCCGGCCTGCACCTCAGATAGTTAGACTGGTTAACCTGCCTAGCCCGGCTTAATCTGCGGCACTGAATTGAAGCACTGTATTTGACAGAGGTTCAACAGCAGGGTTAGACCACATCAACCAGGGGTTTCATGTTCAGGAACTGAACTGTGGGAAATATATTATGTTTTGATTTTGTTTAATTTTACAAGAGCTTAAACCAAAGAATTAAATAAAAAAAAAAAAAAGATTTTAGTAAAGTATAAGTTTGGTTTTAACCCATTTAATGTCCTATGTCCTATCGAAACTTAACGAGCACTGCAGGAAGGTGAGTTTGATTCCTGAACATCTGGGTCTGGGGTTTGGTTCCAAAACTGGTGCTGTGCTCTCACCACTATACCACCATTCATAGATTTGTTTGAAATGCTCTGGGTCTACGAACTTGAAAAGTACTTAAATACATGGTTGCTTTCCACCACTTGTCTTGGAAGACCTCCCAGGTCGCAGGGACACTCAAACCCCTAACCCATGATAAGAATGGGAATCTTTGAAGCAGACACAGAATCAGTACTTGTGAGAATCAGGGTGACATGTGAGGAATGGTCCAGATTGTACTGAACTGTCATGGTGAGGAGGGAGCGGAGTCTGAAGGTAAAAGGTATTGTTTTCCTTGTTTTCCAGGTTCACCTGTGGTGCCTGGGTTTAGCCTTAGGCTGGATTTAGAGCAACAATAACCGTGCATGGAAAATGACAGCTCTCTCATTCATTTCAACGGAGCCAGTCTGAGGTGCCAACGCAGAGGGCTTGTGGGTTGTCTGAGGGGAAACGCAATCGCTGTGAGGAAAGATCAAACAGTTGCCCCTGTGATAACTTTGCAGAATTGTAAAAGAGTATTAAAAACAGCTGTACATCTGATAAGCCTATATAAGATGTATAGTGAACATATATATGCATCTGCATTATGAAAACAAGCTTTAATATCTTTAAACATTCTCCAAAATTAAAGTATTGATGCTAGTAAATGGTCAGTGATTTATACAGTGTGCAAACTCTGCTATTCAGTGGACATTCATCCACCGCGTTTATGATAACCTTGCCTCCTGCTCGTCTTCGTAGCTCTATATTCACACTGTGAAGCAAGTTCGAGTTACGTTTGATCACAGCATTGATGATGACCTGCAGGCACAGAGACAGGAGCTTGCTGTGAGTTACATCACATACGGAAAGGTTCTGACCAGTGGAGGTGCAGGAGGCGAGCATATGGATGCACAAGCCTCTGCTGCTTCTACGGACGGTATGAAGCTAACTGCCACAGGCCTCCATCACTGTGGCGAATGTTATAATGTATAATGTAAATGCACTTACTGCTGCTGAAGCTGTTTGTGATGCGTTGTGGTTGTAGTTGTGATCAGAGGGATATGGTTACAGGCACTGAGCCATGATGGAGCTACTCCTGAAACACATCTGTCATATTTGATAGAGGTACCAGATTCAAATCCTGGCAGGAGCATCTGGCTTTACAACATTGTCTTGGCCCAATAATATCGTATGTGCACTGAGGGTAGCCAGCCAGTCACAATCACAGCTAGAGCTAATGTTATAGCCAGAGCCATAACCATTAGCCAGCCATGGCTCCATTACCCAATCAGAGCTCTGCTTTCCTGTTCCTCTCTTCTCTAACCAGCTTTTCCTTTGTAGAGGGACAGTTTGAATGAAGTGAATATGAGACTACATCAGTCTGCATCAGCCAAGTCAAGCGAGTAACAGAAAACCAAGAACCTTTAGGGGACCTCAAGAATTTTACCTGCTTTTACCTTCGTTGGCTAACTGAGGAACCAATGGACTAAATCTATTTAGAAAATTCTAAACCAGAGAACCATTAGTCATAATAGAGATACAGAAGGTCCTCAACATCCCATCATCTCGGAAAGTCAGTATTTGAGATCTATACCAAATTAACATGAGCTCAGAGTGACTTAAGTGCACTTAAAATGTTCTTTTGTCCAATTGTCAAAAGTTTGAAAGTTACCGTGCGCTGGTTCCAGTGAGGTGTAAAAAAAAAAAAACAAAACCCTGGAGGCTTCTGGGAGCATTTTCTTACTAATCCTGTGTTTTTAAAGCTAGCCAAGCAGAACGGTTGTTATTGGATATGGGAGGAAAACAAAGAAATCAATACTACTCTGCCTGTGTTTTACCTCGCTACCACAGAAAATAAAATCCCGTGGACCAAAAGCAATGATTCTTGCTGTAGAAAGTAGCAGTGCTAATTGAATGCATAATGAATTGTCTCATATCTGTTTTCCAACCTGCTGCTTTTCCCCAGCACAGGACATTTACGTTAACAAGTGAATTTCAGGCCGTAGCTGTCCTTACATTGCAAGCAGCCCCTGAAGGCTGAGGGCCTCCTATGGACATTATACTGCTGGGCACCAATATGCTGCAACCCCAGTAAACATACTCCATTACCATAACAGGGTGCTGCCACTGTAAGCGCCTTCCTGTACACTATTTTCTTGATCTCTCTCAAAAAAAAAATAGCTGACAAAGTCAAACTAATGTAATCAATGGACTCAACCCAAAGCACTGGATCAGCTCACACCCACAAATCATCTGTTGCTCTAAACCCAGAACCGAATATTATCACTGAGGATTGAACTTCCTCCACCGTGGGACGAACTTCACTCAGCTTCACATTTAACTGAACTGAATGTAACTTTTTTTTTTTTTTTTAACCAAACGGTTTAATTCCCTGGACTTCTTAGTTAGACATTTTAACACAGAGAACAAAGGTTGAGGCGGATTAGAAGAACCAAACTTCCTTCGTTATTACTTTGCAAACCAACTACAATACCTAATTAAATGGATTCATCAGACTGAACACAATATCCCCTGAATGGAATTGGAACAAAGCTGTTAATAACATTTCGCTTACAGATTTACAGTTTTTCCAGCTATTTAACAACATAACTGTTTCTGACATCCTGCTGCACAGTTAATAAGATCATTACATCAACTGCTGAATCCCGTCATCCCCATCCATCCCCATGCTTTATCTCACAAATCAATATTCCAACCAAATACAAGGAAAGTTTCGCTCATATCTCCGGCCATCAGCGAGAAAACTATTCTTGCACATCGACCACTGGATCAACCTCCACAGAGTAAAAGCAACAGAAAAACAAAAAGAAAAAAAAAAACAAAACAAAACAAACAAAAAAAAAACTACCACTTTCCTTTTTCCAGAAAGCTGGAACCCTTCCCAAACATTCTTCAATCTGACTTCAGGTTTGGGCTAATGCCACATGCAATTCACAGTAATCATGATATATTATTATTATTGTTGTTGTTGTGTTATACATTTATTATTACTATAACATTAAGATTTCCCCTTCCTTCTCTCCCTCACACACTAACCTGTCCAGTCTCACACACAGTAGCACTGACACTACCCAAAATAAGCCGATCTAACCTCTGACTCTCATCACACACATCGTTGTAACTGCTTTGCCTTATTATCTCCATGTTTCAGTTACCTTCTGTGTCACTTTTTTGATTTGTCACACGATTACAACAACAAAAAAAAACACAGATCAAAATATGAAAAAGAAAACTGATTTAGCAGCTGAAGTATCTCCCCTGCTGTCTGACACACAGAGGAATGGCGAATGTGCTCTAAACCATCCTTTACTGAATGACGCCACAGAGCTTTCAGCTCAGTAGTACTTACAAATGTGAGCTAACATTTCTCCTCCACAGACATCACATACTGACTGCACTGCTCGGCTGTCTGCTTATCTCTGCCAGATATAAAGATGTGAGAATCATTTGTCGTGTTCACTCAGCCGTTGAATTGAGTTTTCTTTTTTCTTCTTTTTTCTTTCTTTCTTTCTTTCTTTTTTTTTGATAATCACAGTGAATGACGAGGCTAGATTTAGCCCGATTCCAATGTAGTAATGAGAAAATGTACAGGTCTCAAAATGAAACAAGCTAAGAGCAACACCTCAAACCCTCACGTACGAGCTCTTATTTTTTGAGGTTTCTTTCCAATTCTTAGGCAAAAGTAATGTTCTTAATTATGATACTGAGGCTCCAATCCCTCCTACAAAGGAGCCAAATCCCCAAAACTGAACAAGATGCAGAACATTCACAAACCACTGCCACTTCATACTCAGCATAAGTCTCTTTGCAGTTATTTGAAGTCGCTTTGTACAGTCACTTGCATCTCTTTGTAGTAGTTTTGTGTCTCTTTGTGGTCATTTGTGTGTCTTTGAGGCCATTTTCGTTCTCTTTGTAGTTGTTCTGTCTCTCTGTGGTCATTTTGCTTCTCTTTATGCTTGTTTGGTTCAAACTGAGGCTCTGGATCCAGGGACTGTGCCTGGTTGCTGTACTTGTGAGACAGTTGCAACTAAAGATACAATAATATAATAAAAGTCCAGACTGAAATATCTTAACAACTACTGGACGACTTGCTATGAAGTTTTGTACAGATGTTCATGGTCCACAGTGGATGACTCCTGTTGAGTTTGTGATCCAAACCTGGGAATAATGCCTTGTTCTCATCCAGCAGACAGACAGAGCAACATTCTCATTGACTGGAGTTGTGTCTGTGATGACAAAGTCCAATAGCTGGTTAACAGAGTGAAGTTCTGTGGCCTTATTCTACTGTTTGTGGAATAAAATTCACAGAAAACTACTTAAGTTGCAAATTCCCATGCGGCTGTTTCAAAATAAAAGTCACCCCAGAAAGCAGCGTCAGTAGGAAACTCCAGTATTGCAGTAACACTGAAGCTCATGGTGACTGACTTTAAAAATGCATAGAGAAGCAGTTACAACATAAGTACACTAAGTGATGTAGATCAAAAAAAATGCAGACTAAGTTCAACTTAATTCTAATAAGCTGGTTCCCTCTTTCCTGTTTACTCCTCACTAATCCCACAGTCAGCTAAGATCTAATGTGTACATGCACTCAACATATTAAATAAATCCTGTAAAGTCTTCACTCATTGCGGTTACTTGAAGGGATTGTATTCCGAAGACTCATAGATGTCCTCTGATTGGACCACAGAAAGCAGGCCCCCGTCCAAAGGCAGCACACTTCAATGCCCCTTGGCCGCGGTTCAAGTGAAGCTCCGCTCACAGTAATGGCCACTGGCTGTGAACGGAGTGAACTGGCTGCAGCTTTATGTCCACTGGCTCTGTTACAGCTGTCCAATAGCCAGTCACACAGATGCTGATGCATAACTGAGGTAAGACTCTTGCTGGGCACGTATGTGTTTGTCCACCTCCAGGATCCGCATCACATGGTTTCACACTGCTCTGAGCAGCTCTGAGCAGTGTGAAACCATGTGGGGGCAATAATGGAAACATGGAGAACAAGCCGTGAATATTAAACACCTGTGAATAGTCATGTGCTATAGGAAGTTTGCAAGACCCACTGTGAGCTAGGTGAGTGTAATTGGTGCAGTCAACAGGGAAGACTGCCAAACTTTTAGCTCATTAGCACATCTTCCAACCACTGAGGCCTTCAGACCTCTAGCTCAGCTTTCTGCCACTGTAAAGTCAGAATCTTAATGAAGTCGGGGCCCTCTAATTGTCTCACAGCTGACCTTAAGGTTAGATCAGATATGTGAATCCAATGCTAACTCTTCTTTACAGATTGCTGCGTTTTGTTTTGTTTGTGTTTTGCTCGTGTGGTCATGCATATCGATACGCTACACCGTACTCTGCTCTCGTCTGCTTTCCTTTTCCTTTTTCAGAATGTGTGCCTATTTCCCTTTAAACATTCTTGTAAGCTGAACAGTGATGAAACAACCTTTACAGAAAGTCTCTACATTTTAAGTAATGGTAATTATTTATGGTTGATAAATAATAAATAATCTCAGCATGATTATTAATGTTTTATAGATCTGTTAAGATGCATTAATACATTTTGGGTTGCCAGGTTGTGAAAAATCCTATTCCATGTTGTCTCTGCTGGTTCATCCAAAGCAGCATATGGAGTCTCCTTAGTGTACCAACACTTATCTGCATAGTTAGACCATTAGATATCACTGAAAGCTCAGGAAAAAGCTGAGTTATGATTTTTATATACAGTTATTTGTGTGTGTGTGTGTAACTATTTTACATTTATTTTAAGCCCCTGGAATTTAAAAGCAAGCAGCAATTCCATGGGCTAAGTATAATACGGTGTACAAATCCATGTGCAGTGCATGCAGGTACGATGAGGACTGGTCTACACACAGAGCAGTTTGGACCGTGATTGGAGAAAGCATTGCAGAAACATGACCCACTTTCTGTGTTAGTATTTGTTCCAGCGAGATGGTCTGCAGTAACTGATGTTCCTGTCAGAACTGCATGAATGTCACACTTATTCATTCTGGTACATAAATGTAAGTTATGCATGCACCTTCCATTCAGGGCACATGCTTGCAGTTTAAAATGTTCCATAATATGGATATAATGTCTGCTATTTGTCATGATTCAACATGGGAGTTAAGTGCATTGGCTGAAACTGACCGTACTACAAAAACAAGACTAATAGCCTTGCTAACAGAGCTGCTAGCATGGCTTTTAGGCAGTAGCTCTTAGGCACAATGGCACTTTAAGCTAGATGCCTGCTGAAGAGATCTGCCTACTAACAATGACAATGCTAAGCAGAGAAGAAGAAGAAAAGCTACTTTATATCATATTTTACTTTATATTTACTTTATATCATATATTTAAGAAACAGTTCAAGATTTACAGACTGAAATTAGACTCAAATTTGGACTGAAGCTCCCACTAAAGGATTTTGCGTGATGAAGCCAATGCACCATATTTCCTAAAAACTGATTAATTGGTTCTGTAGAACAGGATGTGATGCAGGGTGGAGCTGAAAACGAATCACGGGGCTCTGCCCAGCTGAACCTGGGTACAAAAACATATCATCAGTATGTAAATGAGATAGAAAACAAGGAACCTTACATCATCCCCACATTTGTTTATGGTCCTCGGTTGAACTCCAGCAATAAAGAAGCTGAACTTATGGAAATAAATGGTGACGAAGGGAAAACTTTTTTTTTGCCTACCCCACAGTCCCACTCTCATCCTCTGTCTTTGTCTCTCAGCGTGGCTTCTAGCAGAGAGGGAATTAGAATGTTTGCAAATCGTTTGCTTTACCCCTCACAGCTGTTGTGCATGACAGAATCATCCAATGGCAGTGCTCTCAGTTGCTAACCCAACAGCCCTCCTGCTCAGACGTGGGTGGGCGGCGTTCATTGTTTTTCCTTCTATTTTTTCAGACTCTCTTCCTCATTTCCATATCAGGCTCTCAGGATCCAGCTGTGAAGATATTCCCATAATCCTGCTTCATTATTACTACTACTTTCTTCCTCAGGTATCATTTTGCCTTCAGGTTTCATCTTAGGATTTAGTGTGTTAAGCTAATTAAGCTGTCTCCCCCGGTAACCCATTTGAGGTTGAGCTTTCAGCATCCATGTCTCTGAGGCATCAAACGCAAGTTGTTTAAAAGCAGAATACAAGCACTGAATTCATGAAGGCAAATTTTATTTCTAAGAGGTAGATATGACTCTCCTCCCGTCATGCCACAGACCGTCTGAAAACTGGATGCATAAAACATTCTAGCGCAGACTCTCGGCGTCTTTGACACATTGAGGCGGGCAGTAACACCGCTTGGCTGCACAGCTGAGTCAACCGAGCGCGTGGGCAGCCAGGGCTCCGTGAAGCTTCTTGACTGAATTTACCTCTGATCATGCAACGCCCTTTAATGTCTGTTAGGTGACAAATGAATCTGATGAATCGGTTTCAGTGCTCATGTCATTATCTGTAATGAACTGAGAGTAGTCTGAGGTCGTTTGGAGTCTGGGGCAGCAGGAGGGAGCCCGTGGCAAAGGACAAGGTGTTTCAGTTTGATGACTCATATCTGAACCTACCGGTCCTTCCCACATATTTGCTACACAAAAAGAATTTGAGCATAAAACTGTAAATTTGACTGTAGGGAAAACTGTCTATAATCTCAATCACTGTCAACTGCAGAGGGACACGAATGGCTTTTACAGCAGATATTTCATCACTATCCTGAGATCTGTAATCTCCTAATTACAGTAATTACAGCATCATTCATTTACAGGAAACCTGTGAAGCTCCAGAATACACACAGTGCAATCCTCACAAGAGGTTTTCCTCCCTGTCGTCACTTCTATCAGATGTTAGAGGGAAGGGAAAGGTTTGAAGGATGATGAAATTGTCTCTTAAGAGGATGTCAAAAAGCTCGGCAGCTCTCTGTGGACTGTGGAGTGACTAGGATGGCAGCCGTTAAAGCGAACCACTGGGGGAACCGGAGAGTAGGAGATCTAAGAGAAGATTCCTAGGCTGGGGTGCGGGGGTGGGGGGGGGCTTGGTGCTTTCAAAGTCGTCTTGAACCTCTGACCTCCCGTTAGAGGTGGAAAAGAGGTGACTGAATGAAAGTCTCATGCACTACTGGTCCATTTACCACCCCACCCTCGATGTGTGACACCTGATTAGCTCGTTTGAAAACACAGATTGCAAGTAAGTGGTAGCAAATGGTTTTAAGGTACCTGCAGGGCCAGAACAGAGCAGTGCCTTAACCAGGCCAGCACCAAAAACTCGGACTGAGTTTATGGAACAAAGAGGACTAGTGTGGGAAAACTTGTTCAGGCTGAACACCAGGCAGGCAGCAGAATCATGGGTATGAACCCAGGCTCCCCACTGTCGGAGTTGGCATCAGTCCAGGCATCCTTCAATCTAAAGTAGAACACACACAGTCTTGTGTTGTCCAGGCTGTTTTAGTTGGTAAGTGATGCAGTGATGGAGGAGATGTGTATGACTGCACCAAGCATTCTTGTGTTGAAGGACAGGAGAAGGGGCACTTGGACTGAGCTTTGTGGAAACCCCATAGTCAGGCTGCGTATTTTCTCTACCAGCGAGTGGTGCCAAAGTAAGGAATTTCTACATCTTGCTTATGCATACTGCTGGCCGGTCTCCAGCCATCCACTTTTCTGGCGATGATTTATTACGGAACTCCAGCTGCACCTGTGCAACTGTACCACTGTGCCATTGCATCTCTTAGGACAAAACTTGTGCCTGGCCACCAGCCAACAGGACAACAAGGCAGGTAACGGTGAGGGTCATACTTCTGCACATAGCCACTGTTCATTATTTAACAGAAACACAAAACGCAAACTAAGATATTTTGACAAGGATCCCTTACACGTAGTTACTAAAGAATTCTGACTCATTTATACTGAGCAGGACGTTATGCAATCAAAAAATACACTTGTTTTGCTGTCATAAAAAGGGTAAACAAGAAAATCAAGTGACAACACAAATATAACATTAAAATTGTGTGATACAAAATAATAGATCATTACTGTTGATGATTAGAACTGGCTGGTAAACACGGGTTCTGCTTTATACAAAAACAAATTACATAATGGGTTGTTGGGTTAAGCGGATTTTTGATAGTTACAACAGGCTGTCACCAAATCTGCCTTGATGACTAATTTTAATACGTTAATTAATCCAGTTCGTCAGTTTCGAGAACTATTTTATTTCTGTCTGTGTGATGCAAGCCGCCGGGAAGCATTTTCCAACCATTATTTATGCCTCCGTGTAAAAACACGACATAATGATGTGGTCGTGACAGTGAGTAAATTCAGCTGCAGAGGGTGGGGGGCCATGGGGGAGGTGTCTGAATCAGTTTTCACTTTCATTTCCTTGTCTTAATGTGCACTCGTTTATTTCTAGTATTTATCCACAGGCTGTTCAGAAAGATCTTGGTTGGAGGGGAAAACGTCTTTGAGGAAAGTCAGACATGTTTCCAATGCACCGACTGTAACTCAACATGCAAGTTAGGGATATATTTACCATTAAATCACTTAGGCAGCACTGTTATTAACTGTCAGCACTCTAGTGACAAGGGAAATAAGATTAGTTAATAACCTAGTATATGTCTGAACTGTGATTGGTCAATGTCTGAAATTGAGGACGTAGTTGAAAACTGTTGTTGAACGGCTGTAAATAAATACTTTCAATGGAAAGTAGCTAAAGTTGCTAAATGGCGCTAGATGATGAAATATGCCAATTAGCATATTCATGATGTCATCGCATTGTGTTTGCAATCCTGCCCACTGTCAGCTGGTTTCAGCCCTTCATCTGTTTGCTTCTCTCCTCCTCTCTGATCTTTCATACACATCATCATTTAATCTATAATTCTATAAAACATCGACTTGCTCCTCTGTTTCTGTTGTCAGATACAGAACGAGTAAAAAACCAGCACCACCACCACCAACCCCCACCCCGATGATGTAATAGAGAGTATTTGCACCAATTCATTTTTAAAGAGCCAACAGGGAAACTTGGCCGGCTGAACGGTAGTGTAACTCACTCGGTCAGTCACCAGCTCACACTGATTGTTATTTAGCATCAGTGAGAAACAAAGAAACCAGTTTGTCATGAGTGGAATCATGGTTAAACATTAAGAACAATTCCCTGTGCACCAAGATCCGTTCTCTCATCAGTTTCTTCGGAGACAGGGATGGACAGTTCATTTTGATCCACAGCAGCCCCGAGGCACTGAAGTTCCTGTTTCAATTAAAAAGTAATTGCTATTTGTTTGTTGTATGATGTGCACCATTAATTCCGTGCTGCACCGAGAGCTGTCTAACCAGAGTCATGTGATCTGACAGAGTTGAGCAAACTTGATGAAATGGTTTTGGACAGACGGCCAAAGAAAGAAAAAAAAAAAAAAAACAACAAAAAACGAAAGAGACAGGATCACAGGAATAATAATAACTCCATGAATGTAGTCTTTCCTCATCGTTTACTGTAGAGCAACTCTCTTATTAATAGTGTATCAAACTGGGTTTGTAATATTGTTTTTGAAATCAGAATTGTTTAAATGTGTGTTACAGATTTCTGTTAATTGTGTCATTTTCAGTGCTGGACTGTTTTATGTCGTCGCATTAATTCAACTCGTTGTACCGACTGTATAAAGGTTCATTTAGGGCGCCTGTCCATGGGTGTTTGAGTGACAGCTCAGACTTATCTCCAGGCTCTCTCGTTTGGTTTTTAGTCTCTCTTTTTTTTTATTTGGGTCTAGTTTTATTGTTGCTCTGAAAGTTTTCTGCAGCCGCACCTCCTCTAAAAGAAGAAAATAGTAACATGAAGAGGAAAATGAGGCTTAGGGGCACAGATACGTGGGTATAACACTATGACTATGCGGCCAGTCTACATGGATCAGATTAAAACTTAACTAACTGCACATATTAGTAGCTGCAACACCATCGTATTTTCTGCATTAAAAAAAAACATAATCCAGGTGTAACTACAATACTTCCACAAGGGACTGCCCATACAATTTCCAAGTATATAAATGCAGTTTGGTGAACATGAGGTTCCTGAATAGAACTTTATGGAACATAGTGTGGTCGGGATAGTGATAGATAGACCGAAGTGCTTTCTCAGCAAAACGTTCAAAGATGCCTTACATTTGCATGTAAAAGCGCACGCGGTCACAGTCTCTTTAAAACCCTGGGACCTTTATTTGAGCTAATTATCTCATTAAAAGTTTCAGCACTAGGTTTTAGTCATGAATACCTTAATCATTTCTGACAGATAGATGTTGTTGTAACTTAAGTCAGTTAAAACATCTTTTTTTTCCACGGTGTCCCATCAGTCCCCCTGTGGGGCACCACAGGGACCCTCTCTCAAACACAGACAGCTTTAAATTAACAACGTTCCCGTATAGAAAATGAAAATGTGCTCATTGTGCTTCTGGGATAAACATACTGAATATTCATTATGAGGATGGAAAGTGTAAAAGAGGATAATGCAGTTGCCATGGACACCTCACTTGAATAAAGTCAGCAACTTAAGCGTCGAGGAGCAAGTAGACAGTGAACTTTTCCGCTGACTCATGCTGAAGGTGCTCCGGAGGCTGTGTTCAAATATCATTGCAGAAATCACAGTCGTGCAGAGGCTTAGCATGAGTTCCCTAAGGCCTCGACAGCCAAACAGATGTACTTCAATTTATACTGCGTGTCCCTGAAGTTTCGGCTGCATGACTTACATTTACATTCAGCCGCTTAGCTGACTCCTACCGTGTGCTGGCTGACCCTAAATGAACAACCAAAGAGTTTTTCTGCTGGTGTTTTTTGCGGATTTGATACTGTCATCCAAGTTTCTACAAACCCATAGACTCAGCTTGACTCTGCTGATGCTGATACCAGATCTCGTACGTACCGGCTGCCCTCGTTTCCCATATATGCCAAACTGGAACCTGTGTATATATATCTTGCTCTGCCGGTGTCAGATCCTTGGACCTGGGGTTATAGCTGTGCTGTAACCTTAGGTCCATTGCAAAATGGAGTTATCATTCAAACCACAGAGGGTGAGATTATGGCTAATTGTGCAAACATATATATATATATATATATATATATATATATAT
>JBBMJY010000015.1:14789371-14834078 GCA_037833715.1 Toxotes lorentzi | reverse complement strand
GTCTTGTTTCCCGCCTTTGTGATTGTCTGCCCCGCCCTAATTGTTTTCACCTGTTGCCCACTACCTTGTGTATTTAACACTTTTCCTTGATTGTTTTTTTTCCTTCTTCCTCTTTTTTAATTCAGTGAGTTACTAGCTGTAATCTACAGACCCGGGGGGGGGGGTGTCTCCTTAATGACCATATTTTGCGTTCACTATACCAGCTCGCTGCTCATTTGCTCCCCTGTCAATTATCAAGGAGTGCAGCGAAGACAAAGATAATTAAACGGGGCGCTGGTGTTTGGTCAGAGCCTGTGGGGGACGTGTTATCAGCGGGGGAATGTGAAACAGACAGTGGAGACTCTGCCGAGTGGATTTCGAGCGGGAAGAATTAAGAACTGGCCAAAGAGCAGCAGAGCAGGCAGGCTGAAAACTCCCAGTGACAGACACAGTCAAGCCTGCCACACAACACAGTCCGGCAGGGCTAAACTGAAAGGCCATTAAAGCCTCAGTATGCTTCAGGGGCCCATTTTTGAGGCTTTCCTTTGATTTAGTTTTAGTTTTTTTCACACGTGTAAATTAGTTTCATTCTGATTTAAGTCAACAAAATGAAACTTGAGTCTCATTCTTGTCATGTGTTTTTAATTCTTATGTTGTCTAAGAATTCTAAAGCTGCTGCCTTCTTTGATGTTTACAGTTACCATGGTTACCATGTGATTACTGACCATCCATCAGGGTTTTTTTTTATTATTATTGTTTAGTTTTTATTAATAAATAATTTCATCATGGTTTTCGTTGATGAAATTCACTCAAACGAAGCCATCATCAGATTGTCTGACAGCAAGTGAAGCCTTTTCTTCCGAGGCCGGTCCACTTCACAACCGGAGGCAAATGTGTCTCGTCCCATTTCACGCTGACATAGTGACAGCGCCATAATTCTGTCATTCAAGCATGGCTTACTGCTGTGGCGCTAACGGGTGTGTGATGGCCGTGCGCTCTTCTGAGTGTATAACCACATTCTGATCACAGGCAACGGGAAAGAGAACCCAAAATACAACCAAGCAGGAAGGTGATGATAAACCCAGGCAGGCAGGTAACAGGAAACAGGTATCATGTGGTAACAAGTACAGTAGGTTTTTCTTCTGCAACCCATTAGGCGTCGTTTATTTTATACTGTAACTGTGAGAGCACCATTAGAAACCATAAAAGGGGAGGGAACACTCCTCCTGTACAACCTGAGGCCTGCTCCCTACAATTGACCCAGCACTACCTGTCACATCCTATAATGTCTGATCAATTATTCCCGCTGCAGTCCCTGACGGGAAGGTGGCGGTGGGTGACAGTGAAACCTAGCGTGTATGCGTACGTGTATGTTTTTAAGCGGCACGGGCCACATCTGGCTGCCCGTGTCCCCTGGGTGCTGTCCTGTTGTTGCACACGAGGCTAGTGACCGGAATAGATTCCTCTCCCTCCACCTCCCCCCCAACCCCTCCACCCCCTTGTTTATTCTGCATTGACTGCCAGGGCGGCCGCTCCCCAAACCCAATCATAAAGTGTGTTATTGAAGCAGAGCAGTCCCTGCAGGAGCAATTACATGGCCAGTCCTGTTTAATTTCATACAGTCAGGGCTGCTTCTGCCTCTACACTTTGTGACTGGAACCCAGCAGCCAGTGGAGCTTCCTGCTGGGAGCACCGCACGCTGCCAGGACCAGGGAAAAGGGGAAAACAGGAAAAAACTAAATAGTTTTTTCCTAACAATCAGAGTCTCATAAACTTGGACTCGGATTTCTGTTTGTTCTGTATGTTTTTCTTGTTTATTGCCTTTATTTAGCTTTATACAGCATAACTACCCAGTTCCTCTGCTACTACATTATAAATGAAAGCTGGCTGTATGTTCTACTTAACTGAACCTCGACCGCAGGCTAACGTGGCTAAAATGAGTGATCATTCTGTGCATTGCTGCAAGGCCACACCCTCAGCCTGTCACTCACTCTTGTCTGGTGGCCATATAAATATAGAGGACTCAATGAGAGGGGCACGTTCACCTTGATTAATCCGAGGCTCTGCGATGATAAAATGACAAAATGACAAAATCGATATTGTTGACCGTGATAAAAATCTGGGTAAATAGCTGAATTTCTTAGACTGAGCAAACAGAGCTGAGACCATTCAGCAGCATTCAGCGACGTGGTGACGGCGTGGAGAAGACGTGGTTTTTAGCCGCGGTGAGGTTGTTTTCCGTGTGGACTGTGATCGGGTTTTGCTGTCGTTTGGTGAATGAATGAATCAGCACCAGCCAGAGCACCATCAGAACACTGCACTGACTGATAGAGAAAGTTGAAACTGCCGCCGACCTGCCTCTGACAGCGTCACATTAGGATGTGTTTTATCCTGTCAGAAGAAGCTGTGGTGCACACTCCAGCAGAGAGGGAGTCACAGCTGTCTCGGAAGTCTGACAGGTATTTAAGTACCCCTGTCCAGCTGGGTGTCATCTCCAAAGATGGTGGGGAATCACCGCTCTCTACAGTAAAGTGGGCATGAAAAGTACTAATTAAAAATAATCAAAATCGGAATAATTACTCCTAATTCTTCCTTTTCTGGGGACAGTGAGGACACAGTGGTGGGGCCCAACCTTGTCTCTGAAACCCCTAAGGTATCTTACTGAGGTTCACAACGAGCAGTAAATTGGCGTTCACTTCTTGGCTCTCCTCGTGCACATACTGAGCATGTGCAAGGAAAGTATGGAGAAACAAGCTGGGACGTTCCTGATTCAGTTTAATGCCTGCAGTGCATTTACACAACATCTGTTCCTTTTTATTCTTTTATTTGATTTACATCAGCAGTGACACACAAATTACCACCGGACCTGGATCATAATTCCACTGCAGGATGTGAAACTCTGCACAGCCCTTGTGTATTGAATTTCTATCACCTGCTACTGTTTTCTATTTCACACCTGGCTGTCTGCTCGTATCGGAGATTCTCAGCTCGTGAAGATATTGGGCTTATAAAACAAGACCAAAAATAATCATGGAGATATTAGGCTTACCTGATACCTGCAGACAAAAAAAAAATATATTCAGGTGCATATTCAGGGCCTCTGGAGAATTTGCAGGTTGACCCTTTTATCTTCACACTCCTGCGCCTCAGACTCCACAGAAATGGAAATGCAAAATGCAAATGGGGTCAAACGAGGACACGGCGACAGTGCAGGTGAGGTTGAGTGAGATAAAAGAGAAGAGGGGAAATTTTTCCTCCCTCTCAGAGCTCCAGGGGACTCGGGATGTCACGTCATTTGCTGTAAGATTATGAGATGGAGTTAATCGGGGAAGTGACACAGAATAACAACAGGCTTTCTTCATACTAGACGCTGGCTAGTTTGATCCTCTTCTATGTCATTTCACCGCAGTGAGAGGGGCTGCTTTTTAAACATTATCCATACAGGCCCTCGCATTTCGTACCGCCATGATTGGATGTGATGGCCCATATTGTAACAAATCAAAATTATTCTTTAAGGTTGAAAGGCAGCACTTTGAAGGCAAATCACTGAAAACTACACTCACTGAGCTCTATATTAGGAACACCATACTATTACTGCATAGTAATATGCAGATTCATGACCCTACCATCTGCAGCCTCAACAGAAATCCACATCTATCAGACCAGTTTTCCAGTCTTCATCTGCCCAGTTTTGGTGAACCTGATCTTACTGGATGGAGTGTTGGTCCTCATACTTCACAGTGGCTCATTGGCTTTTACCATATAATGACTCCTTTGTGATAGATCATGAGCTGAGGCTCTCTAAACGAACTGTCTGACTTTGAGAGGTGCACAAAGGACAAATCTAAATTCCCCAAATCCACTGTGTTTGTCATGAAAGAACAACATGTGGACCCTGATCCTCTTTTGAGCCCACATATCTAATGACATAGTTGTGCTTGCACATTACTCTGCAGCCTAAAGTCAGGGGACGTAGTCCAGAGTGTGTCTCACCTTACCTGTCGCATCTCGCCTGAAGTGGTATCCGCTTTCATGCAAACGAGAGTGTTAAATCCAGTTTCACCGTGGAAAGTGCTTGCAAAGGGAGCTACAGTTTGAAAGCGCACAGTGTCACCTTTGGGTATTTAAATGAGGAACTATCAATAGAGAGTGCATAAGAGCACTTATTGAAGCTGACAGCAGAGGAGACAGCTCAGTCAGTTGTTTAATGGTGTTGGGTGGCAGCTCCACTGAGATCATATCACAGTGAAATGGGTCAATAAGCCAGTCTCACTTTTTTAAGAACTTTCTAGCTTGTGCAGGAAGTTTGTTTCCTCAGACAGCCAGACACAGTGTGTGCAGGTCAAGGTTGATGAAGGTCAAGGGTATAAGTCTGTGGGACATTTTATGCTTTTATTGTGGAAGTTGACGGACAGAGACTGAAATAAGGACAGTGACATGTATAAAACTGATTATCTTGACAAGCTAGCCCACTTGCTGCAGACTTGGAGTCCATTTTTCACAAGCTTATGCTGAACTGTCATCATCACGAGTCCTGTTGGGATGTCATGTTGGCTTAGGGGGTCTGAGATGCTGACCCATGTACTTCAGGTTCAGTTCTAGAGGGGGACTTCTTGTTGCTTGTTATATCCTCGATCGTCTCATATTTCCTGTCATATCTTTGCTGTTTACTGTGTAATAAAATATCCCTAAAATAAAAAAAAACACAAACAGAAAAGGTCCATGCTGCCTATTTAGCAAATTATACCCAGCAAATGCCGTGAACTAAATGTGGAGCGTAGCACTGGAGTCTCCTCACCTGTAACTCCAGTCGTAACTGGCCAGAAAATGGCTCTTGTAATGTTATCTGTAAAATGCAGGGAGGCTGTTGTGACTGAAGAGGTGTAATTATACCTGAACTTCTACTCATCCGGTGTGACAGCCACAAGAGCGGTTGGAGAACACAGGTGAAGCCAGGATGTGCCAAATGAAGGAATGGGACTGAAGCACAGACATGCTGTTTTGGGCTGCTGCTGCTAAAAAAAAAAAAAAAAAAAAATAGGACAGCAGCTTCCACTGCTGTGTGTGAGTGTGTGTGCTTACATAGAAAATAACAGGGATGTATGTTTTTGGAGTCAGTACAAAGTGCATCAAACATGATCTACAGGGGAAGACGTGTGATTTTGGGGGTATGTTTCCTTTCCTCTGTCATTCATTCGTTCAAGGAAAAAGAAGGCATCCGTAAAACACATGAAACACCAGCACAGTTTGATATGAATAATAAAAATCTGGGATAAGGTGGATGGAGAAAAAAGTTGTACATGTGCCTACGTACAGCTTACATTTAGAGTAACATCTTATCATAACTGATTGAAATGATGAGCAAAACTAAAAAGAGGAGACTGACAATGTGTTTTAGTTTAGTGCTCTGATGCCATTTCAGTCTTACCATCTTTCAGTTTGTTCACTCTCTCATTACCGCTCATCAGTAATGCAGTCATTCAAATGTGACTGCATTACTGTGTCAGAGTACTCACTCACACAAACAATCGTGCAACTCCCACTGTTACACAAACACTATCTTCATTAAAATGAATGGAGGGGACGCAGCGTACCAGGTCCTCTTATAGCTTTTTGATTAAAATGCTGTTAGAGCTCGAGTTCAGTGCTGCAGGGGGACTGCACTGTAAACTCAATGCATAAGGGTTTGGGGAGTGGGGGCAGGGGGGTGGGTGGTTCAGGGTAGTCCTCATCAGCCAGCAGCTCTTGAAATGAGATCTGAAGAGCTCCTCGAGTCAGAACCGGCTGGATGAAACGATGCCCGTCAAAGCAGGAGCTGAAGAGGTTCAGTGAGAATCATTTATTTATGTCTGACATTTTAGAAATTCTTTTGTTGGGAAATTTCACCCGGTGGTGATGAAATCGTCAAACGCTTGGTGTTAATCTCAGGCTAAAATCTTTCTTACTGTCCTGTGAAGACTGGAACAAATGGATCCACTTTGTCGCGTTTAAGTGGGGCGGCGGCGCCTCACGTGGCTACTAGGCGTAGACGGTCCAGACCTTTTCCCGCCTTTCCTCGTTAAATCGACGCCACACGGGTGCAGCAGAGTTATAAACTAAATCATGATTCAATACAGTTTCAAAGTTAATCCTGGTTAGTGCAACTCATCCTCAACCCTGAGTAACAGGCTTTGCAACATGAAAGGGGTTTACATGGCTTTGAAAATCAACACTGGAGTCACACAATAGCACAGTGTGCTTAATTATGATCACTGATTTAAACCTCCGCAACGCAAGAGGGATCAATAATAGACATGACATGTTAGATTATGATTCTAAACCTCCACATCCGCGCCGTCGGTAGTTTGCATCGCTCAGATTTGCATTCCACGCTGAGACTGATGGTGCTCAGTTGGGTCCTGCTCTGCTGTGCTGATTCACCGAGGAGTGGGATGTCATTTTTTTTTTTTTTTTTTCCAAGGCAGAGCAGCTGGCAAAGCCTCTCCCTCCGCTCGCCAAGAACACAAAGCAGGACACATCACTCTCCTCCAACACGTCTCACTTCAAACCTTCATTACGAATGCAAGCCCACAGCCAGCCAATGGGAGCCCTGGTGTCAGGTGCCGAAGCAGCAGAGATGAAACCTCGGCTCCTTATATCTGGATGTTTTTCCTGCATGTGTGGGTGTTCCTATTGTTCATGTGTTTTGCATGTTCCTCTCCTGCCTGCACGTTTGTGTTGGTTTTATGAGTGAGTGCGCACCTGCACGTACAGTCCAGAGATTTGAGGACGTAATGATTTTGTTAAAGGATATTTGACCTGAGCTTGAAGAGGGAGAGGATCTTAAAATCAGCCCGGTCTGGTTTATCTCTCTGCACTGAACCTCTTCACGACTCTCGGAGTCCTCTGAGCTTACTCACATAAAAGCAGTGATTGTGTGAATTGGTGATGGAGTCACACAGTGAGCTTAAGAGCGTCTCAGGGCCCTGTGAGAATGGATTCATCATGTATTGTTTGAAATGTTTTCAGACAGGGAGGAAGAGTTCTCATTTACTACAGTAGATGCAGGGAAATAAGGAAGTGGAGTAGGAAGTTAAACCTACTCCACTGTTGTATGAAATGATCTCATGCTTAAATTAAAGGTTAAAGGTTAAATAGATAGATCACAAGTCCCACTCCATTAAAGGGAAATGCATTTATTTGCTTTCTTGCCCAAGAATTACATCTATCCCACTCACAGGTTTCCATGGTAAATATGAAGAGCTGGCAGCAGGTTAGCGTAGCTTAGCATAGCTATTTCCACAGGTCATGTTAGCATGTTGTATCTCAGTTGGTTTTTTTTTTTGTCCTTGAAGTCTAACAGATATACCAGTGGATGATTTTAGTAAGTATTTTCTAGCTATGCTAAGTAGGCTAACAGTCCCCTCCTGCTTCTTTTTCTTTGTGTGTGTAACCGTAGTCCGACGTGTTGCATCACCTGCACGTGTGTGTGTGTGCGTACATGGGAGTGTGTGTGTGTGTGCGTGCATGCGTGTCCTCATCTGCGTACACAAGATAAATAAAATGGGGAAACCAGCTCGCAATAAAAACAGATCCATTCCTTTACTAGAGGTTAAGAACTCCACGGGGAACCTTTTACTTTGTACAGGAACTGCAGAGTAAAACAATGCATTGTGGTTACACAGGGATTAATGTGCCACACCATTTCACACACTAGCTGGCTGGAGTCTCCTCTGGCTGCCTGGCAGCCTCACAGTGACGGTGTTTGGGTGCCACATTTTAGAAGAAGATCACGTGTCAAATCTAAATCTGCAAAGCAACTTTTCATATATATGTGCTGGAGAAAAATACAACATTTCCCTCTCAAATGTAGTGGAGGAGAAGAATAAAATAGCAGAAATGGAAGTGCTGTTATTACAGTACTTGAAAGTAAATTTATTTTCCACAACTGGCTTTCTCACAGAGCCAAGCACAGGATGGAGCAGCTTGCTTCAGATGTCAGCCGCTGTCGAGGTGGTCTGAGCGGAGCTGATCGATAACTTACGTTAACGTCACGTCAGAGCAGAGCTCTCCTTCTGCAGATTTATCTTCTGACTGTGATCTGAGCCATTATTGTAACCTTTTTGATTAAGTTTAATAATGTGCTTTCATGTGTTAAATACATACTTTTACTTTTTGCTTCGTTCACTTTGGACTCACTAATCATCTCCATTCATCACCAGCAGCATGTACATGCACACAATACCACACAAACACACATATACATGCACGGCCCATTTATTTTAATTGTCATCACATAGCTTGTGTTACACAATATGCCACAAACAGCCTCGTTGTACTCCATTAACTGCATGTGACCTGAATGCATATAAAAATAATCCTAATTCCACCTTTACTACTATTATTACCCCAATCATTAATATCATATTAATAATAGTCAGTGTAAAACCTAAAAAGTGAATTTATGAGGTTGCTTGATACAAAACCTTTTTTGTGTGTGTGAATTGATTTCAATGACAAACAGGGTAAAATGATATGATAATTCCTCCTCTGCATTTATTACAACTCTGAACGCCATCCAATACTGCTGTCAGTACTGCAGTAATTAATACAAGTGAGCGCTGGCCATGTTTTCCAATCCTTGTGCACTGACAGCAGCTCTGCCTGATATTTTGCGTCTGTCTGTTCAAGGACTCCTCTAAAGAAAAGAGATGCATTCAGCAATGACCGCCTCCCACGCAGCTGGCAGGAATCAAATGATGGCCTGCCAGCTCGGCGTTGCTTTGGTGGTGAATTAATTGTCCTTTTGCAGTGAAAAATCACATGCTGAGGAGACGATTGTTCTTTCTAATGCGGCGAATTTGTTCATGGGCGTAGTTTGAAATGCGAAGTCCTCACCTTTGTCAAGACAAACAAAAAAAAAAAACCCCAAAAATGGAATGGAATCAAATTTCAGTAAGCCTAGTGCTGAAAAACCTGGAGTGTTAGACTGACTTAAAACTTCAAATAACAATCAAATCCTTGTTTGCAGTAATATTGAAAGTGTAAAGTTCAATTATCAAAGTAAGTGTAAGGCATATTGTAAATGTGTAGGAGTTTTCCCTGTTTCCATCATCATTTCAATAAAGAAAGACTACTACGAACAGAAAGGAATGAGAAAGTTTGAAATAATTTATTGAATAAAGGTAGAATAGACTTTTGGCGCTTAGGCCCCAGCAGGAAGTAGATCCCTGTGGGAAGCGAGAGGAGCCTTTGCAGAGTAAGGTTTGATTGGAGATGGCCAGCAACCAACGCTGAGGCGGTGGAGGCGGGTTGTTGAGTGTAGCATTGCTGAGTGACAGCAGAGAAGGAGAGCACGTTTGACAGTTAATGTGTGATTGGCTTAAGGCAGGAGAGAGGTGCTGGAGGCCAACGAACAGGCTTTTGTTGCCTGAACCTAACCAAACTTTACAAACCCAGGCGGCAGCTCAGGAAACACTCACATGAATCACTTTTTTTTTTTTTTTTTTAACTGACAGATGCATTTTGGACGACACTGACAAATGATGTCCTTCCAACAGGGGCACTGGAGCAGAAAACACTCACACGTTGCTTGTTATGGAAGAAAAGGAACGAATGGCCTTGTAACAAGCAGAGTGAGGAGGACAAATTCTAACTCTCCATGACATGAACCGTCCTGAGCTATTTCAAATTCAAAGCTAACACTTAGAGATTGTAACAAAATGTTTAGTATATGGTTGGTATGGGAGCAGGTGGACGTCGCATGCATCAGCACCACTTCTTGTCTTTGCACTGGAGCAAACGCCTCAGGGAAGCTACTGTATGTGCTGGTGGTGTTTTGGAAAAGTTTTAGTTCAGCTTCTATTAAAACTAACTGCTCTGTTCTGTGAGAAATCAATACTCATCACCAATCCCAACATCTGACTGCTTTACTGCTACTGTTGTTACTTTCTTCTTCTTTAGTCACAGCGTTGTATCAGGTTGAATGTACATCCATGTGTGAAGTAAAAGCGCGGGGAGGACGTTAGAATAAGATTAGGAGAGAGGCGAGACTGGAGGATACTCTCCCCGGTTTCTATCTTCTCTGCTCCGACATGATTTATTATGTGTTGTTACTGAATCGGGAGCTGTGCAGTCTTAATGGTGGCTTGAACACAACACGGCCACCAGACTGATTCTATTCATGCCTCAGTGCATTGTGGTGTATCATTTATAGACCTGTGGGTGAGCCTGTGCCCTGTTGTCATAACACACACACACACACACACACACACACACACACACACACACACACAGTCATCATTCTAAAAATAAAAAGAAAAATTGACTATGATTCAATGAGTTATTGATTCTGCAGCCCTGTTTCTGATTGAATGAGAGAGAGTCCTTTGCTCACTGTGGCAAAACACATTGAGCGGCTTCTAATCAGCAAGTCTCAAAAAGCTTTTTTTTTGTTTGTTTGTTTCAAAGTAAAATGCTGATGGTGAGGGCTGGAGCTGCAGATTAAATGACCTCTCAGGTCTGACAGCTGGACAAAACCAAAGGTTAAGTTCTGAACAAGAAAACTACACCAATGTATATATATAAGTATAGATGCCTGGTTGGCATATGGCATTCTGTGATATCTGTGATCAGTTATTCATGACACTTCAGTTCAGATCAGTTTCATTGATTCTCTTTTCCCTCAGATATCCAGACTGTAGAACTGCAGTGAAAGTTTCGGCTTCATTTTATATACAGCAGGTAAGAAAAGGTAGCAAGTACAGTACAGACAACCCTGTCTCCTAAAAAAAAAAATCTGTTTATATACAACTGATGTGCAACAGCAAATATGTTTTGAAGGAAGCCAAACTGATAATGAAATAATCTGCAAATTACAAATATGTTGGTATTGAACGCATCATTAAAATGTTCACAGACACTGCATTTGTTTTCCACCAAATCATCCAGTCTCGCAGAGCAGAATCCACTTAAACTTGTTTATTTACATTAAACCAAAACCATGATCCCTCCCCTAACCCTTAACCAAAGTGCTTTCATTGCCTAAATTTAAGATGAGACTGTGTAAAACCTAGTGTGACGGTCGTGCACTTCTGTATTCCACTTCATTCATTCATTGAAACAAAACAAAACAAAAAAAACATGTTGCCTCTGAACATAAATCAGCCAGAAATTCCACCACTCCCACAACATAACTGGGAAACCACTTTAGTGGCATGTGAATGGAATTTGTAGGAGACAGGGTTGATATAGAAAGACAGAAATGAAGTCATTACAACCGATGGATGCACAAGAAATCAGATGCATATGATACATCCCATAGAAAAGTTATGATTTCTGAACTATGAGTGAGAGAACTGTCATAATAACTATGATAGTCCAACCCTGTATTTTACATTATCATTATTATTATTATTATTATCTTATTCTCTCACTCGTCAATTCATCTCTGTTCACACCACACTTTCAGTGTTACACAATTGCTCCTATCTATCATGACTCTGACACATCATCCATCCATCCGTCTTTGTTTACCTGTATTTTAGAGCATGAGTTAGCATTCGGAGAGATCAGTGCTAATTTAGTTTTATTTGAGTAAAACCAGGCTCAAAAAGCAGAACACTGTGATTTAGTGCCGTAGATCAGATAATCTATCCGGGTTAAAATGAACCTAGAAAAGGGCGTTTGTTTTGCGCACCTACACGCGGGTCACAACTAGAATTATGCGGCGTTAATAGCAGACGGTGAGCTCATTGTTATTCTCCATCCTCACGGATGTCGAGAGGATATGCGCTCATGATCGGCTTGTGATTTAGAGCCTTGTTCAGCAAGGTCTCAAGTAATAAATCAGCCTCCCCTACTTCAAATGAAGTGTGTCTGTGTGGAATAAGTTCATAAATACTGAAGCCCACAGTTCATCATCTGACCATTAGTCTATAAATAAGTCTTTGCTGAGCCTGGAGAAAAAAAAAAAGACAATACTGATATATAAGTCTATACGGCGGAGGATGCAGAACCTCCTCTGAATGCAGAACATGCTGCTATAGCTTACCGTGCTCTGGGTGGACTGCTCGCGCACTCATTTCCTGGCTATTATGTAGGATGAGACGGGGCAGATGGTGTTTTCACTGCTTTCTGCCTTCAAGGTGTGTTTGCGGCCCAGAGCTGCAGAAGAAGCAGATGCATTTCCTGTTTCAGTCAATACATCATCTGCTCTCCCCTGACCCATGTCTGCGTTCACCTTATTCACTGAGGCAGCTGCACCCCCCCACCCGAGCCCAAGCCAACAAAACCCACACACACACTTATATCTGCTATGTTCACCTGCTTCTCATTTGTTTGATGTATTTTCGTGCATTTATAGGTAACAGCCTCCCCCCTAATTTGTACTAATCCTTTCCATCAGCCTGCCATCTGCTCTCAGCCTCACTTACACAGGCTGCGTTTCCCTCTGTGTGGCCTGTACTCAACTGGCTGAGTGCTGAAGTTACGCATGAACATGGGTGAAACTGTCAGCAAACCGACTGCAACAAAGTGTCCGCTGAGTGGATTCAAGTTAAGAAGACGGTATTTGTGAAATGTCTCGTTGTGGACATATTTTATTTTGAAGGACTGTACCTGCTGAGTTTTCATAGGTGCCTTCCATAAAGGAATCGCGTTCTTGAGCTGAGTTTGTATAGGTACAGCTTCTAATGGTTTTGCTCAGACTCTTACAGGTCTTGGTTGAGGTCAGGGAAAGATCCTGGTGCCTCTCTGGCCTTAATAAATGTACAGAAGATGTTCATTCATTCATTCCTTCATTATAAAACAGAAAAAAAAAAACACAATTCCATTGCCACCACAACATAACTGGGAAAACAGTTCAGCAGTTTAATTAGTAATTAGCTTAATTAGAAGTTGCATACAAAGATGACCGAAGTGTCACACTGCACATGCAAATGTGTTGACACTTTATGTTTCAGTAGCTTTAAAAAAAAAAAAAAAAAAAAGCTCCTGAAAAGCATTCAGCCGTCTGGACTGTAAGATACACAAACACATCACCACAACAAATACAAGGGAACAAGGGAGCAAAACCAATTTGCCTTCTTATTAAACCCAAAACAGCAAGTATTGGAGGACGACCCTCATCTTGTAGCGGGTAACACTGATCAGAGTGAAACTGAAACTAATTAGGTTATTACGTGGCGATTAAGGGGATTACACAACAGCGGCCAGAGGCCAGTCTGACATTTGCACAAAACATGCATTGGCATGCAAAACAGAATAGTAATTCACACTAATGAAATGCATAATATCGTATGCAACGCGAAAAAAAATATGCACCGGGGAGCATAAATATGCATCGAGAAATGGGCAAGAGATATATCAGAACTTCTGGAGGCCATTATTTGGCAGCACAGCCGTAGATTGTGCTTGTAAACATGGCATTTGTCTCCCCAGTCATTTATGCAGTCCAGAGCTGTGTGCAGAGTCTGTCCACTGAATCCATTTCATTTGGCAAAAACAGTCTCCGAGGTGAGTTTCCTTCTCCTGGCATCCCATGAGCTTTATGATAATGAGAGAATTATCAAAGTGGAATTACTCACGGTGTTCAATTTAGCACAGTCCTGAGGTAATCTGACCAATAGCAGCCGCCCTATCAGATAAGCTCGCCGCGCTTTGCCACGTACGATAAAAATCAGAGCTTCTGTCTGCACGATTACAGATGAGTCATGCAGTTCCACCCCAGCTCAAACCCAATACACACTCCAAAGCCCGTGACCTTGCTTTGCATGCGTGCTCTATATAACTGCCAGTTTCTGTGGGCTGAAAGTGGCCTCTGTGAACGGTTCTTGGATGAATCTGTTGTGGCACCAGTCCAGCAGTCCGAAAACAGGGCAGATTTTCAGAACCCTGAGCCAGCCACCGACCGCGGGGGCTGGGAATCATTCACCGAGGAGAAATACCTCACAAGAATGTCCTCAGATCAAATAGAGGCTTTGAGTCGTCCGAAAACTCATTCGCACTAAGTACAAGGAAATTCTGTTGTGAGTGAAGATAAAAAAAACAAACAAAAACCTGTGAGTGTCTGAACTCTCATTTTCATTTCACTTTCCAAACTACGTTTCTTAATTGATTGCATTACACAGACAATTTCACTTTTCGTGTGAGGCAATTTAACGGTTGATGAATGAGGCAAAAATCGGGGTGTTAATTCTATGAATGCTTGTAAGCAGATTGCTAGTGGAGTGGAAACCAAACAAACGCTTTGTGATAAGTTGAAATGCTGTGCGCACAATTCAGTGATTCATCATTACGGAGGCTGACCTTTATAATGCAGCAGTAATTGTTTCACGCTTTACAGAACCGCTTCTTGTGAAAGCAATAATACTGAGTCCAAACGCTGCAAACAAACCATGAGGCCACGCAGATAAGAATGAGGTCTAGCATTCGTGGGGCAGCAGGATGGCTGCCTCGTGCTCTGAATCTCAACACATGTACATTGATAAAGTGCATGTAATGGAAAATCCAACTGTGACCAGGACATGATGAAGAGAAATTTACTGTGAGCGGCAGTGATTCTCCTAAGAATTCATTTAGACTTTCAGTTCATTTCACACGCAATTATGGAGGAGTGGGAGCAGAACGCGCAGGGACTCGCTTTCACGCGGCACAAATTACAGACGTGATCAAAAGACGGGCTGTGCGTTCAAACTGTTATCCAAAGCAAGGTTCGAGCCTGCAAAGTTACCTTCTCAGTGCTGGCTGTAAAACATGGGGGAGCTCTGCTGAGGAGAAATCTGTTACTGTCATTTAGATTCCATGTCAATAGTTATAAATGATACCTGTGTTTAAGTGCCATGACAGTCTCAGATCAGTTGCTGTCCCAAGATATTCATCATATTCCTTTATGGCTTCAGTACAGTCACCATTAATAGCTGCTTGATGGTGAGTCTTTCTTCTTTTTCTTGAAATCAAACCTCAGTTTTCTTGAGGCAAACTGGCCCGACAGCCGTCTGCAGACTGATCCAAGCCTCCGTAATGCTTCATTTCATCTTGAAAGACTGCCGTGTCATCTGCGAATTTAACGAAAATGTCAGACGAGGTACCCCTGCATTTGTTTGTATAAAGAGTAAATAGAGCTGGGGAGGTGGTGCTCCCTCGCATCGCACTAAAAACACAGCCTACCATCATTCTTCTTCTCTTCGTACCAATGGATGTCAAGACGGCAGTCAGTTTAAAGCTACTGATGGTTTGATGCTTTTGGCTCAGGCGCTGTCAGTAAACCTTCTGAACATATGAGTGCATCAACAAACATTTGAAACAAATCCCTCAAATACCTTCATTTCCAAAGATTCTTATTGAGTCAGCTCTTTTACAGACATCATTCACGGACCCGACCGAAAGTCAGCGGACCGTGACCGACAAGTACGACTCCCCGAGAGGTACGCGGCGTTAACTTATTGTTTTATTTAGGTGATGAAACCACCGAAATGTTTATCTGTGACATGATGAATCAGAGTAACAGCGGAGCAGGCGGGTCGGTGAACTGACTCGGTAAGGTCAATACAGAGCTGAAGTCATGGCGCTGTTTCTTTCGTCAGTCTTTCTGAAAAAATAAAGTGAGTTCCTGGGATTCACTAAGATAAACTGACATCCACCACAGCAGTAACTGTGAGAAACGTAACCCTTCGTGATTCAGTTACATGATTACTCCTGTTAGCCTGTGGATTTCGTGCCCACTTGTACCCTGGCCAGTACCTACTGGTGTCCGATTATCGCTGCTAATGAACTTGGTTCTGGATCTAGTGGTGTTTCCTTTTTCTCCTCTTATCCACTTGAATCGTTTGCTATGAGGGTTTATGTTTGGCACCATGTTTTACCATCATACTGACATTCTGGTGTTACTTGTCATGCTATATGCTCAGTCCATGCACAATCTTCAGACAACAAAATGACAAAAACCTTCGCATTGGAGCTGTCAAACTCTAGCATTTATGAGCGTACTAAATCAGACATAACCCCAATGAGCTGTCAAAGCCAAAACACCTTCTCCCCACTTCTTTGCCTCTTACTCCTTGACAACAAACTCTCCCTTACCCACTCTCCTTTCCTCTCTCTTCACTTTCTCCTTTCACCTGCCCTTCACCAGCACGGGCTCCTTCCATCTAAACATATGAAGCAAGCCCCACCGCATGCTGTTGAGTTTCCAGCATGTGCCTCTGGTAACCCGTCAACACAGACCGAAAAAAAAAAGAGAACACCATAAAGCTAACGTGAGCATCATGTCAGCCTGAATGAACTAAGTGAAACAAATTGGCAATTAAGTCTAATTATCAGGCTGCCCTCGGGATAAACTTTCCACTGTTAGCACCAGCTGCTTGAAGCTGTGGTTTGGATGTTCCTCTTGTGGGATGTTGTCAGTGACTTAGCCTCCGTGAGCCGGAAACTTTGACTGTGCAGGTTTGAAATTCATCCCCCGACAGCTTTAGTCCACTGCCCTTTATTACTCATGTAGGTACCATTCACAACACAGCCCTACTCTTCCCTAGGGGAGGACATGTGATCTACAGTCACTGCATCATTCATTTAGGTAGCAATCTTCATTAGAAGTTGTTATAATTAATCATGTCGACACTCTTAATCAAAAAGGAGCTGAAGGGAGAATAAGTAAACAGAGGCCTTCAGTTCCAGCGGGGTTCACTCTGCTGGATGATGTAGAGCCTCTCCATCCTGCTGCTGGAGGTGTGAAAAGCAGCAGCGTGGATGCTCCGTCACTCTCAGACAAAGGTTTTAGACGAGCGACTGAGATCAGGAAGGAGTGAAATGGAACAGATGCTTTATTAACAGGATTAAGTGCTCTTTTCTGTCTAAGTGGTTTCCGGTGGGATTAGCATGTGATCCTGCATCGTTTTGTGCTTCTTGACATCGTGACGTACAGACATCACCTTGTTACGCAGACGACGGTCTGATGTTTGAATAAATCCCTCATGTGACTTTCCCATAAAAAGTTTCCTACATATGCAACTAAACTCAACTAAAATCACACACAGGCAGCAGCTTTATGTCAGCTTTGTTTGGTTCAGTGTAAACAAGGAAAGCTGGCACAATGAGGGATCTTCTTAACGGCAACATCGAAGGGTAATTACGACAAGGTAATAATCCTTTTCTCCACCTGTAGTAGGTGTAGTTGAAAGGTGAAAGGGACTGAGAAATTCCATCAAAGCTGTGTGTGCGCAATAGCAAACAATACATGCAAGATGCTGTGCTAATTAAGGCTGTGAAACCATGTGACTGGGTGTCATACAGTTAAGTCATACAGTAGTATTTCTGTATTTCTATTGTAAATTATATACATTTGTTGGAAGCGCTCTTTGAAAAACGTTCAATGAAACAACTTTTACATTTTAACTTAATTATTTAAGCCCTAATTTTCAATCCAAAACCCAGATAACTTAGTCGCCAAAGGTGTTCAACTGGATCCAGGTCTGGAGACTGGGTGAGGTTTACTGAAGTTCACTGAACTCACTGTCATGTTCATAAAACCAGTTAGAAACAACTTTCAGCTTTGTGACATGGAGCATTATCCTCCATGATTCCCCACTCCATCACACCAGCACCACCAGCACCAGCACCACCAGCCTGGACTGTTGACACAAGGCAGGTTGGGTCCATGGATTCATGCTGTTGACTCCAAATCCTGACCCTACCATCTGCAGCCTCGGCAGAAATCCAGATCCATCAGACCAGGCTACGTTTGTCTGGTCTTCGACAGTTTAGTTTTGGTGAACCTACAGCCTGAGAAAATTCCCAGACCACATTTAGGTTTTTCCATTTTGTAATAGCTTCGTTTCACTTTAAATTAATTCAAGTGCCACAGCCTCTTTAGAAACAGCAAAGTTGTCGGGCCTGCCTGTCTTTCTTATTGTGAGGCGTAATGAACGCTGCCCTGAGAGAGAGGGCCTTAGAGCTCACTGGTTTGCTCTTTGACAGTCGTTTTCAAGAAGCTGTCATTTTCAAGTCATTATCTTGTGACCTGCATTTGCATCAGTCAAGATGCACAACCACATCAAATCCCATCGAAATCATCCACGGACGCTTCTCTGACTTTTCTTCATGTTTGTCCTCTTAAATGATGTGGACAGCGTATTCCCCCTCCCCCTCTCTGTTCATTTATTTTTAGAATCCCCGACCAGACGCTGTATTGATATTCTGAGTCTTAAGCTTCACAGCTGTGACATGTTTTAAATTGCCTGGAGAGAAGTGACAAAATGACTGAGAATAAGACACAAGACAAGAAAACAGACAGAAGGAGAATGGCATGTTTGACACACCTCAGTGAACTGGGATTTTAAATTGACACAGAGTTAGACTGTACAAAGTCTGCCTCCGGGGTGTGGTGTAGAAGAGGAGAATGAGAGGACAGAGATTTCTTTGATCCCAGGCTGAGGAAAATGTACTTAATTAAAGGATTATTCAGGGTTATTGCAATTTCTGTATTATTTTCACACTCTGGGCCATCATTTCCTTTCACTTATAATAACATTGTGCTTACCAAGTTAACCGAAGGTGGTCACATCTGCGAGAAGTCCAATGGGGCACGAAACAATAGCGGCCGTAATTTAGAAGGGGGACGCAGGGGACGTGTACAGTCCTTCACCTGATGTTCTGTTAATATAACATAATTATAGACTGCATGTCTGACTGATTTCAATATAGTTTCAGTTTCTATATATGTAGAATGAAAACATAAATAGCCTATATATGATTTAAAAAAAAAAACATTATAGCAATTGCATGTTATCAGAGAAGAAAGTAGAGGCAGCATGTGTACCATATACTCATAGCAGAAACCCCATGTAGGCTATAATTATATTATGCTAATACATGTAGACAGGTGGACATGCACGTGGACATGCACCGCTACGCCGATTTAACATGTACCCATTCATCAGTTATGAGAAATATGAACCCTGAAAGCATTTTTTTTTCTTTATTGTGGAACAGCACTGAATGTGCTACTTCTTCTTGCTCTAAGTTTATTTTCGCTGGATCAGCAGCAGGTAGAGGTCAGTGGCAGCTCAGGCAGGGAAGGAGTACAAGATGGAAGAGCCACATCAGCCCGATCCAAAACAAACGGCAGTTCAAACACCTTTTAACAAATGTCTATATTTCCAAGAGAAACAGTTTAAAGATTTCTCTTGGCTTCACTACAGCCACACTTTGAAAGGAGTCCTGTGTTTTTACTGCATTTAAAGCATTTAAAGTTGAGAAGTCTTCCCTTGCAAAAATAAAAAAAATGCAGATGCAGCATTTGTCTCTGCTGAATTCAAAAACTGGAAAATGTTTGTGACGAAGTTTATGGATCCCACAAAAAGCAAATCTCATAAGCTTGTGATTACGACACATTGGCAAGAAGCAAATCGTATTAACTCTCAGCTTTCTAGTGGGTTGGCAGCATCACGGCGAAAGGCGAGTTGATACTTGATGAAGATCATGAGTTCTCGGGGTGGAAATCTTTCTCGAGTCTTTGGCTGAGATCAGATGATGATCCTGTGTTCTTTTCTTTGAGTGGCTTAAATCACATCAAGTCACTTGTGTAGGACGTAATGCAGTGCAGTGGGTCCACGAAATTGGGGGCAACTGAAAGTTCAAAACCACTTTCCACTCCATGGTAACACTGTGTACCAGACGGTGGACTGTGCAGGCTGCAGCAGTTCATTCAGTCCTCAATCAGTCTGGGAGGTGTCGGAAGAGATGGCTTTGAAACAGCTACGAAGGCAAATGGTCTTCCTACAGAAGGGGAGCAGAGTCCTGAAGGGGAGCAGAGTCCTGAAGGGGAGCAGAGTCCTGAGACTGAGGTGCTTGACAAAGTAGAAAAGCAATTCTTTAGTTATGGTGCCCAGATATATTGGAGCAAATCCACCTACGACCAAGTGGACCACTGAAGACCTCTAACTGGACGCTCATACAGGTTCTAACCGAACCTCCAGCAACTAGCTGTGGTTTCAGGATAAATACAGTTCTGAATGCCTTTATCTTGTCATGATGTAACGTGTCAGTGCTGTGGCAGCCATCACGTTCTAAAAGCTTGATCTTTTATCTTTAGTCCTCAGTGAATTTACACGTCTTGCGAACCTCCCAGTGATCCTGTATCAGTGCAGTAAATTGAATAAAGTCTTATCCGTTCTGGCTCTGATCCACCCCTCGCACCTGCTCCTGCCTGAGATCCAGGCCCTGGCAGAAGCTGCTTAGTGTTGGCTGTTTGGGGGGGGGGGCACGAGGAAGCTGAGTCCGAGTCAGAGCGGGGCCCAGCAGATGTGATACTTCTGATGGGGATTATCACCAGCAGACCTCCAGAGAGCGACGGGGCGGGGGGCTCAGCCGGACGCGAAGGGGATGGACCCGCCGCCGTGTGTTAACAGGGACTCCCCTGATCAAATCAAAAGTTTAAAGCCTCACTGTCACGCCTCACTGGGCCCACTTTGTCTTCACCCTCCTGTTGTTTTCACTACTGTCTGAATCTAATCTCAGTGCTTCGCCGTCATATTTGTTTCTCTTACACGAAGCTTTACTGACAGACGCGAGGAGATGGAATGGCTGTCAAACAGCTGAGTAATGTATTACACTCGAGGGAAGATTTTTTTTTTTTCCTCTTTCTTTGTGTGTGTGATTTGAATATTTAAAATTATTGTTTGTTTTTTTTTTTGATAGTCTAGAGTGATATTTATTTAGAGAGTTGTAATAATGGGAATATATTCATATGTAATGCCTCTTCTTTATTTATTTTTCGACCTCTTGAGCCAACAAAACCCTCTAAACACAGCACTATCATCTTTATGATGCGTTTCAAATATGCCTATTTACACATCCAGCAGACCCAAAGCAACATTTGCATTCATTTGGAGTTGTGTTTGTTCCCACCTGATGAATGTAAAGTGGGTTTAACAGAGCTTTTATTTATTTATTTATTGAAAACAGTTTCCTGCTGCTGCTGGAAATGATGTGTTGCCAACTTTTTCTGTGGTAGATTTACTGGACTGTACAACAGAGTGAATCCGTTAAACTGTTTATTTATTATCAATAATTAGTTATCTGTGTAGTGCGTCTGTATTTAGGTCTCTGCACTGTCGATGGCTAATGCTAAACGCCTGTGGGATGACTCTCTCCTGGCTGTTGTGTGCAGAACGGGTGAACGTGGAGGGAAGAGCAAACCCAGGCGTGGCTCCATGACTGCTGACCTTGGAGCTCATTACTCACTGGTATCAGCAGACAGAGATCTGCAGAGACAGTCGGCAGCTGATAGAGACTTTCCCGCCGACTTTCTACATTTAATTAGATTGAGATTCACTACGCTTCCCCTTTTCACTCCTCTTAAACAGCTGTCTGCAGAAGACAGTGGATAAATGGCCAGCGGCTGAAAAGTGACTGGAGCGCTCCGGCACCCGAAAAGGAACCGTAATGTGCTCCGTGTCTCTGCTTGATCTATGGAGCTTTCTGCCTCAGCTCTGCCCAGAACCAAAATGCTGCTGAATACCAGCCATTCTGAGGATCAATACATCCTTGGACAGTGAACAGGGAAAGTTCATTAAGCATGCAAAGACATGTCACGATGAAGACATCTGAGAACAAATGCCCGTATTGATTTCTGGGGGGGGGTGGAGAGACGGGACTTTGAGGGGCTGTGTCTTTGGGGGATTTGCTTGTACACAACATTTGGGTTTTGGTTGTCTTTAGCAGGCAAAACTCAAACTGCGAAACAAGTGAGTGTCCTTTAATAAACTCCAGACTAAAGGTAGCAGCAGCCACCATGATGCAAATTAAAGCAAACTGCTGTACAGGAAGTCAAAGAAACACTCGCATCCTTTCAGACCTGATCCCCATTTAATAAAATGTCATCACAACAAACTACTCGCTCTCCAATAAAGGCTGTCTTGATGATGTTATTCTGTATGGCAGCGTGGCCTATTACAGCACTATATGTGGTCAATCAATTTTTCATTATTAACTCAGGATGGATTTGAATTCTCACCTGAGGCATCCATCGTATCAGTCTGCTGCTGGGTATGATTCAGTTGACCGGACTTGATTGCTGGCCCACTTGTTAGCAAAAGTTTTGTGCGGGCCTCATGATACTTCGTGAATTAGTAATATTCATATCATAGACTGGAACTATCGCAGATTGAATCTGAGTTTTTGTATTTTGGATTCTGACATTTACGAACCCTCCATCGGAGGATGTTTTCTGCCACTGGGAATAAATGGTCGACTGTGGTGTGAGTTTTTAAGACCCAAAAACCCAGTGCACAACTCACACGTTGGGCCCTGTGGCTGCAGAGGTTTCGCTTTTGTAGTTGAGTTCAAAAACGTTGTTTTGTGCGACTGGACATCACTCGACATCAACATGCTTTTTCAGTGGTTTACATACATTTCATCGTTTTCCATTGTCCTCCACGGCCTGCAACTCCACCAGCTTAATCTGCACACGCCACCAGCCGATCGCCCTGCAGCCATCCACTGCTGCAGCCCTCGATTCTGTAGGAACTAAGGAGGAAACAGCAGTGATGCAGAATAAATGGAGAATGAAGAAAAGGAGATTTAAACCTTTTGTCCATAGTATCTGCGAAGGGAATTTTCTAGCACCATTGTCATCACTAAAAATAGAATTTACTTCACTTCAAGGAATTCATTGTTTAAATATATATACAGTCATTGCATTACATTTGAGTAGCTGACATGTATCAAGTGGATACATCTGCTGCAGAAAACTTCCCAGAATGCCGTCCTGCCCTGTCCCTGTTACAGGCCCGTGGTGTGGATGTGTTTGAGGAATAAATGTTTCTGTTCCTCTGACTGACAGGTATCTCTCCTCTATGGCACGGCCCAGTAACTCCCATCAGTCTACTACAAGGCACTTCTGCCAGCTTTTCCATTGCTCTGACTGCCGCCCTGAGTGTTTGGTGTCGGATGTTCAGATTCAGAAACACTGGGGGAAACAGGAAGTTGCCCTGGGCTGGAGTGGAGCATATGTGACCACGTTTGCATTGAATAAGGTCCTTACTGTGAGACGGCATCGCCTCTGCCCTGAACCGTCTGTGCCTGTTATCTGTTTGACAGCTTGGAGAAGCAATTAATGATGGACTCCCAGGACGAGGGACCAAGAAAATTGATTATGTGCATAACGTAATGTAATGTAGCTTAAATGATGACTGTCTGGAGACTGAGGGACGGCGTGGAAGCTGTCATCTGGAAAGCAGGGGAAGCCCAGCAGGAGCTAGCAGCAGAGCTGGTGATTAACGCACATTTTATCGGTTCAGAAACACTGACACAAATGTTCACAGAACCTTTTGATTGGCACTTTAAACCTCTTGATTTCCTTCGTCTCACGCTGCCTCATTAACTGTGATTGTTGGTCCAACAGAATTTTTTCATGCGTAGGTAAAATCCCCTCAAGAGCACAGTCCCACAGTACCAGCACCTCCCTTAAAACCCGTCAGGACTGCTGACACAGACCAGAACACCACCAAACATGTGGTCTGATGACAAACACACAAACACATGACCACTTCAGTGACAGATTTTGTTGGTTTTTTCGTACATAGACTTCACGTCATGTCCATCACAGCAACACAATCATCATCAGTCATCAGAAGTTTGTTTATTTAGACCCAGCTCTTCTCTGTCTCCTCACAGCAGGAAGAAACCGGCTTCTATCCCAAACAACTGGCCTGCATGGGTTTCCCTCCAGGAGTCCAGCTTCCTTCCACAGTCCAAAGACATGCAGGTTAGTTTAGCTGGTGACTTTAAACTGCCTGTAGGCGTGAACGTGAGTGGTTGTTTGACTCAATGTCTTGGCTCTGTGATGGACTGGCAACCTGTCCAAGGTCAGTTGGCCTGCATCTCAGTCACTTAACCTCAGAGGATCTGAACCTCACAAGCTATAATTAAGACTATTAAAGAGACTCGATTCCATAAAATAGAATCAAACAGTGATTCTAATAATAAAATGAATATCAGAATTCCAATTGGCCTCCCTGTTATGTTCCATATCAGAGCAGAGATCAGGGCTGCTCTCATACTAGGACATCTTGAGACCTAAGATCTACAGCTATTGAATGGGACTCTACATGGATCCAGTTTGACTGAATAAAAGTCAATAGACTTTGGACCGACACCTCTCTCCTCCATGTCTGGAACCAGCAAAAAACCCAAAGTCTAAAGTCCAGCTGCAGCAGCCTCCCACAGGCCTGACAGCCTCTATTAGAATAAAATAATTAGAGCACCACAGCTAAACCCTATTCAAAATCAGTCTTGTGTTTTTCCTCTAATCTCCACTCAGTGGTTACCGTGGAAACAGAAACAGAGCTATTTATTCGGCTGCTCATCCGAGTCACATTATTTTAAAAAAAACATCCAGTTGCGTGCATCTAGTGAAGTTAAGTATCTGTGTTCTTATGAATGCAGCTTAATGATACTAATCACTGTGTTTATATTGTGCTTTGTACCAGCAGCACGCTGGTACACAGAGAGCAATCACGGCCTGTGATCTTTCAATCTGTATCAGACTCACGGCATAGAGAAAGCTTCTCTTCCTTTTTCCAATTCTTTCCTCGTCCTCTCTGTGCTCTCTGGGAGGGGGGGGGGCGTCTCTGAGGAAATATCAGTTTGGTGAAGAGACCGTTTTATTTTTCAGTCCCGTATGATTCACGGCCCGTCTGCTGTCAACTCCGTCACCTGTCAGCTGCTCGGCAGGCAGCTCGGACGGACGTGTCCGACAGACGTTCACAGTGTTATTAACTCAACACAAAGTAGCAGTGAATGCTCGTGGGACAGACAGAAAGAGTTAACAGGACAGAGACTAGAAATGTTGTTATATAGTTACTGTATTGCAAGAGACAGTGTCCATGGTCATGCTTGGGTCAGCAGCAATAAGGATTCATGGGCAGCATCCAAGAAAAGCAAAGGGGGAATAAAGGCTGTAAATCTACAGCAGGAACCCTGAGATAGACAGTTTGGCAGGGAATGAATGAGACTGGGCCAGTATAAACTGAATGAACGAGCAGATACTGGATCCGATTATGGATCTATATGCTCTCAAATGATCTGTATGACATGCTGTATGTGTTCCCATGTGTTCATCATTCAGTTGCACTGATATCGCAGCAGATGTCATCTCATAATGATCAGTGCTAGATGACACTGACTACATCCATTAAGAGTCTGTTAGTGTTTAAATGGTACCAGAGGGGGTTGAGGGACATCTTTAACTTGAAAAACCATTTTGGGGGGGATCAGTATTTGACCCAAAACAGGAGTAACGGGTCAGGAAAATATGGACCGCATACATGTGGGAATGTCTCTGAGTCTCTGCTGGCAGCTCCTCTTTTATTTGCAGTATGGTTTTAATCATTTTAACCTCTTTACAATGTAAATTTATAGAATACATCAATATAAAACAATTTATTTATAAGCCCAATGTTTGTCGGGAGAGATACCATCAAGAAATAATGTTTCTCTGAAGCTGTAATGGATTTTATTCATAATGTTGGCTTTGTGACTCATGATGATAACTGAGGCGAGGCCGTGCATTAGCCTATGTTTTTTTTTTTTATCACGGCATCGCTGCCCTTAGGCACGTGGAATTGATGTAAAACGCTTTGGTTTTTGCAAGAAACAGATGCAGAGCAGATCTGAAAGGAGCTTGGATGGTGTTGGGGTTCTGGGTCCTGGGCTCTGTGCAAACGTGCGTGTAGGCACAGTGGGAACACTTAATTCCTTCCCTTTAAGAAATCTCCATTCACACTACGCTAGCTTAATTCATGTCTCTGCAGAGATGGAGAGAACAAAATGAAACCTCTGTCTCTCCGCTCAGATGTGTATGAGTGTAGGGGGAGATGGGTGCTACACACTGATGCAAGGTAAGTGAGTGTAGCTTCCTCCAGAGAAGATAAATGATGTCCAGCTACAAATCCAAGACCAGTTCCTCTACGAGATGTAACTTTTCTGTGTCCTTCAAATATACTTAAATCAGGCATGCATGGGACTGCACACAAACCGTGCTTACACATCCAGTATGTGCACAAAAAAACAACCAAAAAAAAACATGCATTTCCTCACAGCAACGAGTAAACAAAGTGTTAGGAAGGACCGTTAACCCAGCAGTAATGTCAGTATCATCTGTTATTAGTGTAATTAAGAAATGAAGAGGAGAGAGGAGATAGCCAGTGTTTACCCCAGTAAACAGTGTCTGACATCAGCTCTTTCCTTGAAACCATTTCTGGGCAGTTAGAGGAGCATTAACACACACTCCTGACAGGATGGAGCCATTTCTAACAGAGATACTGGAATAAACAGCCTCATCAGGTTTCACATGGAGCAGACACTTTTTTTTTCTGTGTCTGCACCACATTTGGACAATGTGATTACAGAGGAACACATTTATTTAAACGGATTTCAAACACCTTAGTGAGTCTGATCTTCTCACCTCCCCCTGAAAAAAATAATGATATAAGGGTATTTCCCAAAATGGTGAACTGTTCCTTTAGCTAACCCCATCTGTTGTGAGTTGCAGATGACCTTTACAGAAGGCTAATCGTGCTCCAGCTGACCATGAGCTCTCCTAAATTTAACTTCCTGCTTTCTTTTCTTTGTTCTCTTCTTTTGCATCAAACTATCAAACCAAATGAACGGAAGACAAAGTGAAGGAAAAGTATTGCCAGTTAGTTGCATCAGGACTCGCTGTGTAATAAGGAACTTAAATCCAAGGTGTTCTAACTGTGCTGTGGGCTTATGTGCACTAACATGCAGAGGAGATCAATTTTCCTCAGCACTGTGGGAGATCCTGGGGTCACGTGCGTTGAGGTAAACAAGCAGCATTTTTTTTAGGAGAAGTCGGCACAGCGGGTGTAACTAGTGGAACTTGTGGAACGGTGTCGGTGTCATCGGCGGCAGCAGATTCCTTCAAAAATAAAATCACCTGAAATCCCGAAAGCTGAATTGGAATAGAATCACGGTCTGTGAAATCCTGCAGGGACTGTCCACACACCTTCAGTCAGGTTGTGCGTTCACCACATCACATGCTCTCTGCTCGCCTCCTGTCTCTACTGTAAACACCGTCTTTCTTTTGTCTTCCTCTCCCCTTCAGACTCCACGTCTCCTCTGGCTATCTCTCTCCCTTTTTTTTAATATAAGCACCAGCATCTCTCCGTGCTTCATCAGCTATTCCGTCCACAGATCACGCTCGCTGCTCGGGCCCTCAGGCGTTCCCTCTCCTGTGTGATTTATTGTCTTTCCAGGCTTCTTTGAATGCTCCCAGCTCTTCCATCTGCCTCTCACTCCTCTGACAGCGGAAAGGAATAAGCGTCCACCACTGGGACATCACTCTACTGTTCACCCTTCTGATACCCACAGATCACTGTACAGTGTGCTGGGCTGGCTGGTGTTTTAAGGCTTTCCGTCATGTGTTTGTGGCAGGAGGAATCAGGATTTGACAGATGTGGGTTTTGTGGGAAAAAAAAACAAAAAACAAAACTTTGAACAAAACCTGGAAGCTGAAAGAAACACTTAGCCTCTACGTGACCGTTTTCAGACAGCAGAAGCACGTATAACCCACGTTGGACCTTGCCTCACAAGCATGTATGTGCGATCCAGAGAGAGCGATCATGTAGATGGATTAGACCCAAAACAGGTCCCTGCAGCGGCTCATTGGCTGCCATTGACAATATTGACTGGAGCTTTTAAAGCAACAAGTGAGCAACAGTTGTCTGACGGCTGCAAATGGGCTGAGCGAGAAATGGTCATTACGGATGTAACCCCCAAATTTGCTGTGCATACATTAAAGTATAATCAGCTCGGTGTCAGTGTATTTGCCACTTCCTGGATTTAAGAGCTCTGCTTTAGCACATGCTTGACAACATGTTCCCTCTAGCAGTAGCAACTCAAAAGACATAGAAGGGCACCTCCACTGTAGATGAGGGGGTGGTGGTGGTGGTGGGTGGTGCGGGGTGCAGAGAGTGATTCATTCACCTTCCCTCTTCCATATTTTCCTGACAGGTGTTTCATACTGCTGCACGGTGGGGGAGGATTAGGATCTCATAGCTATTACATACTGTCATATAAATAAAGGTATCCATATTGTAACCACAGCGGTGATAAATGGGAACCATGATATGAGAGACAGGCAGTCTCTGTCACTTTATGAAGGGTTGTAAATATGTTTAATGGCGCGCATTATCATATTTCAGGGGCGCAGACAGTAAATTGAGATAGAGTCGGGGCACGGCGTGATGCTCTGCACCTCCACGCAGACTAACATGTTACACTCCAGTCTGTCCATTGCCATTGTAGCCCATCAGTCTACACCCAATAACCTGTAATGACAAAGTGAAAATCCAACACTGAAATCTCTTACTTCCTGTTTGCTCTAATCCTCCTTGACATGTGTCTACAACTTGATCGGAGTCCACCTATGGCCAGTTAAACTGATCGGACTTACACCTGTCAGACAACCAATTTTAGCATCCTCCTCATCGCTTTTTCAGACTTCACTTTGATTCCTTTTACTTTATTCTATTATCATTTTTATTTTCCCTGTTATTTGTTTGTTTGTTTATTTTGGATTTTTTTTTTATCCTACCTCCGGTGTTTCCTCGTTGCAAAGCTATGAGATTTATGACAGCGTTTCCTCACTTCCTTGGTTCTTGTTTTTATTTGAAACCCTTACTTTTCTACTGTGATTATTGATGGAGTTTGTGTGTGTGCGTCTGTGTGTGTGTTTGTGTGGGGTGGAGTGGGGGCTATCGGGGGCATTCTGTAAAGCACTTTGTACTACAGCGTATTTGTATGAAAAATGCTATACAAATAAAGTCTGATTGATTGATTGATTGATTGATTGATTGATTGATTGACCTGAAGTCTGAGGAGCTCTCTGTGGACCTCTGGTGAGGCATATAGATCAAAGCAAGTGTAAATCGGACATGTTGTCAGTTGACACATTTGGCAATATGCAAACATGTTGATACTGAACATGTCAGACTCTCACAGCACTTGGTTCAGACCAGATCCTGGTCTGGTTTAATCCAGAAAAGGTTCACAGTGACATCGATCCCCCAGCCACTTCGTGGTGACTTGTAGTTGCTTTACTCATTTGTTCATTCATTAAAAAAAAAAAAAACATTGCCTCTGAACATACAGTAATTCAGCCAGATTACATTTCCTACCAACCCTATTTGCTGTTGCAGTTTAGTTGAATGTAAACGTAATTTCTAGGAGACAGGGTTGAGTGTGTTTATCTGCTAAGCTGCTTATCTGCTAAGCTGCATGAGTCAAACTGCCTTTTGTGTGTGTGTGTGTGTGTGTGTGTGTGTGTTTGGTGCATGCATGTGTGTGTGTGTGTGTGTGTGTGATGTGATCGCAGCACAGCCACTGATGAACTCACTTACACTCTTCCCTAAGTAATAACTTCTGTTCGACAAGTCTTTAATACAGATGAATGAATTTGACACGACGTGAAATTAATTTCTCTCGGATCGCATTTTCAGTCTCAAGCCAAGTTTCCAAGTCATCTGATAAGTATTTATGTGAGTGTATCTTTGTGTGCGTGTGTGTGTGTGTGTGAATTACAGTCAGTCGAAGTTGCACAGCAGCTCCTTGGTGACTCCTGCAGCATCAGTGAAGAACTGCTCTCAGATAATAAGCTTTCTATTTGTGGAGCAGCACAGAGCTTTCTAAGGAAAATAAAACACAGACCCTGTTTATGTTCTCAGGCCCCCGAATCACTGTGGAGATGCTGTACCCCTAAAGGGAACGAACGATCGATCGACCGATCGATTGATCGGTAGCCCACTAGGGCACTGTTCCTGAGATCTCAGGAACTAGGTTTGTTTTGCTAATTTCTTTCCAGGATCCAAGAGATCCATGACTGAGACGAGCCTATAGCCTTCACTGAGCCCGCTGAGTTTCCAGCAGGGAAAGCTTTATTAAAATATGAGGCTTTCATGGACTCCGGCCGTGGCTGGATTATGTTAGCAGGCCTCAGGGAAGCAAACAAATAAATAAATAAATAAGAAATGCTGTAGCTGTCTTTCAACATGTTGCAACAACGTCGGCAGTGTTGTAATATAAACAGTGTTGATGCTAACAGGGCCTTGAGACGACGCAATCAGTTGATTGAGTGATTCGTTCCAGCTCAATGTTGTTTTAGTAACACCTCATTTTATGGGTCTGCAGCTGCTAACTACTTCCTGAGAAGAAATGAATTCGGTCCAAACTGCGTGGGGGGGAAAGAGGGAGAAAGCTGTGAAGCAGAAGTTAGGGTTTAGCAGTGTGGGACTTCAGATGAGCCCTGGCTCACGTCAGCACTTCATCTGAACTAATGAAGTGAAAATAAATATAGCAACTGAACATTTATGCTTCTTTCCAGGAAACTTCCAGTTCCATTCAAGGACTTTTTTTTTTTTTTTTTTTAGGAAACAACAAGACCCATAAATGAAGTGTCACCATTATACAGTATGTACAGTATATTCTATTATTGGATTTTCCTACAAACGAAAATCACACACACACTTATATTCATTTTACTTTAATTTGATTATTACTTATTTATATTTAATTTCTTCTTTTATTAAGTTTGCACCAATGAAAACTGTCTTATTATCGTCAAGCTTATTTTCACACCTCACAAACTGTTTGCATTTAAATTGCCTGATGATGTCTGAAGTCAGCTTTAATAAATGTATTTATTTTTATTAAACTTCTTTTGTTTCCAGTTTTGTCCAACATCGTTTGTACCTGATTAAAGATGCAGGAGGAGCCATGGCAGAGAAAGTCTGCTTTAACTGAATGAAGTCAATCACACAACCTTTACGTACAGATCAGGTACGCGTTGAAACCCCGTACGATGTGATGTTGACTCACACCAGCATCATCAACCTGTGTGAGCTGATGCTGCACCCCCTCACAGCAGCACATGTTCCCGGGGAACATTCCGGCAGCACATGCTGCCACCGTGTGGACGGAAAATATTCCCAAAGCCGGTGGAACGTGACTGCCAACACCATGCCGCACAAAAATGACACACAAACCCAGAAACTACAGTTTTCATGCACTTCTTTAATATATCAGTTTTTCATATTCACAACAAATACATTAAGCTTTTTCTTCTTATGATACAGCCTTAAATATTTTTACACTCAACCGTATTTCTCAGAAGTCTGCCTATCAAAATGTCTTTTAATCTCTGTCTCTTTATTTTGAACATTTTATAATTTGTTACATTTGTAGTCTCCATGCCTCCTAGCAAACTGACAGTATTTCCTTTGTACAACTATTTACAGGTGAAACTAAATAAAAACATAACAAAACAAATCTCCATAAAGTTTTTTTTTTTCCATGATAGTTCTCAGTTGAAAGGAATCGTTTGGGGGTTTAAGGTGCAGGCAAAGGAGGAGAGAGGGGGAATGTTTCAGAAGAAGGAAAAAAAGACAAGGAAACGAAAAGAGAGAGAGAGGTTGATGAACAGAGTTGTGCGTTAAGAGGAAGAGGAGGAGCAGAGGGTGTGAGGTGAGATGGGAGGAGGGGTGAGGAGAGGTGAGGAGAGGAGAGCCTCCTGTAGATGCTATGAAATGTTAGCGGATTCACATCTGTGATAATATTCTCATAGAAAACAAAGATCTGGAAGGATAAATAAACACAGCACTACTAAACACACTGCTGTTTACTTCCTCAGGTCCCGTCATCTCAACCATGAGCGATCTGAACGTGTGAACCAGCTGATCCAGCTGCCGCTAACTCCAAATCCAGCTGTCTGAAGGACCACGCGGATGCTACTTCTAGTAAGGCTGACAGATCATTTTAGACCTGGGAGACAAAACAAGCTTCACTCAAGGTTCACTTACTCACTCGTTCTGGACCGTATCACATGGTCTTCATCATCAGATGTCTTGACGATCTGAGCCTCTCTGAGATTTCAAATCTGTGCAGGATTTTAAGTTGACCTCGACAACTAATTCTTCACCGATCAAAAGCTCTGGAACAAGCAACTAAGTAAGTAAAACCAGAAGTACTTGGATTGTTCAGAACCATCAAAAGTCTGAAACATCTGCAACTGGCACTGAGTGAGCTCAACACGCCGAAGAAGACCATGAGATACGGTTAAAAACTCCAGAGCAAGCAAGTGAGACTGTTTTTACGTGTCCAGGTTTGGAGATAATTGTTTTTGTGATGCCGGCCTCCACCACGATACGATGAATGGCTTTCACAGGGACTCTTTACCTGGTAGAAAACAGCTTCAGCTGTGACTTGTTTACTATGGAGTGAGCAGATTATCCAGAGGAACAGGCTTCAGTGCTGCGAGAACCACAAACTAAATTCTATCTACCTCCATTTTATTGTGTTGAAGGCTGAAATCTGACCAATATCTCAAAATCTAGACACATATCAAATATCAAAACACGCTTTTCTTCCCACATGACCTCATCCTCCTCTTCCACAGGCACCAGAATGAATGGGATAGTATTTTTTTTATACTTTTTTATTTTATTTAAACTTATGTCAGGGCGTCTTTGTTAGCTTCAGAACTTTCGAACGAATTTCATGACCAACAAGTTGTCGGTACTTCTATGACTCAAAGTCTCCTTCACAACCCGAACAGGTTCAGATGGCTGAGGTGGTGTCAGCTCGTTTCTCCTCAGATGTGGGCAGAGAGGAACCTCGCTCACATCAGAGGTGTGACACGACTGCAGGATATGTAATGTTTTAATAAAAGGCCAGCATCGTCTCTGTATACGAGTCTAACGCCTAACCTGCAGACCACGTGTGAGTCAGGTAAAGATAATGGTCAGACTGTAGAAGAGCAGTACGAACCAAACTCTGTGGATCCAGTTCAAGCTCAAAGGTTAGTTTAACTGATGTTTGAATTTTACAAATTAACCTTATTTTCTTCTGAATGAAGAAAGGTTGTTTTCCAATTTGTGCTTATCCACTGAAATTGGAACAGATCACAAGTATTTATGGTGGAACACTATTTCAGACTTTCAAAACTAAAAGCTGCAAAGCAAAATCAAGCGCGCCCTCACTCAACAGAACGAAACAGCTGGAGGACATTAAGTACCTTACACTGATAACTGTCCGGCTTTGCACAGGTTTGAGTTTGGTTGCTCTTCAAATTTGGGAAATGCTTTCGTCAGCTCTCTTAACCTGGGTGATGAGATCGCAACCACCTTTTTTTTTTTTTTTTTTAACCCCCACCTTGTAAGCTGCTACAAATATTTCCTACTACTTCCTATTTTCATTATGCTTCCTTTACACATTTCATGAGCTGCCCAGGGACTAAAATGTCCAAACTACAGGAAGTAGCAAGACCGTCCTTGGGTCAGGGCTAGCAGTTTCCCCCCGCTTCCAGTCTTTGTGCTAAGCTAAAATCTTGCAGCCCTATATCTCCTCTATTGTAGAGTTGAAAAGGTGGAGACTGATGGGTAAGATGACAAGGAAGTGTATTGCCTAATATAATGGACTGTTAAAAAAAAAAACAAAAAAAAAACGGTAGACAGACGTACATGTTCCGTGATGAAAGTGAAGAACCAGTTCGTGGGTGTTTGGATGGACGCTTCGACCGTTCGCTCTACCTCTGAAACATCCACCGATCAGGCCAGCAGTCTCACTTTCTCAGCTCCCATCACACTGGGTTTGGTGACACACTCCTGGAGGCAGTCACTCAGGTGACAACTGAGCCTCCCAAGCCAAAATATTCACACTTCAGCCCCTGCAGATGACTCATGCATTAGATAGATTTTGGGTCATCAGCTCTGCGTGTCACAATTTAAAAAAAACAAAAAAAAAAGTCAAGGCAAGTCGCTCGTTTGCTTCGATCCGTCTCTACAAAGTGCAAGTACACGAGTCACAAAGACTAAAACAAGCGTCTAAAGAAAGACTGATATAGCGTCGAATAAAGCGGTTCGGAAAATGAATCCATAAAACAAAAAGAGTCACATAAATAAGTAAATATCTGCAGGCCTGCCTGTACAGAAAAAAAAAAGGCAAACAATGACAATAACAAAAGAAAAAGAACCGGTAACACCTACAACCCTCAACACACGCTGGAATGAAAAGAAAAGCACAGGTGCATGTGTGTAGAGAAGGTAAAAGGTGTGAGTCAAAGAAAGTTTTCCCCAACAAGACTAACAGACCTCTGCAGAAGATCACTGGTCCTTTTTCCACCAGGTTAAGCTGCAGCAAGTAAGGTCCCCATGTTAAGCTGAGTGCAATATTAAAGCCACATATCAAAAAAAAAAAGGAAAGAAAAGAAACGACACAACATGCACTTGGTGTCAGAAAGCAAAATGAGAAAGCGTCGAAAGCAAAATGAGAAGCTTTGCCGCAAAGATGCTGTGTAACAGCTTCGAAGCTTTGAGAAGCGTAAACCATGGACAGCAGCTTAGACCTTTAAAAAAAAAAAAAACCAACAACAAAACAAAAAACACCCATCATCAAACCAATCTGCATTTTCTTCCTCCCTCTGAATCCGAACAGCTCCTGTGGTCGGCCCAGCGCGTCCGGCTCCAGAGTTTTCAACCGGAAATCTGCACAAAGAACCACCTCTAAAGAAGCTCGCTGCTCAACATAATATCTTCCTCGCTGGCTTAGACCGGTTTCTTTAAAGGGAATCCGAAATCCCAGTTAGCATTTTTCCTCCAAGCTCTGAACCGTTCTACTGCAAATCTACGGAAAGTACCGCCTCCCCTGCTTTCGCATGCAAACTCCTCCCACAGGTGAAGAGCTGTTGCCGTTTCATCACAGCAGGTCAAATCTGTTGGAGGCAAACAAGAAGGCAAACGACAGGATTTTTGCAGAACTTCGTCAGCATTAAGCCCAAAAACCTAAAAAGAAAAAAAAAAAAAGCAAAAGGCCTGTGCTTGCATGACCGGGAGGAAAAGCCTTCTTTTAAAATAGCTACCATCTTTCTTCAACAGAAACGAAGGCTCATCATCATTCCTAGCAACTGCTAGCTAAACATCTGAAACATGAGAAACAAATGAAAAAGTACAAACAAAAGAGATCTATCGTTCAAGTCATCTTCCTTCGGGGGTCGACCCTGGCTTCAGTGACCTCCAGCTCCTCTCGGGAACGGGCGCCTGACGCCTCACCCTCCACCTCCAGTCGTCGGATGGAGGGAGGGACATTTCTCCTTCTGCGGGGCCCTGTTCTGCCGTCCACTCACAAAGTGCAGTTCAGCAGCGCACCCCCACCCCCACTTCCTTTTGGCCTTCATCTTTTCCCTCCAGCAGGCAAGAAAACTGTTTTGGTATGGATATTTTTTTTCCTTTTTGTGTCATTCAAGTTTTCTTTTTTTTTTTTTTTTTTATTTCCTAATTCAGTTTGGTCTGTCGCTTTGGCCTGTTTGCCTGCTGGACAGCTTTTAGTTGCCTCCAGTAAGGCTGCCTTCTTCAGTTTGATAGAGGAAGAAAACAGCCCATTCTCTGAGACTAATTTTTCTTTTCTTTTTTTTTTTTTCTTCCTTTTTTTTCTCCAGTAATGAATGAATCCACCGCAGGGACACGAGACTTTTGAGAAGTGACGAGGGATGGACTGGTGGGAACTCTGCAGCACTTACTTGAACGCCGAAAACTCCCCTGGAAAAAAAAAAACAAAGACATGGATAACATGGACGTGTGAAGCACTGTCGCAGCAGGGATCATCTGCTCTCAATCACACCTCCACCTGTCTGTGTGTGTGTGTGTGCTCACCGTAGCCACCGGCCTGGATGGGGGTTTTGGGTGAGGCGCAGGCGTACAAGCTGAAGTCCTCCGTCTGAAAGCCGGCTCGGTTTAACGAAGGCTCCGAGGCGCTGCGGTGGATTTTGGGTAACGAGCGAGCCAGCAGCTCGATGGACGCCAGGATCTGAGGGACACAACACGCAGTACGGCCACACATTCAGCAGCAAGAAACAACACCAAGGAAAGGGTCACGCACTCCATCCTAAAAGTCTGAGTTAATGCATGGCTTTTAATTTGAAACATCTGTACAGGAAGTGTCTCAATGACAGCAGCTTTAGACCAATACAAAAAAAAAAAAAAAGTGGTTGGAATTATTGAAGAAATGATGAGAGCAGTAAGTTCAACATGACTCACTGTACTGATGAAATTAATACTGTGGCCAGATTATGCTGATTTTTAACCCTAACCCTAAAGATGGAGGAAATGTGTCTTATTAGCATTTGATAAAACATACAGTGCATTCAGGAAGTACTCAGACCCTTATTATTAGTCACTTTCTATAGTCCTGTCTCTAATGGAGCCAATCACATGCATCTGTCTCCTTCCCTGTGAAACACAAACGCATCCGAATTTGTTTCTGACCTGAGGGAAGAGAGGCCGCTCCTCTCTCTTCTTCTTCAGGCAGTCCGCCATCAGTCTCTTCATGGCCTTCGGACAGTTGCTGCGCACCTTACTGAGGTCGGGAGACAGGTAACCTCGACCCACCATGAATATGATCTGTGGGGAGAGAAGGGAAGAGTCACTACAGTATACACTGTTACACTGTTTCCTGTCTATTTCAATGAAATTACATTAGAACATTTTCTAATTAAGTGCACAGATTAACATAATGACTTTATGAGGAAGAAAAGGATCATGTTTTTATACATTTATTTTGAAAAGGCTCAACGGTAACAGCTCTAAATGATTATAAAGGAAGTGGGATCATCATGAAACAGGAAACAGGAAAAAAGAAGCCTTTCAGCTTAAATGAAATTCGAACAACACTGTTGAAATCAGAGGCCAATAAACCCGCATTGTTTGATTGATGCTGGTAAAACACCGGCAGCCTGCAGCTCTACAGTTCCCCCGTGGTTTCCCTTTTCCTGACCTTATTCATTTAGCCTGTGCAGGGACTTTTACTTACACCACTCGCTCATAGTTCATGTTTGTTTAACAATTTGAGGATCACCAGCCACATTCTTTTCCACATTAGCGCTTTGAAAGGTCTCACCTGGTCTCTGTTGTTGATGTTGGAGTAAGGCAGCGCTCCTGACATGAGCTCGTACAGGACGATGCCGAAGGCGTAGACGTCTGACTGGAAGCTGTAGGGATTCTTGTCCTGCAGCCGGATCACCTCTGGGGCCTGTAAGAGCGTGGAAGTAAGACAGTTGTTTTAATTCAGGCTACAACTGTCAGACCATGTCAAGCCCTAGGATTCATAAAGTCTATGAAGATGAAAAGAATTACAAAAAAAAAAAGAAGAAGAAAGAAGTGATAAAACGAGCACTGACCATCCACAGTATCGAGCCCGACAGCTGTTCAAACTGGTGCGAGCCGCTCCAGCGGGACTTGACCGTAGCCAGGCCAAAGTCTCCGATCTTCACCGTCAGGTCCTCGTGGAGGAAAATATCTGGGAGGAGGGGGGGTAGTCATGGAAACGCTCTCGACGCTCGCCGCCATGTGGCAAAACATATCAGCAACAGTTATACATTTCTTTTGGAAATAGGAAGGAACACACTGGTTTAAAGATTAAGTGACTGGGTGAAATGTTTCAAAAGGATACTGTTGCTCTTCAGGTCTCTGTGGATGATTGATTTGGCATGCAGGTAACTGAGGGGGAAAGAGAAGTTATTAGACCCACCACACACACACACACACACACACACACACACACACACACACACACAGAGAAATCTGACTGATTTTGCAAATTTGTACGTGTGTGTGTGTGTGTGGGCGGTTGGGGGAAACTCACTCCATGCCCTGAGCAGTCTGCCGGGCGATGTCGATCAGCTTGATCATCTCGAACTTGGTCTCGATGATGTGTAGGTGGTGGTACAGGCTGGAGCCTTCGCACCACTGGGTCACTATGGCCAGCTGAGGCTTGGTGGTGTAGCCCATGAACAGCAGGATGTTCACATGACGCGTTTTCCTTAGTGGGAACACACACACAGGTTGATGAGACTACACAACTGCAGCTTCACTAATACAATGGCCGTGTGTATCCATGGGTTCTGCTGTAGAAAGAGGAGGTGGGTGAAGGTACCTGAGCACTCCCACTTCGTTCTTGAAGGCCTGGAGCTGCTGTGGCGTGGGAGCAGTGACGTTCAACATCTTCACTGCCACATCACCTGAGAGGAGAGCGAAGGATCTTTAGGATCCACCGGGAACCGGGTCATGGTTCAACAATGTAAAAACTGCTCGCACTGGATACTGGTGACTAAAGACTGGGTGTCCACAAACTTTTGGCTGATTATAAGAAGATTAGTCCACTGTTGACACATGAGACAAACTTCATTTATTAAGTTACGTTAATTAAGCTGTGAATAATGGATTTAATAATCATCATCAGTATCATTTGAATTGTCAGAGAAACTGTTTGGATGTGTAAGAACATTTACACTGTTTAAGTTTATTTATTTGATGCTCAGCTTCCTCTCTGTTGTTCTTACCATGCCACTTTCCCTTGAAGACGGTTCCAAAGGATCCGGAGCCTATCCTCTGACCCAGAGTGATCTGACCCTCGGGGATCTCCCAGTCATCGCTGGAGTCCCTTCTCCCTAGGGTTTTCTGTTTCACAGGACACACAGTCAGCTCACACAAACACACACAAAACTGTGTGTGCTCAAGCGCAGAAAAATAAGACTCTCACCATCTTATTGCGGTCCTCAGACGAGGATGACGACTTGCGCTCCCTCTGTTGGCATGGTGACTTCTGCGGAACCTTGACGTTGGTCAGAGAGCCGGGCAGAGAGGCGGGCGGCGTGGCCGACAGCCCTGTGGTAGAGCCTGCAGCGGGAACGTGGGTGAGAGGAAGACACACAATAAAAGAGGCCATTAGAGCAGCGCGGGTCGGAACAGAGGATGAGACAAAGCAGAAAAGAGTAAAGAAAGAGAAGGATCTGGTCGAGGACAGGGTCTGAGGCGTCTGTATCGGTCGTGTGTGTTTTGGTCACATGCACAGAAGACAGGTGGGTGTGGGGTGGGGGTGAGGGGTGTGGGGGGTGTGTGTGCTTGGTTGGATGGCAGTTCATGGTTTAATCGTCTCGACTTCACAAATCAGTCACTGTTATTAACTGGCTCTGTCTGAATGAGGAGATTGTGATGTCTAAGAGGAAGTCAGCTGATTTGAAGCGGCTGCATCTTTAAACCACTTACAGTAAAACTACATTCATTCAGAGTGGACATATGCACCTTCCAAAGTTAACCCTTTGAATTAGAGAAGTTCTGAAATCCATATAAATGAAACGAACAAAGAACAAACTCGGGGTTAATCGGCTGTCTGAATGTACACACCGACCTGTTCTGCTTCTGCTATTTACACTCCGCCGAGGACGGAGCACATCAGCTGTTTTAACCAACACACACTGGGCTGCGTCTCCCACAGAGCAGAGTACACTAATAATTGCATCGGTATTTGTTGAGGAGTTAGTGTCTTTCATTTTATTACCATAATTATGTGGCAGTTCTAAATAAATACAGCACTAATTTCCAATGTTATTATTCTTTTGGAATTTTACGGAAGTGATGTTAAGAATGTGATTATACTAAAAACTAAATGACAGTTTTGTTCAGTTAACAGAACAAACTGAACTTGAACTTGAACTTCAAATACTTCAGGAACCATCTAAACAAATGCAGTCGTGCTGAATGTTGATTTATGGAGAAAGGAGGAATCAAACCACCATCCACAGAACCAGAGGTGTGTCGTCAGAGTGGTGCTGAGGTGTGTGTGCATGTAACCTGTGTGCTGTCAGGTGTGTGGCAGAGAAAACATGTGAGGACACAGAGGAGAAAGAGACAGAGAAGAGGGGGGTGTTTGGGGGGGGTACACACACAGTGGATGCCGTGGTCGTGACACAGGGCTGGGGTTGGTGTGTGGGGAGGTTGGTGGTGGGAGGGTGGGGGTGGGGGGGGGGGGTGGAGTGAGGGGGTAAAAGGTGGAAGGACACAGGAACACGCGGAGGCCTAACTACCTCGGAAAACAGGCTCGGGCTCAAAATCAAACACTATGTCATTGGGGTAGGAGTATAGGAGGGGGCTTGAGGTCCGTGTTCGGTGCTTCCTCAAGCAGCGGGCGGGGTGGGTCGGGGGGGCTGCAGGGCAAAGAGAGACAGACAGACCATCACTGCTATTCACCCTGCCCCTCTCACCTCTCACTGCTGTCCACGGATACAGCTGAGCTCCTGAACACAGAGCCCTCCTACCACACTAGGTTAGCTCCGTTTGCCGGAGGTGTCTCAAATCTCAAGCCTTTAACATTTATGTGCTTTTCTTTCTATGTCCAAGAGTGAGATGTTCACTCGTGCCTGTGTGTTTCAGTTCAAGCAGTTTCAAGCAGTAACAGTGAGGTGAGCATTAGCATAAAGACTGGAAGCAGGGGAGGGTGAAGACCACAGCAAACCTCGGATTTCATTTCAATCTTTAGGATTTTATTTCCACTAAACTTCGGGTTACGAAGTTGAAAGATTCGTTAGCTACGTGTGCTCCTCCTTAGCTGACACAGCTACACTAAGCAAGGCTGGAAGAAGAGAAAGAGGTCTGCTGAAGTGGAACTGAAAAACCCTGACTTTCAGATCTGGAAAAAAAACAAACCAAAAAAAACAACAACAACAACAACAAAACCTGTCTTCAGATACTGCTCTCTGTAACTGACTGGCTGCAGGACTAAACAGAACTGACTCAACTCCTCGGGTCTGAACACCACACACACACACACACACACACACGCACACACACACGCACACACAAAAGACCAAGAGCACGCAGACGCAGGATGGTGGGATTAAAAAAAAAAAAAAACAGGCACAGAATAAGCCTGAAGTCTGCTACTTTGATCCTTACCTCCGTCTGACCTTGGTAAGCCCTGATCTCGAATCAGGTCCTGTAAAGAAGGAAGAGACAGACTAAATCATACGAACACTGTCATTTACGCACACACCTGTACACTGAACTGTATGGTACAATGTGCTGTGGCCCCTCTCTGCTACAGTACAGGCTACACAAGGGGGCGAGAGAGAACACGCGGAATGACTACTGTGAGTCAAGGAGGTGGTGTAGCTGATAGCTGCTACATTAGCAGCCTTGAGTCGCGCCCTGTTAGCAGGCCACATGACTGTCATGACTCCAGGTGTCTCCCTGCTCTAGGTGGTGGTCACATCTATGAGAGTGACTGACTGAAAAGAGACAGGTGAAGCCATGACAGTCAGCTGAACGTCTGCTTCGCGTTGTGTGTACCGTCATTCCAGCAGAGGGAAAGCAGACTCACATCAATGTTGACAGGCTCAATGGTGTTAATGTGGACGTTGGGGGCGGAGGACGAACGGTCCCGCTGGCCGAACTGGTTGCGGTGGTCCTCCTCGTTGGGCCGGAAACTGGGCGGGATGGGTATGGACTTGGACGGAGACACAGTGGTGTGGCACATAGACCTGCAAAGATGGAGATCTATCTGTTAGTGAAAAGCAGATGAAGACTCAGGATCTCCACTTTTCCCCACTGAGCAGCGTGAAGGTGGAGGACTCACCCGGTGGAGTCAGATGGAGGGAGTGACGGACAGGCGTCGGACACGGGGGTGGTTCCCTCTGAGGAGACCTCCTCCTGGCTGAACGGGTGATGCTCAAAGAACTTGGACACTAACAACAAGCTGCAGGACACACGACATCCAGGTTACTTATTAATCATTCAGTCAATCCAAAGCTGATTGGATGTGATGGACAAAGTTACAGCGCAGAGCTTGTTCAGCATCCCTTCACTACACACCCCTTTGCACCTCGCTACGCAGCCAGGATCAACCCTGTTAGCAGGCTTCTCAGTTTTGGAACTACAAAATGTTATTTGGTAAACCCGCATCTGCACATTCAGCCATAATGTTTTAAGGTCCCATGAGGGCTAGTCCACGTTAATGGTCTGGCATAGAACAGATGACATGTAAAGTCAACTTTAGAAAAATCATCTCTATGCAATATAGCACACAAAGTGATAACACCAGCAAATAGACGGATCCACTGGAACACACAGGAAGGTCCTTATCCAGCACCTTTCTAACGGAGCCAGCATTGGTTTAACATATTGTAGCCTACACTGCTGCACACTGTGGCTTGTTAAAGCAGGAGGGAGGCCTGCTTTGCTCGACATGTACAGTAACTACATCAGGTGTGCCTACATTAATTAGAAAGTAGTGCTACTGAGTAATAAATTAATGTAAGGCCCCATTTCAGGCACTTCTATAATGTCCAAGCTCACAATGGAAATTCTTCTCCTTCTATGCTACAGTGGGTTCAATCCTGAACTGGTCACAGCATCACGCTGTGTGCGACTTACTCTAGCTGGTCGTAGTTGACACACATGAGAGGAACCTCAGTGCTGCAGCGCTGGTGGAACTTGTACCCACAGGTCTGACAGCGGAAACCCTGGAACAGCAGCTTTCTGCAGAAGTCGCAGAAGGCCAGTGTGAAGAAGGTCTTCCTCACCTGTCAAACAGACACACACAGACAGACGTACAATGAGGGCTACGGTCAGCACATACTGTTTACTGTGAGGCACGATGTGTGGTTTTGTCTGACGGCGCTTACAAAGTTGTGTGTGGTGAGCGGCACATTCTCCAATACTTCCACGTGTAACTCCTCTCCTGTCAGCCAGGAGATGTCAGTGTCCCAGCCAATGGGCTTCTTCTCTCTGAAACAGGAAGTCAACATTCCACTAATTTATAAAGTACTATTATGAGATATACATACACACACACATCAATCAATTCAGTCATGCTGCTTACTGTATCTGTTCACTTGTTGCAACCTACCAGAACGTGCAGGGCTCATTACACAAACCACACAGCGTGCACACAGGGCCAATCATTTAAATATAGAAACAGGCAGAGAGAGACAAGCAGAAGTGTCTGAAGTGTGTGAGGAAGCAGCACAGTTCAGAGATTCACTCTAATTTATGCAAATGAAGCTCGGGACAAAACAGTAAATTCTATATTATTGCAGGAAACCTTATGTATTATAATATATTATATAATTATTACGCAAGTGCAAATATAGTATGTTATATAACAAACACTGTTACTTGACACCAGTGTGTGGACAACATACAGCAAGAGAATGCAGAACGCACTAGTGCATGCATTATTAGTTAGTGCCCCCCTCTTCTGTATGTGAGTGACACACTTACCCATCCTGTATCCTGTACACGGCGCAGCACTCTGGGATGAGGCCTCGCATCATCAGAGCTTTCTTCAGTGAGTCCCTCACGGTCATCCCACAGCGGGCCGGGACCTGAACGCAGCACAGCGCTCAACTGAGTTTACATGGGTAGAATCTGAACTCAGTGCACCACTAAGCACAAAAAACGAGCACGAGTTTACACCGGCCAGTGTGTTTAGTCACCTCACGCCACTGTTCTGATGTGAAGCACAGAAATGTCAAAGAGATGTTTAAGGTCCCACAGAGAACAGAGAGACAAAGTCTTCAGCTTCAAAATGTTCCAGTACAAATGCTGCTACAATCCAAATATATATTATTTATTATTTAGCGAGATTAGCCTCAGTCAGGCTGTAGTCTTCTTCCATGTCCACTACAGTCATCTGTTGTTTTTACTCTACATTAGGTATTTTTGGAAACGGTTAGTAAAACATATTGTTCGGTTTGTTAATGTGCTTATTCAGTGCAAACAGAGGACGATGCTACTGCAGCCTGAGGCACACATTTCTGCAGCCTGCCCGATTTCCAAGGAAAACTACAACAAATTAAATTCAACTTAAAATCATCTTCACGACATACGTATCCTCAGAGAGGATGTCTGACATACCACTGTTCTCTGTTTGTTGGGCAGGAAGACCCGAACGATGGGTTTCTGGGGGGAGCGAGGGTTGGCCCGGCTGGCGTCGGTGGGGGTCTGCAGGACAGCCAAGGTGTTGGGGGCCGAGGGAAAGGCCTGAGCCCCCCCACACCCTCCCATCTTGACCTCCAGAAGGGCTGGCACGGGAGAAGGAGTGCAGGAGAAGTCTGTCCCGTTCCCCATGGCCTCCAGCAGCTGCTGCTCCCTCTGCTGCAGGGCGTCTAGTTTACTGGTGTACTCCTCATAGGCCTGACGGGGACGACACAGCAGACAGAGAACCCTGACTCAACGGCCTCAGAACCTCAGGTGAAATTCACAAGATGACGTGTTCTCTGCTAAGTTATATTCAAGGCAAATGCAGTCTTACCTCTAGATATATGGAGGGAGGATTGTGTTCTCCTCCAAACTTGTCCAGAAGAGCCTCTAAGTGTTCTTGTGTCAACTTTATCATCTGTTTGATATTCCAGATCTGCGGGGACACACACCAAACAACGTCACGGAGTGGACAAATACCTGGCAGAGAGATACTGCAGACAACACATAGGATGCTGTCTTTCATGACCTGTGGACGTACAGAGGTGACTGCAAAGAAGACACCTGGAGCAGCGGACACCAATCAGCTTTGGCTATTTATTTTAGCTCCATGGGGCAGGACTCTACTGAGCGTGCTCCGTGGGCCCAAAAACATGGGAGCATCAATGAACGGGGTGTCATCTTTAATTGAATAAAAGTTAAACCCCTGCCATTGTACTTTTTAAGTGTCTTCAGGACGTTCGGCTTTTGAACGTTGAAGCATCCCCGAATGTACCGTTAAAAACGGCCCCTGCCCTCAGCTGTGGTGACTGTTTTTTCAGCAATATTTTTCATAAACTCTACCTGGATTTTAAGAGGGGGGGGGGGGGGGGGGGGGGGGGGGGGGGGGGGGGGGGGGGGGGGGGGGGGGGGGGGGGGGGGGGGGGGGG
>JBBMJY010000015.1:14766573-14785146 GCA_037833715.1 Toxotes lorentzi | reverse complement strand
TCCCTCCCAATTGTTCGGGGGGGGGGGGTGGGAAGGGCAAAGGCGTTGGTAAAGGTGGAAAAGGATGGGTGGGAGGTGGGCACTTGGTGCTTGAAAAAAAAAAAAAAAAAAAAAAAAAAAAAAAAAATTGGGTTCATAATTTTAAACAACCCCTCTTAAAAAATAGGAGCTTGAACATGACAGCAATTTTTAGCTTCACATTGCTGCTCTGTATATCTATTCCATTGTGTTTACACTGCAATACACAGTGCAAAGTATTACAAAGAAATCACTAAACACAATCATTTGTCCCCCTATGTTACAGTTTCTGACTCAGACTTCAGCTTTAACCACTATCATTGGCTAATACTGGCCCCTTGACCCAGTCCTGTCTCTTGAAACCCCAGTTTATGTCCAAATACACTAGAAAATGGAATTCCTCCCAATTCACTACATATAGCTAGCAATATCACTTAACTGGAAAGAAATACACTGGACGTCACTAACATATACTGGAAAAATCAGCTACCAGTATCCACACTACAAGGTGTCTGGAGTCTTGCAAACCACTGCAACTTTCTTGCTGCTGGAGCTAGAGCTTGATCATTAGCTATAATTTTATCATTATTTTGACCATCCAGTAATAAGACTGGACCTCCAGACAAAGTGACACTGCAGGTCTAAGTCACTAAGTTAATATAGTACTGACAAAAGTTCACCAAGAAAAAAATAAAAGATATCATTGACATGCATGGTTTGGGGCCTCTGGGGGTCCCAAGGCAGTAGAAGCCACATCTGTAACTGTTCACTTGGATCAATAAGAGTCTAGTTTTTTTTTTCTATGTTCATTTATTTTTCTGTCCTTGTAACCGTCAGCAGTGACCCAGTGCAGGTCAGAATATTCCTAGGACCTTGAGCTTGGGAGCCACAAGGTTCCACAGCTGGGATGTGAGACACCGTACATACAAACTGATGCCAAAGTGCTTCACCAGTATTCATTAAGATATCTGGTAACTGGTCATACAATATGAAATACAGGACTCATTGCCAACATCTGCGTACAGTGTTGTGGTTTTATTGGAGCATTTTTGAACAGCAGGCTGAAAGAACTTAGTAACACTATAAATTCCTCACACCGATTTTATTTTGAAAGCATGATAGATGTCTGTTTGTTTGTATTATTTCCCAGCCACTGACAGTTAAGGTAGCACCATCTAACAACTCTTGAGTTAGGGTTGTTTTGTAGCATCCAACCTTAAGACATATCTTAGCATATGACTGGCTGTTTCACCCCCTGCAATTTAAACGCAAGAGATCATACATGTTCAACAATAAAAATTACGGAATTCACTTCAACACAACAGACATAGATGAAAACGTTTCATGTGTAATCCTGACATAAGGTATTATTCATGCCACCATAGTACAGTCGTGACTGGACCGACTGAGTTCTTCCAGGATTAGCAGACTCCCCACATTGATAGTGTACACAGTCCACTGCTGTGTGCCTCCATAACAAGAGAAAAAAATAAGTCCTGTGAAAAGATGAAGCAGCAGAAACGTTGCAGCTCATTTCTTCTTGACCGCTCTCTTCCCCTCTCCCTTCTTTGGTTTCCCTTTTCCCCTTAGTTTCCTCAGGCGATACATCTCATCTCTGAAGTCTTCGTGCTCATCTCTGAGAAAGAAGAGAAAATAGTTTAGTAAAACTTTCACGCTTACCGAGGGTTACACCCACACCAGTCCTCTGAAATTCTCTTGTTAACTAAAATACCATTTCCACTCACTGATTAATTCAACTCTGCTGATCGCTGTTAAACCACTACCAATGAAACTCAACACTTCCTGTATACATGTTTCACATTAAAATCCTCCCAGCGGCTCAAAGACCATAATGCCTCTTTGTCCTTGTAGGCATTCAGTGCAAATAAATATTGTCAAAAATCAAACTTAGATTTTTGCCACAAGTCACACCCTGTACCAACAATATGGGGCAGGTGAACAGGTTTTACTGTACCTGAACAGTCCCATGAACCTGAGCTTCTGGGTCATAGCATAGTAAATTTTGTGGTGTGGGTACCAGTCGTACACTTCCTTTCTCTTGGCGAGGGGAGGCTCCTCGAACAGCCTGACCACCTTCATAGATTTGGAGTCTGTGGGACGCACCACTTCCCCAAAGATCCGTGCGCTCAGTCTGGCCATGCGTATGGCATAGCTGGACGGACCGGCCATGACTGCTGAACAGGGCAGAGACAAGACCTGATAACACAGAAGAGATATCACCATATCACATGTGTGCATTACATTATTAAAGAAAAGTGCTACATAGTGAGTGTTTTCACCTGTTCAGCTGTTTAACAGATTTCATATATTTGATTCATATATTTGACTCTGATCAGGAACAAAAAGAAATATATGATAAGGATACCTCTACAATTACCTGGGCCTGTTCTCAGCAGGCCAATTCAGTAATCTAGCTGTGGTTATTTTGTATGGGGAAAGGTCTCTGCTTTCCAAACATGCAGCTACAAGGAAGTGTATTTCAACAGAGGAGACACATTTCCCAAGCTGGGCCTCTGTTTCAGAATCAAAACAAAGATGGCAGCCTGCAGCCCTTCTGAATAGGAAACGTAAGAGTCATGTACTATGTGCAATGAGAACGTGAAAACAGTTTTGTACATTTATAAAGTGCAATGAAAAAAATGTATTTTCACATTCCTGTGATCTACATCTGGGCAAAATATTCTACTTTTTATACTATTCTACTTTTTATTTTTATTTTAGCCATGCATACTATGCAATTCTACACACTAGTTTAAGCTGATCTAGATTTCATCATTATGATTTTCAGAATTTGTCATCATTATAATGGTCAGAGACTTAACAATATTTGGAAGCCATAGCCATAAAAAACAAAAAAAAAAACTGAGCAGTGTCTGCTGCCATGCTACAGGAGGCTCTACGAATGTCTGTCTGCCCACTATAAATGAGGGCATTTCATCCTCTCAGTTCTTCTACAGAGTAATAACACGATGTCTTACCTGAGTCTGTAGTCAGTGAGGAATTAGTTAAGCACTGTGTAACCGCTGGTAAAGCGCATTTAACCCTTGATAGTAGTTCAATTAACAGTATTAACTTTTAAGCTAACATTCACCTTCACGCACCATACTGCCATCACAGGCTCTATCGCGCATGTCACATTTTCCGTGGAGCTGATTGGCTGGTTGGTTGCTTTCACTTCCTGTTTCCGGTATTTTATTTTCTAGTATACTTGATTTATAAATTTCACATAAATATACCAATGAGCCCTTTTTAAAAGTTCAAATTCGCGCAGACTGGTCGTTATTATTGATGTGCTCTGATGTATGTTTTATGCAATCAGGCGCTGACAGGAAGTACGTCGCTCTTAAGTGACACGGTCGAGTGACTAACTAACTAGCACAAAGTTCCGTTTCTCAGGCGGGTGTTCGTTTGACTTGGTACGTCAGTGTCCTGCTGTGTTTGTATGTAGCGTTATGTATTTAATTTACTTTTTTTCGTTTTACTTTGTCTATTATTTGACAGAGACAGTACAGCTGTAAGCTATAATGTGTCAAGCAACTTAGAAGGAAACTGCATTTCAACAACTACTTAACAGTTAGCTACAAATTTCATCCTTCAACTATCAATCAAAGCAGTTTAAAGGCACAACCAATCACTATCTATCCTAACAAGTCACAGCCTGTCACTTATTACACAGGGACAGGTTTAGATTGACATAAGTTAATGTTCAGTTGGAATTAGAGAAGAGTATAGGGATAGACAGGTTTTTGAAATGGACTCAGAAATGATGAGGGAGATTGCAGACTTCCTGAGGCATAATGTCTACATCCAAGGAGGGGCTTTATTATCGAGAGAAGGTGTGAAAATGACACCATTATGAGTAAGTGGAAGGCTTTGTCATTTCAAAATATATTTTGTAATCATGTAGATTTACTAATATGTTGGGTCCATATGATGGGCAGCTTATACCACAGATGGAAGCAGAGTGAACATCTTGCTAGAGTGGTTTTCGGTATCTGGTCCAAATACTTAGAGTCTGGATTGTATGGTAGATTAGGGCTCACTGTGTTTCTTCATGTTCACTGCAAATTTGTAGGATTCAAATGTGCATATGTTTGTTTTGCCACCACAACATCCTATAACCAATGTCTGCTTGACGCAATAAATCTGTGGATATAAGCTTCTTTAATCCATCAAAAACCGAGAGTGCTTATCTAATACTAGTGCTCTCTTTGTTTTTTAATATTTAAGATGATATGTTTACACAGTGTGTATTTTTTAATGAATTTGTGTTGAATCGACTTGGACGAAACTGGGTGGCGGATCTAGGACGAGTGGTCATTTTTACCACTAAACTTGTAAACGGGCTCATTCTGTGTTCTGACTGTATTGTTTTATGTTGCCTGTTCCTTGCTTTGTTGCCATTTTTTATGCTCATTATCTTTCCACTCTCTTACATCTCATACATCTTTTTTTTTTTTAATTTAGCTTAGCTTTTGTTACAGTATTTTACTATATGAATTCCTGAAAGCTAAAGCTGTTCATTGTTCATTTCTGTTGTGTCTTTACAATTTATTTACAGAAGAGGGCGCCAGATATGAACAAACTGCAGCCACAGACTCCTTTGGACATTTTCAAAGCTTCACCTCCTCAGCAGAGTGACAATGCCTGACACCACTGGAAATAGACAGGCCCATGAACTCAGACTTACAGCACGGACTCTGGTGGAGACAGGTAAAAATGAATAAGGGGCGGCTCTGCCATGAGCAGGGTTAGAATTCCAGTTTGAGCCACACATATTTCAAGAATCATTTTGTGTTGTCTCTGGCAGGTGTTGTGTTGAGGCTGTCCTCCACTTAAAAACAGCCCAATTGGCAGTTTTGTAGCTTATTATTATAACCCAGTTACATTTTATTGTTAGGCTGCCTCTAGCAGCTGTAGCGATTATGACAGGACCAAAAGAAGAAGTCAGGTGACAGATATAGAGCAACCAAGTCCATGCTGGGAGGAGGATAGTGTATGGAAAGCCAACAGGGTCACACTTCATCTCAATTTTAAAGAGTGTTGTTATATTTCAGGCATTTAATAGATAAGGGCCACTGACTCCTGCTTGTTGACCGGGATAAACCAGCTTGTCTGCTGTTACTGTAACACTCCTCACATTAGGGACCATTATATAATTTTAAAAAATTGCTGTGGGCCCCTATTGATGCCACCCTTTCTCACATTTTCTGTACATTAGGTTTATTAGTTGATTAATAATTTAGAATTACTTCATGGGGATTTGTTTAAACACAGGTTTATTCAGTAATATGTACCATGTTGGTAATGTGTATGTAAAGAAATAAAAACCTTTAAACAAAACTTTAACTCAGGGCCTCATGGGTAATGGTGGTGCGGGGGACTGCTTTAAGCCTCTCATCATTTCAGTTCATCATGTGCAGTTTGTAATGTGTGCATTCAGGCTATTAACAAATTTTTTAAAAAATTCCAAGGAATTTACTGAAAACTTATTGCCACATGATAAAGCTGGAGAGGATCTGGAGCTCCAGGATGGTTGCATGCTTTGCCTTGTTGATGATGCAGCTGGATGTTAGCTATAATATTTGCAGTTGCAAATAAAATTCTAAATGCTTTACTGTTCCTTGCCTTTGACCATGAGTCTATAACCGATTTAAATGCAAGCAATAGTACAACCAAACAGCAGCAGAGTGGGGATATAAATAGTAACTGTAGTAACAGAAGTTGTGTTAGTCTGGGGTTGTTCAGTCAAATATCATGTAGCCTGTAAGCTAACACTCCAGTGCACCTCCAGACAGGCTGCCGTTGATTGGTCCGCGGACGGGCCTTGCTCTGTGGCAGCTGCCGTCATCCGATCAGACGTGGTGGGGATGCTGACTCCGCCGGCCGATCCCCCTCTCTCCTCCTCCTCCTCGTGCTGCTGCTGCTGCTGCTGCTGATGGGACTGCGGTCTGCACGGTGCTCCGCTTGGATCCTTCAGGTACGTTCACACTGTCTGAACTGAGCGGCTCACGTTATTTGAGTCGCATCTGGTGGCGGTCTGGTGTTATATTATTATAGTGTGACGTGGTATTTGTTAAATAGGCTCTCTGGTTGTTTCTGCAGTTTTTTTTATGCCCCCTTCTTTGTCCGTGGTTTATTTAAGAGGATGGGTTACACAGTGAGGGTAATAGTCTATTTTGTGTAAAATATAAGCAGTGCTTGACTGACTGTCTGAACGCTGTGCTGATGTGTTTGTGTGTCGCCCTGCTCAGACAGATGGATGCTGAGGATCCGGGGCTGAGATGAGATAAGCCTCCTCCCCATCTCCATCTCCATCTCCGCCGAGCTGCTGCAGCGCCGCGCACGCAGGGAAGGAGAAAAAAAAAAAAAAAGACGTGGGCACGTTGTGGTCGAAAACACCCGGAATACGGGGATTTAACATTTCATTTGTGGCAGTGAGCTGTGTCACTGTGAGCCGTGTGAAAGGTTTGCCTTCTTTTTATCACTCTCGATAATGGTCCCGACGCTGCTCTCCAGAGGTGATGTGAGCTGAACTCGCGGGGAAGCCGCAGAGGAGCTGTCCGTCTGTCGAGGTGCTGATGCGGCTGTGACAAGCGAGCATGGCTGCCGGGAAGTTACTGCTCTACGCCGGGCTCTCTCTTTCTCTCTGCGCCCTGGGCATGCTGGCCGTGGCGATGTGCTCCGACCACTGGTATGAGACCGACGCCAGGAGGTACAGGGAGCGGTGCCGAAGCTTTTCCAGCCGCCGCAAGGACCCGGGCTTCATCTACATCCCTAACAACAGCCTTCCGCTGCGGGCCAGCCGGAGCAGCCTGCCCCGCTGGGAGGAGAAGCTGCTGCTGGCCCGGAACCGGCGGCATCTGTTTGCCATGAGCGCCGCGGATGAGTGCAGCAGGCAGTATAACTCGACCAACATGGGGCTGTGGAGAAAATGTCATCGGCTTGGCTTCGATCAAGAAATCGAAGATCTCATCCGGAAAGGTAAGAGCTCAAATAATCAACTCCAGAGAGGCTGAAGTTGTTGCACAAACAGCGGTGTTCTTTCCAGACACCGACACCAAGCTGTGACATATATATCATTGGAAAATCACTTAGGCTTGTTCTGTGGGCGATTGTTCATTTGACCAAAGGGCGAGCAAGGGCATCGAGCTATTTCCCTGCTACGCCAGGAAGCAAATGTTTTTGTCCAAAGGCATGCAGAGCGCCGCTGCCTCCGTGTGAGCGGGGATGGACGGCCTGTGGCTGCAGACCGCTTGTTGTCATGCTATTTTGCAGGAGAGGGGAGAATATGGAGGCTGAGTAACAGTACGTGCGTGTTCTCCCTGCTCTCGGGTCTGATTGTGGTTTGAGTCGTGCTCCAGTGAACCTTCCAGAGCAAATAATGACATAATCGTTTAAGGGGAAGTATGGGTTTGCCAGCCCCCACCCACCACCCTCTAACCCTTAATGCTCAGTTACTCAGTTCCCAGGCATTACATATGTGTTTATCTGTATAGTTTTAAAGTGCAAGGCTGGACTCACCTGCAAGGGGTGACCCCCCCGCCCCCCCATGAAAAACAGAAGCTGGGCCCCTGTGAACCACCCATTCTTCCCACACTCTGGAAATGTAATATATCCTGGAAGAACACATGGCCCATTGATTAATTTAGGTCTATTCCCCATTTAAGCGCAGTAACACAGTTTTAACTGGATTTTTGACATAGGCCCATTTTCGAGACAGGATCTCGGTCGCGGTTAGTGAAGCATGACCCATTTAAAGGGTTGTCACCCCAAGGAGCCGCATGCTGTCAGATCATTTATCTGGTAAAATACTCAACATGTGTGAGTAGCAGGTTTTTGTTTTTCTCTTTTTAAAGATATTGGCTTGGTCTTAGCAGTTTGAAGAGAGAACAGCTTGTTTTTAATCAATAATTTTAATCCAGGTGTTCCCAACGTTTTTGGCTTTTGACCCCTTAAAAAAATGAGACAGTGTCAAAGGTTTTGGTCTTAATCTGGATGTGGGTTATAAAGATCAGTTTCAGCTACAGGATCCACAGAAGTGAAAACATCCACCAAAGCAAAAAATGTGAGACAGTTTTTAAATAATAAACCTGATTTTATGTCAAAGAAATACATATTCTTTCTTTCCGATTCTTTGCCACCCCTTAGGTTTGGGAACCAACCGTTTAATCAGTTAACATAAGCAACAATGAATAAATCATGAAACAAGAAATCGTTTCAGTAGATATGAGGGGGAGTCAGGGGAAGTTTTGGTCAGCATGAAACCTGATGTTGAAGTTATCACACTGAGTTCTGATATGAAGGACGTTATGAAATGTTTGCCTGTTAATTTATTCAGTCGAATCCACATTCAAACAAGCAGCGTGATGCTTGTTTCTGAATTCAAAATTAAAAAAGAAGAGTCGAAATTAGTCATGAAATCTGCGTCAGACCGAAGTCAAATACAAGTTTTCCTCTTATGCCCGTGTAAGATGATGATACTGCACAGGCTGGTTGCGTGTTAAAAAGACAGGGAGGCTGAGGTTTCTGATGGAAGTTACTGATCTGAGTCTAAGCTGGAAGAGGAGAGTGTGTGTGTCTGTGTGTGTGTACCCTCTGAATGCATGTGTGTGTCGCAGCTGTGCCTTCCTTTGAGGATGCCTCAATGGCCTTGATGGCCTACCATCTGCAGTAATGGGCAGCCCACAGTCAGTGTGTTCAGTGATCAGATGAATGCCTCCATAGAGCGGTCTGATCTGTTGCAGCTCTCAGCTCCATCAGCATGAAAAAAGTTTGTCATCATGATGCATCTGACGCTAACTCCACACTGATGGCTCAATAAGGACAAAGTTGTAGAGATGCTGTGTGTCCTTAGCTCTCACACTCAGCCACTGCCTCATCATACAGTGACAACCATCTATAGTTATTGCCATTACTGCTGCTGCTATGACAACAACTACAGCTACTGCAGCTACTGCTGATTCTCATACTTGTACCACAACTGCCATTGCTACTACCACTGGTCCTGCTACCATTGCTACTGCTGCTTCTTCTACCACTACAGCTGCTAATGCTTCTGCTCATGCTTTTACTACTGCTGCTACTATTAGCACCAATACTACTAATGCTGCATCTGCTACTACTAATCCTGCTTCTGATACCTCTTTTCCTACTGCTATTTCTGCACCTACTCCTTTTGTTGATGCCACCACTACTGCTGCCTTTTGCAACTGCTACAACCACTGCTAGTGCTACTGCTGCATCTACTGCTATTGCTTTAGTATTGCTATTGCAATAACTATCTGTACTGCTACTTAACAAAAATTAACCACACAGCCTCCCCCATCCCCACACATGAAGACCTTCTGTTTCATATTGATTCACATTCTGTTGCGTACTCATGACACATGAAGTTAAACGGCAAGACCCATTATTAGCTACATATCTAAACCCTGATGAGTCATTGCCTGTCCATTCGAATAAGGCAGGACATTTTTAAAAATACACAAATAAATAACTAAATAAAAGAAATAAAATACATAAATGAAATAAATATGGTAATTTTTGTTATACAAATGAATCATAATCCACAAGCACTTATCAGATCTCTGTACACAGATCAGGCCTGATTCACCTTTGCATTTAACTCCATATTTAACAGTTCTGAAACTCTGATCTCGCCAAGCTCATCCATCTCTCTGGCATGTGCACTAATGATGCTTCAGCTGTTAGTGTTTGGCCAGATCAGCAACATCCATTCATCTCCTCATCTCAGAGGCACCTTGCACAACCCCAGGCTGCATCTTTATGTAGATTTATGGAAGCAGGAGCGTCAGGGAGAGAAGAGAGTGTCAACGAGTCAACGCAAAACACGAAAGCCTCCATTTTAATGAGTTTGGCAGTTACAATATGAGCATAATGTGTGTGTTTGGGTATATGGAGTATGTCAGGGTGGGTTATCAGAGGACGGCCAATGATTTCTCTCAGTAAATCCCACATAAAGACCAATACCAACAATGAATGTCTCCTACTAATAAGTGTTTGTGTGTGTGTGTGTGTGTGTGTGTGTGTAAATGCCGGATGTGTCTGACTGGCCTAAATACTCAATGGGGCGGCAAATGTGGATTAATCCGCCGCTGTAAATAGTCCCCAACCAGTGCATCATTTCCACCTGTTTGACCAATGACTTTGGGGCTGAAGCCACAGGCAGGGCAAAGAAGACAGGAAGTCTTGAGTGTCAAACTAATAAACTGTTGGTTTGGTCTTTTCATGATGTTGATAAGAAGATTTCCAGCCTCGTCCTTTATGTATTCACCAACTGATGACCGTGTAGAATCAATGGCATCATTGGTAACAGCAGACATTAGAGGCCTCTGACTTGTGATAGGCCTCACCTCATATGGAGCAGCAGCAGCAGCAGCAGCAGCAGCAGCAGCAAAATACACTGGACTAATTTAAAAATATAACTCTAAAGTCCTGCTGATGGATAAAAATTGCACCTGAACCTGAGTATTTTGTTCAGTCTGGAGATCAAAAGAAGCTGTCCGACTCCTTTTAAGAGCCTCTTTCCACACTGACACTACTTTGCACATACATTCTACCAAACACCACAGGGCACTGTGCAAAGTATTATAGGAACCGTGTCTAACCCACACAAGAACATCTGAGGAGGAACATGATAACATATATATATATATACTGAACTGACCCATAGGTGTTTGGGATTTTTGTGAGGCCAAGTCTCTAAACAGGCGAATGCCACACCAGCAGGCAATTGTTTGTGTTCACTGACCATACAACCCAGGTTATCAATCTGAACAGCTGGTATGTGTAAGCTTGGTTTCTGATGCTGTGACTGACCGCTACATGTGACGTCTTTCTGTCTGTCCCAAAGAAAGAAATCCTCAAAAGATGAAACAGCAGCTGAGACACACCAGGCTAAAACAGAGGTTTGAGACAGAGGATGAGAGGAAAGCAAAAAAAGCCAAGGATGGCTAGGAAGAGAGGAGATTACAGGGAGGAGAGGGGGAGGGAGAGAGGTGGGTGGGTGTGGGGAGGGAGGGGGGAGGTTGAGGCCTCCTCATCTTGCGCCATCTGTTGTAGCTCTGCGAGGGAAAAGGCCTTTTGGGTCCTGATCAAGACATTCACAGTCCCGTCCAAGCTGAAAGAACAGGGAGAGGCCCTGGATCGGATTACCTCGCTCCCCAGGGGTCCTGTATCATGGGGAGGGCTAAATTAGACACTACGGGAGGCTAAAGGTGCCTCGTAGGTTCCCTGCCAATGAGCGTGCTGGCGAAACTGCTCATCTGAAAGGCACATGGAAGAGGTGGAGGGGCGGCTGCCTTCACTGCTGCTGGATGATTATTAGTGGCAGCTGATGTTGATTTGTTTTTGAGGTTTGCTCAGAGTGACAATGAAATGAAAATTGACTTTTTTTTTCTCTCTCTGTCGGTTAAGGAGGCACTTGAGTCAGCATCGGTTGGACCACAAATTGGAAAATGAAAAGAATCCAGGGTTGTGGAGTTAGAAAGAAGGGTTTGAATCATTGAATCAGCTCAGACTTTGTTTGAAGCAGACTGAGGGCACCTGTGGTCACAGTTTGCATGAGCAAAACGTGAGCCATTACTCAAATGTTGTAGTCAGTACAAAACTCTGCATTGTGTTTTCAGCATCCTTGCTGAACCACGGTGGACGGACACGTGCTGGTGCTCATGCAAATTTGTTGCTTTGCGAAGCGCACGTATGACAATGAGGTTATTTACGTGTGAGGCAGTTTGTTGTGGCCGCAGCAGCAGACACAGGGGTTCTCTCGTCTTCCTGGAAACATTTAAATTATTCAGACGCATATGGCAGCACTCCTTGCTCATTAGTGCCCCTGCAGTCTGCAGCCCAGCTGAGGAGACTGACTGAGTGCTTGTTAGCTGCTGCCGCCGCCGCTGCTGCTTCTATGGCCATTTACACCCCGAGACTAATGAAACACAGACGCAATGCAATCCCGTGACTCTATTTTCAATACAGTCGGGTTTCAATGATGCCATCCACCTAAATACGACTGACAAGCTAATTTCCCCTTTTCTTCAACTACAGTCGGGTTTGAAGTTGTAGCCACTTTGTTGTATTCCACATCCGGATCAACTCATGTAGTAAAACTGGACAAAAGAGACTGAGTGTAAGCTTGTTTTTAATATATAAGTCATGGTATAAGAACAGATGTAGAGTGTTTGTCATGGTGACAGGAGAATATCTTGATCATCACATCTTACTAAGTGTTAGCATAATGCATTCCTGCAGGCTAATGACCTTATTTCTGTTGTCACTGGAGGTTTTTCATTCTTGGAAGATGCAGTTATTGGAGGATGTGCTAACTCCTCATAGGCGCGCAGTCAGTAATGAGCCAACAGGCTAACTGCGCCAGGCTATGCCGGGCTTTTCTCTTCTGAAAGGACAAGTTAGATTGTTTATTTAACAGGTCTCGGTTCAACACTGTCTCCTAGTTATTACATTTACTAATTGGCAACAGTAAAGTTAGGGTACACCCTCGACAGGTCTCCGGTCTGTCACAGGGACACATAGAGACCAGCAACCATTCATGCTCACATTCAGACCAATTTAGAGTCACCAGTTAAACTAACCTGTTTGTGTTTGGACTGTAGGAGGAAGCCGGAGTACCCAGAGAAAACCTACACAGGCAAAACTCCACACAGAAAAGCCCCAATTTTGGCTGAATCCTGTTTTCTCACTTGACTGTGTGTTCAACCATTCACTCATATCTTTAGTCCACAAAATTAGCAATATGAAACATGACTGACATTAAAGCTGGTCCTGATTATGTTCAGTGTCCAAGGAGCAGAAAATAAGGGGACTTAGCTCTTTTAATTTAAAAGCTAAAAGCATAATTTAAAATGGAAATAATGAATATATGATTGTACTGTAGCATACAGTCATGATATTTTACATCTAGACTTCATCCTTCCCACAAAAATACACTGAGCTTATTTAATTCTGAAAAGGAGGCAAAACAATCAGAAAATGTATTTATCAGTAATTTTCTAAACGTGGTACATAATAGCGTACCATGAAATATGGTTTGCAACACTTTTGCATTGTGTGGTTCTTTTGATGCCTTTCAGCGTTGTTTTTCTACAACAGCGCAGGCTGCATACAATACATTAAGGTCATTTAGTAATATGAGTAAGTCATATCCTGTGCCTTTCAAATGAAAACGAACAAACATGCATATGATGGCAGCAGCTTCCCATGCAGTGGGTGCATTTGATTCCTGTTTAGACTCTAATGTGTGTCTGTTTGAAAGGGCCAGAGCCAGAGAGAAGCTCTGCTTTGCTGGGAGACTTACTCATCGTGAAGTCAGTCTGACTCCTGTAACCACAGGCAGAGTAGATGGAGGGAGAGAGAGAGAGAGAGAGAGAGAGAGATGAGGAGGAAGAAGCACGAAGTGGTTTGTTTCCCCACAGCCACGCAGCCAACATCAATGTTTGATGACCTCATGCCGTCTCCCACAGACCAGCCGTGGCAGTATGGACACACACAGCTCCGCACGGAGCATGTGCAGCCACCATTTATAGCTGATGCACGCGTACGCAAAACACATAATACCTACTTAGACCGGTGTACTGTACACGCCATGCACATCCCACATGTATAAAGAGCATGATTTATCCAGCATAAATAATAAATGATGCACTCAATGCACTTCCTCTGATGCGGTCTCTCGACACACAATGCGCATGCATATGATACACACATACAAGAGAATGATGCTGCTTTTTCTCCTTTGAGTTTGGAGGATGAAACTTCGAATAAAAACGGTTAGCATTAGGCAAAATGACTATGATAAGATTGTTTTGTCACTAGAATTGATTAAAAGAAAGAAAAAAAGATAGATATCTCTATGATTACTGGCCAAATTACCACAAATGCACCAGGGATCCTCAGCCTGGTTCCAGACCTTTGACTCGCTGCCTGCATCTCCAGTTATCTGAGGAGCTGGAATAGTTGTGGTGTCGTTCTTACTGATGTCCCTGTCTTGCCCCCCCCCCTCCATTATCACACACTGATAAGTCCGTGTCAGTCATGCAAGACATCACAGACTTTATTTAGATAATCATTTGCCATTCAGACAACAGTAATACGACGTATCAATCTAAATGAGCGCTGCTATATAATTTTCTGCCGTCTGTGTCTAATTGCTGCATTGCAGCGATCTCAGTCTATCGTTAAAAACTTTTCGGTTGAAACTCCTGTTTCAGGAAATGTCCTCTGGCATGGAGGAAGTGCTGCTTTGTTGAATTGGCTGTTACCAGACAAAGAGAAGAGCAAAAACCAAGATTGAATTAAAAAAAAAGTCAAACTAAAATACAGAGGTATGGATGCGAGCGCTACCTGAATGTGTTGGGAGGTGAATATTGTACAGTAATGGGGTTTATGTGAAGGATTTCTATTTAATGACTCTGGTCCACACAAATGTCACGCAAACTGTGGGTGGTGACACGCAGCGTGTACTCACACACACACACACACACACACATACACGCATCTCCTTTTTAGCTTTAGTGACTTCGCTCTGAACGTTTAACCCACACTGCATGGCAGTGTCAGTGGAAGCTTGACATCTCCATGGAGACAAAATTACCCTGGACTTGTGATTGACAGTCAGAGGCTTTAGGGATGTGAGTGGGCAGAAGCAGAAGGTAAAAATTTGACCCCCCCCACCACCACCTCTGCAATGTTCTATAATCACAGCCATCATCACCAAAAAGTTGTAATATTTTAGTAATACCACCTCTCCTCTCTTTTCACAATGGATCAGAACGACTTGTATGGGTCTATGTGACATGGACACACGTCCAGCTAATTGGTTAGTGAATGTCATTCATGATTTTGCCAGTCAAATGCTGGTCTAACCAGCACAGAGACACACAGTTGTCCACAGCTGCTTTACACTGTCTGTGAAAAGCTTCTCCTTCAGCTAATTAAACACCTGCAGCCATCTGACAGGCAGCAGGACACATATACTGATAAGTCTGCAGCCTCTGATTTGAGAAGTGCTGCGTCAGATCACCTGCACACAGCTGTCCACTGTGTATACCTTTATTAAATACTACACACACATGGCTCGGTATACTATCTCTGTGGAAATAATACAAATGGATGTTTCTGGGGTGGTTTAAAGATTATATTAGCAGCAGGAATCTCAGGCAGCGTGGCCCAAATCAGCAGACTGAAAGGACACAGCTGCAGAAACAGCTGGAGCTGGAGGGTCTCGGCTGAGGTCTAATAGTGACAGTGCTACAAATTTAGAATATCGGTCAGTGTATCTTGTTAAATGGATCTCCAGCTTTATATTGGGTGAACCTCCCCTTTAGAGTAGTGTTGCAGAGTCTGTTTAGACTGGGACCCCTGAAAACATCCACCACCTACTAAACCACATACCTGACAACGTTTTCTATAAGCCTGCTGGTTTCAGCCTGTTCAACTGGTTTTATTCAATACAATTTAAAGGTAAAATGTTCAGTAATTCATGTGAAAAAAGTCAACAGAGGAAAGAAAAACAACATTTGTTACAGCAGGACTTTATGTTTTGTAATCCTGTTCATCCTCTTGTGACCCCTTACGTTTGTCTTGTTGTTGTCCGACTCCTTCGGGTTGGGAACCACTGATCTAAAGCATTTCTCCCACCTGCGAACACACCCTAATAAATTAACATAGCACAGTACAACGGTCCCTCTGGGTTCAGAGATGACAGTGCAGACGCTGGGCTCAGACAGTCGGGCCTGAAACGCCGCTGAGACTTCCTGAAGCGTTTGGACTGAAAACCATTTTTGATTTCACATCAGCGGAACGTTTCCATTCTTTAAAAAGGCAGCGCTCTCTCCTGTGGCGCCTCTCCAGCCTTGTCTTCCTCTGGCCCGTTTAATCAATGGCTTATCAAGTCAAGAGAGCGCTGTGGGCCTGTAGGAAGAGACTGCATCAATCAGATCCTTATTTTGCCTGCCCAAAGACTGAGTGCCTGTGAGGGAGGGAGAGCAGATGAAGGGAGCTCTGTGGCCGCAGCTGCCTCCCTCACAAGAAAGGCCTTTTTACTGCTCAAGACCACGGGACAATACAAGAATTATGTCCTATAAAAGGACCATTGTGGTGCAAGTGGAACATCCAGGCTGGGTGTTAAGTGAAAGGCTGTAGTTGTGTGTGCTGGCTTTGCTCATAGCATCGTCTCACACTCTCTTTGAAACGATTGCTTATTTGCAACTTCTGATTAATACTGGAGGGGACTGAATGAGAGCATCATCACCATCATCATCCTCATGGTCTGCTTCCTGACAATAAAGAAACAATCCCACCCCCCAATGCCACCCCCAAGTTTTGCGTTGTCATGGTAACGCGTGGTTACTGTTTGACAGATGTTATTCAGGCAGATTGAGCCTGCAGCAGAGCTGATGCGAGGCGAGAAGGGATCGGGAGCGGCGTTTCTCCAAATGTCAGTAGGTTGGACAACAAAGCTTCCAGCTCCGGATGGCGACGGGCGTGAAAAGAGAGACCACGTTCACTGTTTCCAGCCAGCCGCACCTTACGCCGCTGCCTGGCCTGTGTTTGCTGTGTGTTTTGTCAGAGAGGAGAAGGGAAGGGCCTCGTGTCACTTGAGGATGCCGGGCCCAAAGCGTCTGAGTGATTCTTTTCATCACTGTTAAATGGACAGTTTATTTAAACATGGATTTATATTTCAATCTGACTGGTAATAGAAAGCTGTTCTTCATCTTTTACTTCTATTATAACTGGAAATAATAGAAATACTGTTGATCTTTCTGTTTCCTTTCAGCTATAGTGAAGTTCTGAATTGAAGGATTCAGGGATAATTTGTGTGTTATTTCATTTTTGTGAGCAGCTGCTGCACCTGCTGCATCAAGATCCTTATAAGATTAACATTATTTTTTCAGTGTGATCATTCTGCTAAACCAACACACGCAGTGTCTCTGCAGTTTAGCCAACGTGACCACAGCGTTACAGTTGCACTTAGTTAAATTTTTTACAAAAAAAACTTTCATAACGCCTTTGAAACTCTTGTAAATCACATCTTGACAGCATCGTGACATTCCGTCAGCCGAACAATGTAACAGTATAAAAACGGCATGATTAGGAAAAAAAAATCAAAATAACTACACTGACAGCACAGTCACCACTCAACACATGACAAAAACACTTTTTTTTTTTTTTTTTAAGTGCTGCTGGATTTGAAATATATTTTGTACAAGCTGAAGAGGCTGAATCTGAATCTCATCCAAACCCTCTGACACAACAGATCAATAGGCCTACAGACAAATTCCTACAGGACGCTGCACAGAATAGAGGAAACCACCTGAAATAATACAAAGGAATAACACTACTAATAATAATAATCACCTCAGGACCAGCTGTGTCTTATGTGCATGGCGCATGAACAAACAGCAGTCAGGGAAAACTGTTTATTATTCCCAATGGCTTCTCACACGTTGCAGTGGACACACTAATTGTTAATCAGTCTAATGTTTTGTGTGTAAAATGAATTTTGGGAGGTGGAGGGATGGGTAATGGGTGGGTGATTGGCCTCCCCTCGGCTACGAGCCCACGTCTGTTTCTCCTGCCCACAGAAAGAAGTGCGGAAATACCTCGGCCCTCCGTGGCCCTCGCTTTAAACCCGCACAAGGGCTTCACCTCATTCTGCTTAACGGCTCCGTCTCCTCGCGTAACCATCAAGCCCTTCGGTTTCCGTCGTGCCTCTTTCATCTCCTTTTACCTTCTAATTTGCACTGAGTTCATAATTACGGCAAAACAGAGGCTGAGATGATGGGAGTGTAGGTGGAGGATCTCATTTGACTGCCGTTACTACAGACCTCAGGTGCCACAGTTGTCAGAATTCCGTCGAGAGCGGCAGACGGATGCGTGGCTGCTCCGTGGAATTCCAAACAGCAGTTTGTCAGACTGTGGTATAACGTGCTACAACGCTGGGGTTTGGAAAATCACCAATAAACTATAAATGTATGAGCAATGACTGTAGTTGAACTCTTCATACTACATCACCTGACTTCCTCCTTTGCTACTACAGCCGTTAGATATCCAAGGCCCAAAGCTCTGGTGAGATGATTTACAGTTAATTAGTGGTGTCAGGCTAAACTAAACTAAAGAGAAAATGTGGTTAATATTCATTTCCATTTGAGTCAAGTCAAAACATGCGAAAACGTGCAGCAGGTCCCTGATTCACGCGAGCCTCTACGATGCATTTAATGAGCAGCCCTGACATGTTGGCTGAGGCTCTGCAGGCCACTGGAATGGATTTGACATTTGAATGACATCCATTTCTCTCTGAATAATTGGCTGAGGCCCGTCTGCCGACAGGCTGAGATAGGTGTCGAGCTCCAGAAAGCTGCCTCTCCTCACCAGGATCTCCTCGGCAGATACGGAAAATACATGGCGACACAGGCCTATACACACAAACACACACACACACACACACACACACACACACACACACACACACACACACACACACACACACACACA
>JBBMJY010000015.1:14733380-14766473 GCA_037833715.1 Toxotes lorentzi | reverse complement strand
ACACACACACAAACACACACACACACACACACACACACACACACACACACACACACACACACACACACACACACACATACAAGCAGTAAGACTCCTCAGCAGCAGATAGTGAACACCTTGCCTACCCATCTTACAACATGCTGCTTTGTTTCCTTCATCTTCCTCGCTCCATTATTTGATTCTTCAGTTACTTCTGCTCTTTTGTCAACTTCATTTGCCAAAAGCTTCTGCGTTTATTCAGGTAATGATACATGAACAGACTCATCTCTTTAAACCGCTGTATGCTGGACATAGTAGTTTAGCAGCACAAGTGAGGGACAGATGTGAACCAGCTGCTGCTCCTCTTCCTTTTGTCTTCTTCAGCCTGCTGGCCGCTGGGAAACAAAGAGCGACGATGGTTATCAGTATCTGTTCATGTCACAGCAGTATCTGTGTCTGTTTGGACACTGGGAGTTGCTGTGCTGCGCTTAGTGACTCCAATAATAATGGGAATGGAATGGAAAGTGTTGGAAAGTTTCTCATGTAATTAGGCAAAGTCCAGATGAAACTAGATGCTGAAATGTCAGAAAATGTCACTTTGCATAAAGAAAGTGATAAATAATAAAGCGGATGTTGTGCAAGAGGTTCCAGATGAAAATACAGTTAGATGTCTATGGGGGGAGAGAGAAAGAGAAAGCTGTTGAGATATATCTGAAAAGCTCTCTTGGCTTGACGATGTTTTTTCTTTGTTTTTGTTTTTAAATACACTTTCTCCGGTTTCTGTGCACAAGATTTTCAAAGCTCCAGACTTCAGTGAGGTGAAAATAACACCCATAGAGCAGCATCAGTCGAGCTTTCCTGCACCGCACGACACATCTGATGAGAACGGACTTATTTAGAAGTTAATGAGCATTAACCTCGTCAGTGTTGGGATGTTGCTCTTAAAACTATGTACTCCTCTTTTTAAAATCTGCCTAAATCTCTAAAAGTTTATCAGCGAGCATAAGCAGCAGGATATTTACACTTTTTCCTTACTCAACAAATCCCCACAGACGTTAACTTTAGGGTTCACGTTCACTTTCAAAGCAGGTTTGGTTTGTTTAACCACCAGGTGTTTGGTTATGATTCTAAATTCTCACGAAGCTGAACAAGAACACTGTTGTCTAATTTATTATTGCCTGGTGTTGCTCTGCTGTGTGTCTTTGAGAGCCCTGGACATCAGGACATCAGGAGGACATAAAGAAAAAAAAAAAAAAAAGCTTGAGAATTGATCGATTTTGTTTAGCTGCAGCTCTTCCCTGTGCTCCCCTCTCTTTGTCTCTCCGTCTCTGTAAACTCAGCTCCTTATGCAGCATCGCCATTGTCAGAATAGATTAAGAAAGCTATGTCATCAGGGTGGTGTGGAAATTCAGCCGTCTCGCCTCGACTGCTCTGCCTTTTATAATCGTTTTATCGCTGCAGATGCCTTTGGCTCGGAGTGACGCAGTCAGGTGTGTAGGGTGAGATAAAGCAAGCGGAGATTGCTAGCCACATTTATTTTTTTCCTAGATAGAATATCGAACATCAAGGTTATCCAAGAAAAGAGAGCGCGGGGAGCGTCAGGGATCGAGGCAATTACACTAAACATGGCGCTCATTTAAATTACTTCGCCTAGAATCAACTGAATCCACGTAATCGATGATCTGAATATATTTTAATTATCAACAGAAGCTAATTGGAGTCAGGAGTTAGCAAACCTGGAATCCAGTTAGGACTTTTTGTGGACATTTTGAACTTCTGGATTTTGTTCATCTCTTAACGGCCCCTTTTTGGACTCTTGTTTAGTCACTTTACTTCTGTTAGTAGTTCCTGTTTTGTTAAATCAAGTTACTCTTGTTTTTGTCTCTTCACTTTTGCTTGTGTCTTTCCGGTTTTATTTTTGAAGTCTTGTCCCTAGTGTATCTGGTCTTGTTCTACTTCCTGTCTTGGTCTGGTTTCCCTCCTTTTCTGATTGTTTGCCCCGCCCGAAATGGTTTCACCTGTTGCCCATTACCCCTGTGTATTTAAGTTAGCCTCTGGCTTTTCCTCTGCTCCTGGTTTGCCTCAGTAAGGACATTTGTATTTCCTTAGAGTTTTTGTTTTTTCTCCACTTGTGGGTGATTTTTAGTCATTATAGTTTTGTTCCCTGGCCACAGGCTCTCTGCCAGAGATATTTAGTTTAATAAAGGACATTATCAGTGTCCGTCCGTCTTGGGTTTCTGCATTTGGGTCCTCCCCCTCGTGTCCCTGGTGGCCCAGCCGTGACACTCAGTCACATTTGTAAGTTTAGTTTCTCATGGGAGCAGCGTCAGTACTCTCACCGCCTGTTTACTGTGTGTGTCCATGCTGATGAATGGGTTACCTGTACACACCTGACACTACAGCGCTGATTCTAAGATTAGTGTGTAATTGACTCTGTGATAACACAAATGGTAGAGACACCAAGGTTTAGCACATTCAGTATACGTGTACATATCTCACTGTGAAGTGAGTCGGCTTAGACTGTTTCTCAAAACTCAAACCAGCTGAGACTGGTGTAATATTGTGATATTACACAGTTTACCAGGAATCTAGGAAGCTTAGAGCGAATCCTGCCAAACACTCTCACAAGATATTTGGATTTTAGACAAAGACAAAAGAAAAATCTCCCAATTTAGCTGAAATGGAAGAACAGAACAAAGCAGAGCTAGAGAATCCTGATACACCATGATTAACCATCTCAGGCTTTTCAGACGACAGCTTAATGAGAACGGACGCATGATACAAACAAGTGGTCAGTTTCTAATGTATCTATAAGGAGAGATGCTCCAGATGGACACACACACATATGAAATCCCTCTGTTCAGTCAACGAAAGCTGCAGTGATGCCTGGTGTTGTGTTTGCGTTACATGCTGTCGGTTTTTATGTTTGATAGATTAATATTAACACAAACTGTGCTAATACCTTCTGATTATTGATAGATGATTATAGATTTGAAATAAAACTATGCTCAGTCATATGAGTGCCGGCTGAGCAGATTGCTCAGCAGATTGCCGCCCCCCTCCTGCTCAGCTCTTACTATTGAACTTCTTTCTGTGTGTGTGTGTGTGTGTGTGTGTGTGTGTGTGTGTGTGTGTGTGTTGGACTTCATTCCTCCTCTTTCTGCCGCTCTGTCGTTTAAATGAAGAGACTACAGTATACTGTATTTCCACATGGGTCACATGTATACAGTTAACTGCAAAGATTAAGGTCAGAATCACTTGAGCTCCCAGCGAGCGTTCAAGGAATAATAGTCTCCTCAGAGGAATAAGACGCTCTCCATTACTCCCCTGGCCTTGATGGAAAATCAACAAGAGGTCAAACGAGCCGCCAGAGGTCCTGACTTGGTGAAGTGCTTTCAGAAGCTATTTGCCTGATGAGATTTCACTTTAAGAGCACGTTCTGTAGCAGTAGAAGAACTACTGAACAGGTAGCGAGCAAATATTTCCCATGATGGTTCCCGTGGTGGTGAAGGAGCGTGGTGGAAGTCCGGGAGTCGGCGGGAATTTGACTCGTGTGCCAAGTGGTGTCAGCGTCTCGGTGTCGGGTCGGCTCACGGGTCTTGTTACAAACACCTAGCTGCCCCGCGGCTGCTTCCTCGCCAAACTCCCGTCTCCACACTGCTGTGACAACAACATGAGACAGATGGGGGGACACGTAGTGACCTCCTTGCAACACCGTGTAGTACAGCGAGCGATGCAAGCGGTGGAGGATCTGGAGCTGGAGCGGCCAGAGGAATGAAAGTAAAGTTAAACAGACCTTTTACACTGAAGGGTTTTTTTTGTTGTTGTTGTTGTTGTTGTTGTTAAACACAGGTGCCACTAATAACATTAATTACATATTGCATTGCTTTGTAATCACTGCTGGAATGGAGCCATCGTTAATGTTATTAGTTACACCTGAGCTTTTCCTGCTCTCACAGTCAAAATGACTGCTGGAAAAACAAAACAAAAAAAAAAAAGCAAAACAGTCTATGTACTGGATTTATTTGGGAACAATAGAGGTTTGGATTCTGGCAGGTTACTAAGATGGCCAGGTTCGCCAGATGCAAGATGATTTTAGACAAAACGGATCAGGAGAACCTTCAGTGTGGAGAAACGCAAAAGCAGTTTGACCAAAGAAGTTCCGAGTTTGGGAAAATCCTCTGAGCTGTTACCAGGCAACCAGCAGAGACTTTAGAAAGTTACTGATCCTAGTAACATAAAAGTCCAGCACAGGACACAGTGTAAAAAAGAAATTCACAGTGATAAATATTTGCAAATGAAAACTCGCATTTTTATTTGCACAGCAGAGTCACTCTAAATATGTGAGCTAATCGTCTGGAGAATGTTTTAAATGAATCTGAATTTGCTTCTTTTTTGTTCCACTTTTCCCAGTAAGAAGTCTGGGAACCGCCGGCCTACGTGATACCAGTGTAAATAAGAGCTGAGCCACGTATAGGAGAGCTCAGCAGTGTTCAAAGACACAGAACATCTAGGAACGCGTTCAAACCCCTAAACTCACGAAGCGAGTATTAGACCAAATCTCCAGATATTCGCAAATACCAAAAGACAGTTCCAAAGCAAAAGGACAGGTCACCTTTATTGTTCTCTGCAAAGCCAGACGGGATTCTTCTCCCTATATCTGCCTTTATCCCAGACTGAGCCGATGATACGTGATCTGACAGTAAGTCTGAAGTCCAGGACTCCAGGTTTCCAGAACGCCCGCTTCCCCTCATTAATTCAGCTCACCTGAACTGCTGGTCCAGGTGCCATTTGGTCAGGCCAGCTTCGCCTTGCCGCTGCACTAATTGAATTCCACTTCTTGGCACTGGGGACGAGACTGCGTTAATATGGCATGAGGAGCCCAAATGAGGTCCAGGCATTGAGGCAGCCATCAAAAAGAAATCTCTGCATGCAGCACAAGTATAGATAGAGCCCTCACCGACTAAAGGCTCATCCATATTAGTATAATCATTGTTTCTGGGGAAGAAAAGAGGCTTAGATTTATATTTATATTCATATTTATACTACTTTGTTATCTGTTACCAACAGTGTGAGCTCAGGAGGGACTGTGTATATTTTCATTAGGCCATGAAAATGACTGTCAGCGTTTATAGAAATAAGATTGTTTCTAACCCTAACCCTTGTTTTCAGTGTATTTTGTGGCAGAGACACATCATCAATCAGTTAATTAACAACAACAACAGCAACAAAGCTCATTTCTTATATGCATTGGCTTCAGAGACCATTCAGACTTTCTGTATGCTTTATTTTGTTATGATAAAATGGCCGTTTTTTGAGTTCCGCTCAATAATCCATAAAGAGAAAGTGAAAATGTTATTAAAAGGCCAAATCTCCATTTACAAAAGTATTCATACCCTTAATTCAGTATTTGGTAGAAGCCCCCTTTGGCTGCAATTACAGCTTCCAGTTCTTCTTGGTTAAGTCTCTACTTTACAAGCTTTACTCACATGGATTTGGGTGGTTTATCTCATTCTGCCTCTCAGATCCTCTCAGGCTCTGTCAGATTGGATGGAAAATGTGTGTAAACTTCCATCTTCAGGTTTTTACACAGACGTTCTATGAGGTTTGAGTCTGGGCCCTGATCTATGCTCCGTCACAGTTTGATCGCAGCGGGTCCGAGCGACACAGGAGAATGTCAAGTTTACAGAAGGAACACGGGATTTTCATATAAACTGAGGTGTTTGAATGAAAATATAAAAATGGCAGTTTTTGCTTTAAAAAACAAATAATAACTCAACACAGGAATAAATCGCTCGGGTTTCCCCTTTAAAAGACTTGCCTGGCTACTAGTTCCTATGCTCTCTCTCTCAAGCGTGTCTACATCTTACCCAGGCCTTTGTGAATCCTTGTATAACACTGAATTTATACCAAACTGCAAGAATTGATTTAATCCCAATTTTTTTTTCTTCCGAGCTTCATGTGCTGGAAAATGAAGTTGCTGGGGGTCTGTTTGCAGCTCATTCCCCCCGGGACGCTGAACCAGAAAGCACATTTCCTCTCTAACTCAGCGAGCCAGCGCTGCAGCAGCCTCTTTCGGGATCACAGTGGGATTTTAGTGCGAATCTTTCCGTATTCCCGTTCGCAGTTGCACTCGTCGGGTTGCATATGATTCCTTCCGAGCCTTCGCAAACGCTCGGCTGATAACTAATTTGTTATTCCAAAGTTGCACGGAGCTTCGGGGTAATTATAGCCCGGGCAATATGCAGCGGTGCTCTGCCTCACCTTGCCTCAGTATGCAGATCTCTTTTGTCAGCTGCTCCCTGGAACAGGCGTGGACGGGAATATCAAACAGGAGGGAAGAGACGGACACATAAGAGCAGCTGCAGTTCACTGACGTCACGCTGAGCCTCAGCCAGTTGCATGGGCCTCAGCTTCACAAATATGTATCAATAACACAGTCCAGTCTGGTGTCAAGGCCTGTGGGCCAGTCTAAGCAGGATTCTAATATTTATCTACATCGTGGATTAGATGTGGACTGATAATTGCATCATCTAAAGAGCAAGGTCAGCCCTTTAGATGCTGACCTTGTCAGCATCTAAAGATCAGGTTAGCTTCTACTGGCTGAGATGAGGTTGTGAAGGTTAATATATATATATATATATATATATATAAACCTTCACCAAGGCCTCCTCAGAAATGCATTTACAGTAAAATGTTCTAATTCCACTGGCACCGGTACAACTCCACCTGCTCCATCAATCTGCTGTATGTACTGTACACTACAGCCGCACTGTGAATTAAGCTCAAAACCAAACCTCAGCTAAAATTCTGGCGTTTTTATCTGAGCTTTGAGCCTTATCTCGCAGTCTGACTCAGGTGTCATCACACGACCCGATTTGCACTATACCATCACAGGATGTATACATATGTATACTGTATATACACATGTATGTATATACATGTATTATTATGTCATTTTATTAAAGAGAGTGATAGTAAAGCCTCACTGTGGGCGAGTGGCTGTGCTTTGTACAGTAGTGTTCCCTTAGGCAGTGAAGCAAGTGTGACACTTTTGTTTAGCAAGATAAGTGGCGTTTAAAGACTGTAGAGAATTGTCTATTGTGGCCTTTGTTTTTTTTTTTTGTTCCCCCCCGTTTGCTCACAACAGTGAGTAATTCTAGTATTTCATGCTTTCACTTAGCCTTGGATGTTACCTTGCAGAGCTTTCTTATCACAGTTGTCAGTACATGAGTACGCTGTCAGGGCATTAAAGTTTGAGTACGGCATTACCGGAGAGGTTTCGGGGGCACATTTAGAAGGATACAGGGTTTTGAACCTTTCCAGTTCTTCCGGAGATTGGTTTGTGGTTTTGTAGAAGCAGCCTGAGCTGCCAGACAGTCCTCTGCGGTTTGCTGTGATCTGCCATTTTAGGAGCCCTCCCTGTGCCGCTGCAGCTGGCATCACAGTGCCTGGTCGGAGATGTATGACTGCTGCTGTGGGCTCAGATCATCGCTCTGATACCAGCAGCTTCTTGTCCTTTTTCCTGTTTTTTTTTTTTTTTGGCCAGGGCTGATGGAGACAAAGGGACAAATTGAGGCCACAGTGAGTTGAATTATGAAAACTGGATGCTCCAGAAAAGCGAAAGAAAATATATCATTTAATGAAAAAAAAATGAGAGACACATTCCTCTTCCATCGCTCCACACCCCAGAGGAGCTGTACAGATGGAAGCACAGTACGAGGGTTGGTGGTAGTGTTAATTAAATGCGTGGAGAGACAGTTTTTAGCTGGAACCTCAGAAAAGTTGGTCAAGAGAAGTAGACAGGCATTGATGATGGATGTCTGTGTGTGCGTGTGGGGGTGTGTTTTGGTGTATATGTGTGCACAGTGTGAGGAAACTAAATACTGACATCACTGGCTCCCTGAGCAGAATTGAATTCCTCCTGCTCTCCCAGCATTCGAGTACACAAACACACAAACACGACTTCTACGCCCGATGTTCTGTTCATTCAGTCTGCGCCAAGAAAATCAAAAATCCATTGTTCCCTTTTAGAGTTCCCTTCATGAGTCGGGGGTTTGGATGTCAGTTTTAGGCCCGTGCAGAACTCTAGGTGAAGCTGAAAGGTGAGGACCGGAGGTAGGAAACTGCCTTGAATAAATACTAAAACTAGTTTAGGAATAAAGTTTAGGGTCCACGTGTTTAAGACTTGGATTTAAATCCATGGACTTAAATTCAAATCTAAAACATAACTATAGTATTTTGGTTGAGATAAGGATTAATCTGATGGAGAATGATGCAGTCAGTGGAAGGTCCTTGTAGCTGTAATAAGACCAGCTTGGGAGGATGTGTGTGTTTCAGAGGAGGAAGCTCCTCTAACTAGTTGGCTCCTGGGGCCTATGACTAACAGGGTAATGTGACTAATTAAATATGGTCCACCTGTCTGTCACACTCACTACTTCCTGCACAGAGCTACTGTCTGTCTGTGGGGGGCCCCGGGGGAACCACCGGCTGCCCGGAGCTCTCATCAGGATGGCCTGCTGCGTCTGTTATATTGGGAAGAAATTCAATGAAATATCATCAATGGAGTCCTGGTAGTCAGAAATGAGCACTTTGTTAAAATGGCATCATCCTAACCATGACTGTTATGATGATCTTTATTTGTGAAAATGAAGATCATGTCATGCTCTCACACCGCTGTGGTGGAGGTTTAGTCACGTGTAGCTGCTCATTAGACGGTCGAACGACTTCGCAATCCGCCTTGTGCTTCTGCATCGTTCGCCAAACCGGCACCCACCCACTTCATGCTTTAATCGGTCAGCCTTTTAGCCTCTCCCCCGTAAGAGGTTGTCTGAAAAACAAGCCCACATTTAAACGATATCGTGTCAGTAGAATATACTGACTCAGGTAATCACACCATTCGAAAAACACCTTGGAAAAACAGATAATCATCAGGGTTATGTTTACGATCTTGTAGCTATGCATGGTATCCAGTTCTCTTTAGATTACCGTGGCAAAACGTTCATATGTGAGCAACATTGCTGTGATTATAAGCTGATAGCTGTGGGCCACAGAGGACGCACACACACACACACACACATATGCTGGCAGGAGGAACATGTGCACATATGCTCACTCAAATGTTCAAACCGCTCTCAGCTCTGTGATAGTGACTATGTGTCAAAAATCCTCCAGCAGCCTCCAGGATCTTCCCCTCCGCCCCGCATCGGGAGCGGTGCATGCTGGGATTTACAGGACTAATATTAGTGCCAGCGCTGAGACTCAAGGCTTTGGTCTGGGCCCCATCACTCTTTTTTTTTTTTTTTTTTTACAAGTCAAACAGGAGGGGCGCAAAGAGGAGAAGAGCAGGCAGAGAACACAGAGGAGGCAGGAGTTGGAGAAACAGGGAAGGCTTGACAGAAAGAGGAAGGAGCAGAGGGGAGAGAGCAGCCTGCAGCAGTGCAAGGGGAATGCTGTCATCATTATTCAAATGGGATGCAAATTTCATACTTCCGACTGATTCCACATTTTGCTTGAAATGGGACTTTGAATCAAGGCAGGGGACAATATGAGGAAGGGGAATAAGCGGGAAAAAAAAAAAACATCAGAAGAGGATGAATCCAATCAAAGCGGAGCCAATGACACAGAGAGGACCTTATCTTAGAAACAGGGCCAAAGCCTTTCTTTCTGATTAATTCACTTTCACTCCAAATTCCCATCTTTCCCTTCTTATGCAATGTTAGTTCCCCACACCAAAGGGCTCTGTAATTGGACTCGGCCATTCAGGCCCGACAATCGGCTCCATCAGTACGTGAAATAACAGTCTCATCATCTCTCCGTGGTTTAGATTATTCACCATCGCTCCACCGCTTTAAAACCGCTGTGCCCTCTGAATGCAGGGAAGCATATTTAGATTTACACTACAACGTGCAGGGACATCAAGGAAGGTAAGAACTGTGGGAGACTGGCTGTTAATCCTCCGACTGATATTTATATCATAACCAAGCCTCGTGACAATGTTATGTCTTACTGAGCTTTTAACAGCTCCAGTTAATAAACGGCGGTGATGTTGAGCAGTGTTTGGTTTATAATGCTGGGCTGGTTGAGCAACACATGAGATTCTACTTCTGTGTTGTTATTCCTGCTTTCCAGAGGAGGATTCTTAAACAGATTCCTTTAGATCTCTGTATCAAGAGCATTTTCACGCTCTCAAAACTTCCTTCTACACCCAGTCAAACCAGTAATTTGGCTTCGGTCAACACCTACTGTGTAATGTCACCTAAAACAGAATCACTGAAGCTTTTAAATATGTCACTAAAATTAAGAGCAGTAACTGTGACAATGCTCTGTTTTCTGAGTTAACAGTTGTCATGTTACTCAGGCGGTCGGTCTAAGATGTTGTGGATGACCAACTAGAGCCAGTGCTAGCGCTTGTCTTCGCAAGCGTCTCTGCTCTCCATCATCCAGAGTCCGGGGAGGCGAATGAACCGCAGGCAGTCTGCATGTGGGTCAGCTCTGTGATGTAGTCCTGGGTTAGCGCACTGCGGGGTGCTGTCTTAGCTTGGCTCCAGCTGTCTCACCGTGTGCAGACATGGCGTGACACACATGCATGTACGGATCCGACATCTGGGGCCTGCACCATGTTTGAATGTTTGAATTCTACAGCGGTTGTGTGATTCCATTTATAAGAAATGCTGCGTTCAACATGTTAACATTTAATATTTAATATGTAGCTATCAGCAAAACTCACTTTTTATAATTAAAATCAATCACATAGAGTTTTGTTTTGTTTTTTTTTCAGTACAGAGCATTCTGAATATGGGGGACTGCTTCTGTAGATGTCTTGTCCATGGGAGCAGCCAGAATTACATTTGACATTCAAAGTCAAAAAATATGATCCAAATATATTACTCATAAAATAGTCTGTTATTCATCTAATGCAACAAAGGTCTTTCCTATGTCAATAAAAGGCTTTGCACAGTGCAGACATTTTGTATTTGTTTCCTGGTTCCCAAAAGGTAAAGGTTAGCCATACCTGAGGGCGACTGTACCTCTGACATTTCATCTTAAAAGCCTCAAGTCGTGCAAAAGCAGATTCAATGCAAAGAGACTTCCGCTGGTGTAGCGCACAGCACCTTGATGAAAGCTTCATCCACAATTATCTCGGACTTTTTTCTTTTTTTTTTTTTTTTTTAATTTCTCTGCCAAAAAAAAAAAAAAAAATTTGGAACGTGCATCATCACACAGCTCGTGAACTGTTATTAATATCTCTGGACGAGGGTTATTTTAACGTGGGCCAACGAGAGTCAGTCTTTGAGAGCGAACCCTGTCAGATACGCAGGAGTGGGAAAGATTTGCCTTCTACAAACTCACCAGCATCTCCGCTCCTTCAAGGTTATTGAAACATGCTGTGTTTAATGAGTAATTTGTTTCCATAAAAGCAGCAGGCCTTGCTGTCAGCTCACACTGAGATGAAATAAAATAGCACTCAAATTGAAATAAGAGCTACGGAGTTAACAGCAAGGCTGAGTCGCTGCAGACTGTGTAAGGAACTTGCTGACAGTAACAGAGGTGCCACTCGCAACAAAGGATTGGACAAAGGTCCCTTGGGCCTTAGATATTTTACAAAGGGCTTAAAAAAAAAATCAAATAAATAAATCTTGTAGCTCCTCAAGGACCAAATATCAAAACGAACCAAAACAATGGAGAATTTCAGCGACTCCCGGTGAATTATTATTAACTGAACTTTAAAGCTGAACTAGGTGAGATTTTTCTGTTCCTTCCAGCTTTCTGCAGCTGGAACACAGAGGGGCAGACTGTCAGACGGTGGATTCATTACCATTAATCCCAATCCAGTTCTGCTGCGGTTGTCTGTCTCTTGGTGCATCTCGTGGAACAGATTTTAATCAGCGCAGCCGTCAAATTACCTTCTATCGTAGACACAGTTATTTTAATGGAGGTGACTGTATGTTTTGAGATAACTGGACATACACATCTGTCTGACGTGTATATGTGTTTGCCAAAGGGATATTTTTGATCTGATGGCAGTTGTTGAAAGTGGTTGCCCTTGACAACGCTGTCGAACAGAATGACAGATGACTGACTGATCATCATCTGCCATTTTACCCTACTTACACCCCCCCACCCGCTGGGCCAAAAAAAAATGTGGGATACAGGGACATGCTTTAGTGCCACTCACCCTCCCTGTACCTTATCCTTTTGTCCTCTGTCTGTGAGGTGAGGAAGATGGTGGACTTCTATCATTGGCAGGGTCGCAAGGAGGGTGGGGGGTGTATGGGAAGAAGTGGAGGAGGAGGAGGGTGGGGGGGATGCAATGCTGCAATCAATCCATCATTACCCTCCTTTACTAAAGCCTCTGCAGAGATTTAGGACCCCCCCCCCAGATGGCTGGCTTGTCATTTGTCATTTGGGAGCACACCCCCCCGACCTTCAAACGAAACGACAGCAGGACGTGTGGGTGCGAGGTGTTAAAATCGACCTCGCCGTGTGATCGGCGACGATGGCATCACCAACCACAGTCCTGTCATTTCAGAGCTGAGCTGCGGTGATTCAGCCGAAATCCCACAGGGATCTTCATACGGGTCTGTGGTGGAGAAGAGTGTGCCTGAGAACCGGAACTCCTCCTGCAGCATAATCCACTTCTCTGCAGCAGATTAGTTGTTCAGTTTGTTCCAAACATGCAGTGCTGCATGTGGTTTCTTTATATTATAGCCAAATACACTATTTCCATATCATTCAATCACCTCCTGAACCTGTACCTGGATCTGTACCTACACCTCATGTGGGGGATCAGGTTGGTAGGGTTCCAAGAACCAACAAACCAACCAATAACAAAGACATGCTTTCTCACAAAGTAGTTGGCCAGTTTCTTCTTGGTTGTGTGGTTACCAGCAGTAACCGACAGTGTGTGTCTGTGACACTGGAGGCAGCTGTTTCTTTTAACCATGACCACGTTCTTGTGTAACCTGTCCGACTGGTTATAGCGAAGGTGTGTTTAGAAGCTTTAGACTGGAGCTGGGAAAGCGACTGCTCAGACAGACTGGGTCTGATGAAATCCCACTGAGCTTCACAGGAGAAAGCACCAGGTTTTCTTCCCTTTAAGTGCTTATTACTGAAGAAGTGGATCTGACAGCCCTGTGCGAGGCAGAATTGGGTCGGCTAAATGTTGACGGAACCGCGCAGCAATGGACTCATCCGTCTTCGGTTCATTTTAACCACGGCCAGAGGGAATTCATATAACGTGTGGAATTTGGGAGAATTGATCCTTTAATATTTTGTCATCGCCGCTTACAATTTATTAACCCTCCGAGGTGTCTGACACCTCAGTAGGTTGGCGAAAGGTGTTAGGTGTGTGACGTGCATCAATTTAACATCTTCCAAATTGTGGCAATTACCCTGTTCACAGCTACGTAAATCCACTGTGAGTGAGGAGTCACACACACACACACACACACAGCTGACATCCCACTCACATTTGCTATGATCCAGCAGTAGATGAGCCTTACTGTGTGAGGATACTGCAAGAGGTAAAATAACAGACAGCTGGTGTTAGTGAATACAGAGTGGTCAGGCTGTAGTCTGTTCTAATCCCATGGGTGTGGGTGTGGGAGCAGAGGGGTTGGGGGAGGGGATAGAGGGAGAGATGAAGTGGGTCACGCAAAAAATGAGGCCATGTAAGGCTTGAACTGTAGCAGGACCTCCCATCTGGTGGGGGGGGGGCTGCTCAAGCTATCTGCCATGGGCACGGATGAAACAGGCCGAGGCAGCTGGCTCAGGTTTCCCCTTGGGATGTTCTCCAATCTAAGTAGATACAGTATTCACTAATGCACAAATGATGGTTTTTCTGCAAATGTTTGTTTTCTCGGAATTAATCCGGACGGCTCGAGAGAATTCAAACCGTCTTCAGTAATCTGTCGCGGCAAATATACCCAGTGCTTCCTCATGTTCGAGCGCAGATGACAAGGCTCTCAGATGGGAAAACCAATGAGCTCTGCAAGGAGAAAGAGTGGATGTGGTGAAAAGGACAGGGGGACTTTTGCAAACGGTAAATGTTCAAGGAAGCTCAAGGAAATAAGTGTTACAGCTCGGAACTGGAAGGACTCAGCAAGTCTGCATTTAAGAGGAGCCACTGTAAATGCTTTTAATCACCTGCTCATCATTTTAATAATCGTGGAAAGGGGAGCGACGGGAGATGAAGGAGAAACCACGCTGTAATTTTGAGGAATTGCAGTGCAGTGTCTTGCAGTCATCAATCTGTTGTGTCAGAGGGTTTGGATCAGATTCAGCCTCTTCAGCTTGGACAAAATACAGTTCAAATCCAGCTTTCAAGCAATGGCAGCACTTTAAAAAATGCGCTTTTATCGAGAGTGATGAGTCTGTGCCGTCAGGGTAGTTTAAACTGTCATACTGTCTCTCTGATGTAACGTCTTGATGCTGTCGAGAGGTGATTTACTATGTTGAACGAAAGAAAGTTTTCTGCACAAAAAAAAAGAAAAGAAAACATCCCTATCTATTCCTGAATTCCATGGAAATGGAAATACTGACTGCCAACCATTTGTCAAATATAAAAACGGAAAAAGTCCGGGGACATCTAGTGAGTGGATGGGTGGGGAGTGGAGTGGCAGATCTGGGTTAGGTGAAGGGGGAAACGTGGCTTGGGTAAGGTGAACAGGGGCTGTAGACAGGGACCAAGGGGAACTGGGAAGTAGACTGGGTGACCCAGCGACTGTACTCAGGGAAGAGGCTCCACTGTGTGGGTCTGTAGCTTTCCTCATGTTTCCATGTCTTTGTGCTAAGCTAAGCTAAACACATCCTGGACCTGTCTCTGTACTGACCGCATAGAAACGACATGGATATCATTCTTTCCGCAGCCATTTATGATACATTATTCAAACATTAGCTTCTCCCTTGATGATCCTTGAGTCACACAGCCACTGGAAGACAAACCAAACTCCATCAACATCGCAACCCTTTATCTTCATTATCGAGATGGCGGGGAGTTAAATACACATTTAGAATTAAGCTTTAACCAAAGGTCAAGCACCGTCGCTCAAGCAGAAGATTAGCCTGAGTCCTTCTCCACTTATTCAGAAGCCTCTGATCCAAAAATACACCCCTGCAAGAAAATGACCAGTATAGATACAATACTGTTACATGGGAAAGTATGCATACAAAAAGACACGCGCACACACACACACACACACACACACACACACACACACACACACACACACACACAGTTGCACTGCTTCGGTGCAATCGCTCCCAGTCACAGCCACTAACAGAAAGGAAATGGTGTCTGGCTCAGAGATGTTTGCAGAAGGCTGAAGAGCAATTTGGCTAAAATGAGTTAGAAATCCATTTGGGAGAGCGGGAGTAATACACCCCAGTCTCAGGGCTGCAACAAGGAGTGCTTCTCTGTGAAGTGGTGTAAAAAAAAAAAAGAAAAAAAAAAGAAAAAGGCTTTCAGATTTAAGCTTCTTCGGGTGTCATCGTCCACAGAGACAGAGCAGCGGACAGGTTAAGGAGTCAAACGGTGCGGCGACTGATGCAGGATACTGGATGTATCACACAAGCCTGCTATCAGATTACCCCCCATCCTCTACTCTTACTTCACACACAATTACATCCTTATGGTAACAATGATTTAATTCTGTTAATTCTATTTGTCTTGTGGTTTGTGGGTGGAGATGTAAATACAGCATTAATACTCAGCTCTCTATCAGTGAACGAAATCTAATTTTCCGGATTAAATTAAAGGCATTATGGAAGGTGAGACCAAATGACTTCATAAATCAAGACCTTTAAATGGTCATGGTTGCCATACTGGAATGCTCATGGATAAAAGAAACGGAGCTAACTATCGGTTTCACACAGGAAACGAACACCGATCTCATTCATCCACCCCACACCTCCTTATTTGGACTTAGCTGCTCTACGTACTACATCACCCAACTTCCTCTTTTCCTCCCATCATTATTATTATTACTGCTGCTATAGATAACCTAACAATGAAACAGAACTATGGGTCATAATAAGCTGCTTGCACAGACAACCTACGCAGTCATTCCCCACAGTCTCTCTTGCGGTGTTTCCGTCACTCTCAACATGCTCCTGTGTGTTTGCCAGGCTCAGGACTGAGTCATGGCTGCTGCTGTAGAAACAGCTGTTTGCTGCTGCAAAACGCTGTTGACTCACTGTAGTTCGACCAAGATGAAATGACTTTGTTTTCGAAGCGAATACATAATTGCTCCTCCATGTATAAATATTTGGAAATGGTCAAGACCAGGCTGCTGATCTCTGCATTTAACACGGTTTAGGTTTCTTTTTCTTTCTTTCTTTCCTTTTTTAAGGAGCATTGTGTGGTGCCTTATCCATTTATAAATATTTAAAGAGGAAGACTGGATTACCTGAGGCATGAATACATCTGAGGAGGTGCACTCTAAAAGCAGACCCAGTGGTCATGTTAGTTACTGCTGTAAAACTAAGAGGATCTTGATCATTTTCTGGGGAAAACACGTTGCTTGGCAACACCTATCCGGTTAGTTGCTTGCCCTGCGCGTCGTGTCATTTGTGACTTATTTTCAGATCGACAAATGCCATGTAGTGGTAACCGTGGGCGCACAGCAGCTTACCTGTGGGCGGACGCTGGACGCAGTGTCATTTACGCTCACAAAACCTGTTCATTATGGGGCCGTTAGTGTAACTAAACTACTTAGAAATGTGAGTGGAGAGTTGTGTTAGTGTACCTCGATCCGTGTGTGCATAATCCGATTTGTAAATCCGCATGATTTTACTCATTTCACACGATTTTCATTATTTATTTTATTTATCTATTTATTTATTTATTTATTTATTTTACATTATTTATGAATTTATGGGAACATACGTCTCGAGAGCTCCAATCAAAATGACTCGTGTGTGGACATGTGGGAGGACGAGGACGTGGCTTGAGCGACCCAAGAGGAGCAAGTTGTGTGTCTGTCACAGCACATCATCTGTGTCTTTGTGCAGGCTGAATACAGTGAGGGAAGACAGAGTCCAACGTTAGCACGGACGTTAGCATGGTCTTAGATCTCTGCAGTTTTGTTTTTGATGCAGCTGTTCTGCAGATAATTGATCTGCAAATTGAGCTGATCGATACTGAAATCACTTCTCTGATGTCTCCTCCCGGGTCCATCTGAGATTATCTCTTGTCAGACAAGATATTGACAGATCTTGGTGTAACGGACAGGGACGTATCCCTGCTATCTAACACCCGGTGTTCTCTGTGAGAGGGCTGGTGGGGGGCGGGGGTGGGCTGACTGTCGTATGCACTAGGGAGTTCCACTCGAATGGTCGTGTGGTGACTTCAGTCTGTTTTTATTAAAAACAGTACAAGACGTCACCTCAGGCGCATCGTCACTGACTCTCCAGAGGACATGAAGAGTTGCTCGGTTAATTAGTTCTGCAACAGTGCACTATATGGCACTGTCACTTCTCAAGAGTGGAGCTGTTATATGGGGACGGCATGTGGAGGTTTGACATATGTGAGGGTTTGTGCTGTGACTCCAGTTTGAGTTGCAGCGTGCACTTTGGAGAGATGGTTCTATAAATTCACAGATTTAAAAAAAAACAAAACAAAAAAAACCTGGAGAATACCCTTGTGGTAGAGGAGTCTCCGGCCCACTGTCGAGATTTATGCTTACTCATCCACCGCTACAATACGGCAGCAAAAATATGTGAAGGTGACTTCACATCACATTGCAGAAATGGTTCTAACTCAGAATATCTTCTGCTTCAGACTGCGTGGTGCTGTGGTTTGAGTCATCGTGAGGATGAAGACATCGAGAGCCCAAACATCAGAGCAGCCAACTACTTTTCAGGCTGGCTGACAATCTCTCCTGAACTTTAACCTTAACCAAGCAGTGTCACGATAATTTAACCGCACATTAACCATGAAGATGGAAGATCAGAAAACTGGCATGAGAAGAGATGAGGTATTAGATATGAGAACTTGTTGGGTCAGTGCATCAAAGCTGTTTCAAAGAGTGTTCGTAAAAAAAAAAAAAAAAAAAAAAAAAGATAAGCTCTAAATCTGCTGTCTAACAGACGTCGAGGTGGGGAAATGAAACTACCAGTGTCATTAGGATGTCTTGTCTGTGGAGTGTCTCCGGTCCCCTTTCTGTTTTTAGTTTGGAAGATGAAAGGTGCGCTAAACTGCTTCTTTCACCTCTTGTGCTACTGACAAGAGGAAATGGCTGTTTTCTGCAGTCATCGGCTCAAAATCTCCTGACTTAATGGGCTCTTTAAATCCAAGCACATCTTCATCAAAACATCCAGTCCTGCGTATAACAGGTTGGGTGCTCCGGCATAATGAGAACCAGCACTAATTACAGCCCGTTCTTGATTGTTAGTGCTGTATTCTCTGTCCACATTGCAGCAAGGAAAGCTCTGATGGAACAGAAGGTGTCTTGGGGAGCCTTAAGTAAAATGCACTGCTGTAGCTTAAATAAGTATTTACAGTTAACATGGAAAATGGCTTTTATATGTTATTGCATGTAAATAATAATATAATTGATTTAACAATATAATATTCTGACAGCAATTATTACTTAGTACTTTTGATACTTCAAATATTTTGCTAATAATGCTTTGGTACTTTTGTACATAGCTTTACATTAATGGGAATTGCTGCCAGGGTGTTCGATGAGTCTGGGTCATAGAAACCTGAAGCAGATGTTATATAAAACATGCTCAGAAGAATTAAATGTATTATTATTTATATGAGTTATATTTTAGGATGTGCGCTGCTCCTGCTTTTACACCTTGGTTTCATCAAATGCACACACATCTCTCTCTGTGTGTGAGCGAATGGCTGCTGAGTGCAGTGCAGCTAAAGAGATAGTCATGAATGGGTAATCATCATTGTCAGCAGTTGTGGTCTCCAGGGTTTGCATGTTTGTGGTACTGTGCGCGGTGTGTGCATGGCTGCAGGACAGAGGAGAGGCACCGGAGTGTTATCCTGTTTGTCTCTGTTTGTGCGGTTCAGATCTTCCAGGACTCCAATAATGCAATTTCCAGTGGGCAGCCATGCCAGGAATAATTAGAGCAGACGTGCAGTGTCAGGAAGCAGTGGGCTTTCTCCACCAGCCAGAAAAAAAAAAAATCATGCAGTCATTGTATGAACATATAGTTCATACCACAATTACTGTGTTTTGTTTTTTTTTACATTTACATTTATCACAGAGTAGTGATAAAGTGGAGGGAGAAGAAATTTGAAAAACACACAAAAATTAAAACAAAATATTTGTAAAATGTGGGAATATTGAGGTGGAAATGTTTGTGTGTGGATTAAAGCAAAATGCAATGGAAATAAGGCATAACATAACAACCCAGCTGTGTAGAATAAAGATATGTCACATAGTAGTAGTAATAGTCACATGCCAAGTATAAAGAGGTCCACATCATCGTCTCTGGAATCTGGTCCTGGTCTGGTAAAGGTCTGGTTATCTTAAACAACATTTTTTTGCCCTTAGAGGAAAAAAAAAAGAAAAAAAGTTTACATATCTTCCACCATTGTGGTTCGGTATTTCCACAACTCAAACCTGTCTCCATTAATTCAGACACATTTCTGGCTGCCGGTCTGACTCAGGTATACGTTGTCAGGGAAATATATTTCATCTAGAAATCCCACACACGTCAGCAGGCCAGGGGGGACTCTCAGAGACGTTTATAATTACACACTGAATGGCTCCCTTGACTGATTAGTTAATAGCTTTTGAAGAACGCATCATTTATCTGACAGCCATTGTACCAGAGTTGTAGATAATAGAAATGCATGTCGAAAGTGTTCCTTCAGCGTTGACACAATAGGGTCTAATACAACAACAGATTGCCATTGTTTTAGGGAAGATGAGTGATTTGCCGGCGTCAGGCTATTTAATTAATAACTGCAGGCCCAGCCTCTCCAGCTGAATCACGCCACAGTGGAACAATGTTATCTTAACGTTCTGCTCCTGTGTGTCATCAGTGTGGATCTTATGTAATGACCTGTGAATCAGTGCTGTTTCTGTATTCATATTTTTTTTTTTATCTCTTTCTCTCTGCAGGTTCCATTGCAAGGTGCTCCTACATCAAATATCACTACTCCTCAGCTACGATACCCAAAAACCTCTCATACAACATCACCAAGACGATAAGGCAGGACGAGTGGCACTCCCTCCGTAAGTCTGCTACACAAACCATTTTATTTTTGTTTGTAAATGCTTCAGGCTGAGTGGGTTTTACCTCTCTCTCTCTCTCTGAGGAGTGCTTATATTGTAATAAAGAACAGAGGAAGATAAAGAGAAAACACACCACATTAGTTGGAGAGTTACTCAGTGGTCTGCTCTATCCTTATATTTAATTGACTTCCCTTCCTTGAGCTTACAGTGCCAGCTATGAATGTAAGAGCAAAGGTGATAAAAAAAAAAAGACTGGAATATTTCACTGGGATTAAACCTACAGGCTAAAGCTGCTTGTTTTATTTTCCTCAAGTAGACTGGTATATTGTGTGATCTTCACTCCACTAGGTTTAACATAGGCCATTCTGATCCAGTGATCACCTTTGGTTTTAGCCATTATCTGTACATGACAATGACTGAAATGGTCCTTCGGAAACTGTCACATGTTAAGAAGTCCATAAGTCGTGGAATTGGCTGATTCCGTTCATGGGTCGGTTCATGTAGTTTTTGCAGGACTCATGTCGTTTCCAGGACTGTGCCACAAAAATTCATTTCTGATGGTGTCTGGAATCGTGGCATTACGTGGTCAGTGTAGTCTAGTACATGCAAAGGATTGTTCCAGATTCAAAGACTGAATGTCACCCTAAAATCTGCTGCGTATTCATAGTCCCCAGAGGTTGAATGCTGTCTATCAGGTTGTCAAAACCAAGCAGGTAAATTTACAAGGGTGAATCTGTCATTACTGTGATCATGGGCTTTTCCTCTTGCAGGCTCTCACAGCAAACTTCCTGTTTTATTTTGAAGAATAAGCAGCTCATCAGTATGTTAAGTCTCTGTTTTCAGTTGTGATCCAGTTCGAGCCTCATTAACTGTATATTTAAGTTTTATTGAAGTGGTGAGTCCTAAACCTGAGCTGGAGATCTTCCTCTTCCAGAGGCTGTTAGTTTATATCAGCATGGGTATGAGCGCTGTCAGAGGAATCCATCTACTTTTAGGATACCTGCCATTCATGAGCCTCTCCTCTGGGCTATGTTGTAGCTCTCCAGTCGCCTGGACACCGAGCTGAGTGGAAACACACTCTGACCTCAAACTGTCACTGTCTCAGTCTGACTAGTCCTTGGCTGTCAGGTGACGGGCTTGGGAAAAAGCTCGTCTCAGCTCTAAACCGCAGAGGACTGCTCCGCTGTCTGTTTGCTTCTGTCTTCTTCCCACTACACAATCTGTCCTACAAAGCAGAGGAGGAAGAAGTTGCAATTTGGAGGCCCTTCTGTTGCAAATGCAGGCCAGAGGATGATACTGTGTTTGTATTCTTACCTCAAGCTGGACAAATTCTTCCCAAAATGTGTGTGTGTGTGTGTGTGTGTGTGTGTGTCTATATATATATAGTGCTTTATATAGCTGCATTTCCTGTACACAAGCAAGTTTTTTTGTTCTACCAAACTACATTTCCTCCCCCTACGGCCACTCTTGGGCTGCATACTGTCACTCTTCTTGTTCCCCGACTCGTGTATGTATGTTTTATTTATGTTTACCCTCTACTGAAACAGACGTGCCTGAGATAGAGCCACTGTTGCATGACTACTGATGACAAATACAGTATGCTTTCTGCAGTCAGAGGCAGATCTGTAATATGTTCTGCTGTTTTTTTTTCTATTCTAGATTTGGTAAATCAGTGAATTGAATCTATCTGTTGTGACAGTTTAGGGCATTACAATAAGCATATTCAGCTCTAGACAAATGTACAGTTCCCACCAGGAGATCGTCGACCTCAGATAATCTCCCACGGATAGGCTTTTTAGCTCTAGCCAAGGACAAATGACATCACATTTATTGGGCTGAGATCTAGTGCTGTGTATGCAAATGCTCTGAAAACGTTTGGCTCAGTTGCTGCCATCTTCTGCTTCGGGTTTTTGGCATGAGAACAGGAAGGATGCGTTTCCTGGCCATCTTGGTTAGCTGAGGAAAACACATAGCTCATATTTATGGCCAGTCAGAGGTGTTTAATGTCCTTTACCGGGCCTATCCACACACCGTCTCGGAGGGAGATAACTCTACTCCTCTAACCGATGGCCTGTCACTGTGAGTATGAAAAAGAAAAAAAATGAAATAGCAGAAGGATGAATAAACAAAGCCCCCGTTGAATGGAGCATCTCTCACTTCCAAATCAATAGCAAGGCCCAGCACAGGCTCTGACCGACCCCACTTAGAGCAAATTACAACTAGGCCTTGAACTGGGGAGTCTTAGGGGACAATCAGCTTCTAATGAGTCCAGGGTCTGAAGGCAGATGCTGTACATAACATACACTAATCTCTGATAACAGTCCCACAGTGCAATGCATCACATTTTGTGTTAGTCTGAATCAGAGTCTTGTGCTCTCTACACCTGTCACGATTCAGGAGTTTCTGAAGTCTCTGTTTACTAGAAACTATTGTGTAGTCAATGAATGATTGGGGAATGGATTCGGGGCCCAGCCATAGTAGAAATATCAGAGCCTAGCTAAAGCTACAAGCCTTGAGATTACATTATTTTGTTGCACAACAGGTGTACAGCTGAGACCAGGTGAGCCGCTGAGGTCAGTTTGCCAAATCCAGACTCAAATAATCAACATTTGCCTCTTTCTTGGGAAAAGCCTAAAGAATGCTGTCTTCAGTAGGAACCAATGGGTTTGGGTGAGCATCACAGACATAAATAGGATTTAATAAACTATATTTACCCTTGTAGCATCATACACCTCTTCCCATTGGTCACAAATCTGATTACAATCTGTTGTGGTTTTCCTGAGCTACGTGCGTATCAGGGTCGGCACGACTCCAGTTCAACAGGAGGTGATAATGCACCTGACTGCCAGAACATTAAAAGGAGAACTTGTGCACTAGTTAGCCACATTAACAGCAGTGTAGCTAGCATTAGCTGGCTAACAACTATCCATAAACAAACACAAACACAAGGCTGGATCGTGTTTATGAACTCCATGCGAGACAGTTTTTTTTTTTAGGCTTTTCCAAGAGCAAAGACTGCACGTGCGTCTTTGGAGAGACGGATTCATTTTTACCTTCTCAACATCTGGCACTACATGAGTGTTAAAATAAAGACTGACTTGCCGAACCCCTCTCAGCCGATATCTTTGTCCTGCCAGCCCCTGGAAGTGGAAGACTGACTACTGCTTTTCACAGATGAGTAACCCCACTTCATCTCAGGCTTTTTAGGCCTGTTTGGTCAGCAGGCAGAGTTTAATAGTTTGCTGTTCAACTTCAGAGATGTCCCGGACTAAATCCACCCACACTGCCTCGGGCCTTGTAAGGATTAAGTAAGAATGACAACCTAGTCTTGACTTACATGAAGCGTGTGAAATTGAGCTTGGGCAGGCCTGACAATTTCTCCCACTCCCATAACACAGATTTGAGGAAACAGTGGGGTGACACTGACACCTCTTCAAAGACTCCGAGATGAACATGATACTCATTTGTTTCTGTCAGTCAAGAAAGCCGCAGCGACTTGCAAGCGGTACCCTCGCAGCTGGGAACCAAAACACCCCCCTCTTCTTCTTCTTCTTCTTTTTTTTTTCCCGCTGAACATCAAAGCAACAGTATCAACAATATCCCTTCTCCCACCCCCATTCTCTCTGTCACAGATGCAGATAGCAGCGAGGGTGCATACATTTTTGACGCTGGCTTTTAGAGAGGACAGGATGGAAGGAGGTTTTCTCGTACTACAGCTTAGGGATTTTGTTACTTCAAAAGAAAGCATAAATTGTGAGCTGGGGAAAGCTGTCAATGAGTGACAGTGCATAATCCAAGGTAGCAGCGAAAGGTTGTGGCTGAGGCTAATTGTTCGCCAGGCAGCCACTCCCACTCAATCTCATCCCGCTGATGCGACTGCTACAGTTGGTAGATTATGCACTCAGCGGGCCTGCACGAAGATGACAGGGATTTATCTCATTGAGAAGCACTGAGTCACTGCTATTTAAAAGCTTTGTGGGGTCGCTGGTTTCATCCTGTTAAGCTGATAAGGTAGAACCTCCACCCCATTACCATCTCTTTCCCTCTCCCACACAAACAAACAGAATGTGATCCGTCAGTTGGCCTGTCTGTTTCTTACTATCAGGAGGGTTTTTTTTTGTCACATTAAAGAGTGGAGGAGTCAGCAGTTTGTGGAGGTAAACCTGATCACCAGGGGGTCGCCAGAAAGCACAAAAAATATACAATTATGTGCAAGTGAGGGACACTAAAACCTTGAAGTAATCACTAAATGCTATTTAATAAAACAAATTCCAGGACATCAGCTAAAGAAGTGACCAGTAAGTGCTAGTTAGGGATATTTTTGTGTTAGAGGTGTTAAGAGGAGAGGATGTGCTCTCAGAAGAGATGAGTCTTCAAGAGATTCTTGGTAGGCATCTTTTGGTAGCTCGTTCCACCATCGGGGAACCACAAACGAGAACAGTCTGGGCTGTGATCGCAGGGACGGCAATGCCACACGACGTCCCCTGGGGGAACGCAGTGGCCGAGAAGGAGCAATAGCCTGTAACAGAGTTCAAATAGATGGGTGCAGACCCACAAGTCGCACTGCAGGCAAGTGTTAGTGACTTGAATTTGTCTGGGGCAGCCATGGGTAGTCAACGAGCAACGGAGCGACACTTGCCCTTTTAGGCTGATCGAAAACTAGACACCATGCGTCCAGATTCTGGGCCATCTGTAAGGGTCTCACTGTGCTTGAAGGGAGTTGCGTGGTGTCATCTTTGGCTTTTTCCTGTGTCACAAACTGGAGGTGTGACATCTGAAAGATGTGGGCATTTACCAGGCATGTAGGGTCTGACCAGCAGATACCCTCAAGATGCATCATGGGAAATATACAGTAAGATCTGGTATTTGTGGCCTCGACCCACAATAGAGTTTAAATGTCAAAATATATCAAGTTTCAATTCTGACTATTCTTTTTTCTCTCTCTCTGTCTTGTGTTTATGGGAGTGTGACTCTAACCCTCTGGTGTTCCCCTATGGTCTAACTTTAATGTAAAAAAAAAAAATCACCAAGATTAAGTCCAGAAAGCCCAAAGACTCAAGGGTTTGATGGATTTGAGAACAGAAAGCGGAAAAATTCATTACAAATAAAAGGTTATTCTGAATGTGTAATATTGCGTGTCTCAGAACTTCATTGTGATTCGGCCTCTGTGTTTCGGGAAACCAGAAATAATGGAACATACTTCATTCGTGTTAAAACACCGTGAAGTTCAGTGGAACAGCTCGTCAGCTTTCATCAAAAACCGACTCCAAACCTCCGTAAACCTCTTCCTCACCCTGCTACCAGCTTCTTGGTGAACAGATGTCAGGCTGAGAGTGAAACAGAGGCAACACGCCGTTGTTTGCACCACATCATCATGTGCCTCCACTCGAGATTGTCACTTATTTACAGTATGTGTCCCATATTTAACACAGGGGCCCGATCCATTGAATTGTGTATGTGTGTGTGTGTGTGTGTGTTGGTGTAAAATGGAAATGGGGGGCCTATTTTTCAGCAGTTCTGTTAAAATGCTTCAAATGTCTTGCCTGAGGACAGGACTTTGATGTAGAGGCAGATCGAATGATCATAAGCGTATGTACAGTGCAAACAGCCTCAGAATTGTTGGAGGGCACATTGTTGTACTTTCGACAGAGGCTAGCACTTTCCTCTGCTTCCAGCCGTTGAGCTAAGCTAAGCTAAACACCTCCCAGACCCTTTTCCACACTTCAAAAAATATATGGATGTGCAGAGCTAAATCACTGCAGCATCTATAAATCTTATGAGCGGTCCCGTAGCGTTTTTCCTGTCTGCAGCGGATCATTTGTATAACGGCCAACTTTATTGCTTTTAGCAAATCTCCACCTCCTCTGGATTATTAAAATAAATTCCGTTGCGTCGGTGAGGTTATTGCTGTGAGTTCTCACTTTAGATACAGTAAGTGGCCCATTACTTTTCCTTATAGTATGTACAGTAGCTGGCGGTGCGCAGAGAGATTTGTACCCTGGTGTGACTTAGTGATTGTAAGCTCATTAATCAGCTAATTAAGAAAATCAACATACAGCATAGTCAACAGACGTATTTTTACATGTAGCTCTGTGATTTTCTGTAACACCCATGTTCACATCACACTTTCTATTTGGATTCTGTACTACAATCTGCTCCATACTCATATTTGAAGTTCAGCAGGTCCATCAATATTCCAGTTATTGACATAATGCTAATACACTGCTGTATATTCATCTTTTGGGGGGGCGGGGGGGGGGGAGCCTAAACCAGAGCTGGCACTGACTGAGCTCATCAGGGTTTGTGCAGCTACAGTCAACCCAGAGGGGAAAATGTGTCCATCACCACCCACACGGTTTAAAAAGTAAGCTGCATTTTTTTTTCTCCTCTCTCTCTCTCTCTCTTTCTCTCTCTAGAGTGAGTTTTAACACTGTTTAAGATCCTAATGCTTCAATCTGGATCTCTGACAGTTCGCTCAATGCTCTCAAAATGTGTTTAAAATGCTCAGGGATCAGCTTTAAATTGCAATAACCTGGTTATTGTGCGTTTAAAATCCATTTCCGCTATTAATACCATTACATAAATCTCATTCTCACTTGTTTCATTTATATTTTACTGACAAATTTTTACTGCATCACATTAAGTTTATTCAGTTGTTTATGTTAAAACTGCGTAAATCAAACAGATGCTTGCTCCTGATCACATGACCTAGATGCTCAGTTTCAGTGTGTGAGAACCGTATCTGGGATAAATCCGCCCAGCTCTACTGTACAGCCAACCTTGCCGTCTGCTCTGTGGTGTACTGCGTGTTCAGACATGACCAGAGAAAGGTCAAAACATGCAATTATTTATGTGCTACAAGAGTCACTGAGCTGCTGCCGGGAACATCCTGCGTCACGTGGCGGAGGGAAACATTCTGCTGGTTCCCTGCGACGTCTTTCCCAGCCGGCGACCTCGTGACCTCACTCTTCACTCCGTGTCCGTCACCGGTCGCCTTGTGTTATAGACAGCGACGGCGTGTTAAAGCTTCAAAAAGTTTCCTGCATGTTCCCCTGTCTGATGTCAAGTTAAGGGGAATTATGCTAAGCAGCAGGCAATTATGCTGACGCTAATTAGCGGAGAAATCGTTTGTTTCCATATTTAGACGTGGTGAAGGGGCTGCTCATTGGCACGGCGGGCATTGCTCACTGTCTCACGCTCTGTCTCACTGTCTCACAAAGTTGATCCGGAGGTATGTGGATGAAGCGGCAGCACACGTTGCGAAAGGACTCATTCCTTCTTGTTGTGAGTGACTGATGGGGGAGCGCAATTAGGTCTAATTACCAGGGTGGAGAGACACTGCGGAAACACATAGCTGGCAGTCCTGGATGCACCTCATTACGCTTACGTGCTTCAGGCGGCTCCATATTAGAGGAAATCAGTTCTGTCCAGCCATGTAACCTCAGCACCCACAGGGCCAGTGATTCATCACTGCTCATCCATATGAAGCCACAGTCCAGAGGGTAGAGCTGTGAACTGTCTCAATCCAGCGGGACAACCGCTGGAGCTCAATTAGAAAGCTGACCAGTGGGCATGCTCCTGAGGCTGCTTCATACATATGTTTATTTTCTCAGTAATGGACACTGAACACTTCTATTAGGAGACTTATAGAAATTCAGATGATTTCGTGACCTGGCATCTAAATTTTTGATCATCAGATAGAGTAGGGAAGTGATCTTACAAGACCACAAGGCCGCTGTATTAGCTCCTTAATTAGAAATCATGTTTACTTGACATGTTTGTTGACCACTTTTAATGCATGCAGCAGTATGTAGTTGGTGCAGTTTTCTTTATGCTCCAGGGAACCTTTGGTTTCCGTTCATTTGCATAAAAATCAGAGTCTTAACGACCATCAAAAGTCTGCATTTGTTTTTGTCAGTGTTACATTATGGTTGCAGGCCAATGAGATTTGAAAAGTCTACTCTGCACTATCATTACTTTAACCTTGAAAAGTTGTATGGAAATGAATGGAAACCAGTAGCTGCCTGGAGCAGCAGACAAAATACATCTGGATTCCTTTACCACGACAGCACCGTTTACAGTGGCCACGTCATGAACGACCCCTGGCATTCAATAACCGCCTCGACCACACGTCTACATTTCCACTGATGTGTAGACACGTCTAAATTTAGACCTTGAATAAGGAATATAAAAACAAAACAGGTAACAGGTTGTCAACAAGTCCAAAACCAGCATGGGAACACGCGGGTGGAACTGGCCGGAATAAATACTGGAAACAGGTGTGTGAGTGGGTGAGGAAGCTCAGGGGTTAGTGCAGGGCAGGTAGATGTGGGAGTGAGACAAATAGGGGACTGATAGGAAGGAGGGCATGTGGTGGGTGGACGGAGAATGGCAGGAGACAGGAAGGCCAAAAGGATCAGGGCCGAGGCAGGAATCGTGACAGCGTAGCCCAAAGCCAGGGTCACGCCTGAAGACATCACGCTGACATCAGACCCCACAAATCTTCTCCACAAAAGACATTGCACGACTGTTTTTATAGACCAGGCAGTACTCTACATGACGAGTAAATTCTCTTTCATGTGTAAAAACTGGTGGAGTTATCCTTTAGGGTAAAACCATTTTATTTTATTTTGTTAGGTTTGACTAACACGCATATAAAAAGCATTATCACACTCTTATTTTGTTGATTGTCCTTTGTGTTTGGATGATGGCTGCCACCTCTGTAATCTCAGGTGATATAAAACACTTATGCCAGCAGATGGAGATGTGGTAAATCAGCTCTGACAGGTAGTGTGCAAAGTTTGGCTTCCATTCCTGCCTCCGAGGATGAGGAGGGAGGCAGTAACCCAGAGACTGGAATCCTGCGTTGAAAGGCTGGGTGCTGAGTTGTGGCTCATTAATATTCATGGGAAAGGAGTGAAATAAAATTTAGACAGGCTAAGCTTTTTTTTTTTTTTTTTTTTTTTTAAAACTACAATTATCCCGAGACCAAGACGGCAGGGCTGTGATCAGTGCAGGAGAGGAGGAATTTAAGAGGCATGCAGTTGGATGCTTTACTCACAGCAGTGACAGCGTGTCATAAGGAAAACAGCCGACAGCTTCCCTCAACCTCTGGCCCGGGCCTCTGGCAGAGAGCCATCCCTCTCCGGACCTGGATGATGCGATGAGGGCGGAAAGCTGACGTTTCGACCTATCACAGGGGAGGAAAAACTCCCGTCGCCAGTGGCAATCGCATCCTTTAAGACAGCTCCGTGTTACGAAACTTGCTCTTCTGCAGCCTTAGCTTTCCAATTCATTTAGCGCTCCAGTGGGGGATAATAGCTGTCTGCCTCATAGCTCTGATGGATTAATGTGAAGGAAACAGAAAATGATGAGTTAAGAACTAAAGAAACTTCTCCAGCTTTTTCACACTTTGAGAAAACTGAGAAAAAAAATAAATATCAGAGATTCAGTGTTTTAGATTGTATATATATTGTATATCACATTATAATATAGATGTATATACCTGTATAATATATATATGGCTGTTGAGTAAATTAGCATCAATAGCTCTTTCATTTGTGATTTATAATCTCACATAATTCACTTCAGGACTTGTATAGATTTTACCATAATCAATAAGTGACCTCTCTGTTATCGTTCATCATCTCATCCGTCATGCAGACCAATATAGATTATTCTATATGCTAACTGCATTTCTAATAGAATTGATGACATTGTAAACGTGATGTCTGGCGAGCCCGTTTAAAGTACCATTTTCACATTTTCAGTGAAACTTACTTGATGTGAGGAGTTGAACAAAAATCATGAGGAAAGGATTCATTCACAGCTGAAGTGATAAGATGAAATGAGCTGGTGTAAAGGGATGGAGTTTGAATTGGAAAAAAAAAAAGTAATTTCATAGAATCCATGCTGTATCTTAGGTGCTGTATTTAGAATATAGCGGATGTGTTAATCCACTCTCTGCTGCTCTATATTTGTCCATGTGGATAATCCTTTTCTGCATGTGAGCTTCACGCATTCCTCTTCTCCCCACTTCCATTCAAAAATAGAAGGTGGAGGAATTGTGTCCCATCTCCAGCACACACTCAAGTGCGTGAGTCGGAGTCCACGGGCCCGTGGACGAGTCCGGCAGAGCTTTGGGTTGGAGGATTTTCCTGTAAACCTAGTCCACTGAAATTATCGAGCAAAAGTTCCAGCATCGCAGTGATTTCGTTTTCCTGACTGGCTGTAAATTAATGTTACACTTACTGTGGAGTAATTTAAAATCTACACACAGTAATGACCCGTGACTACACAACTGATTTCTCAACTTTAGTCCACCCAACCTGAATTGTGTTGGAAAAAACCACCTGTTTAACATTATGTATAATGTAGTTATGCAGGATGCAGTTGCTCTTTCGTTCCTCCCCTTGAGCTGACCCTCTGTGATTATTAATGGTTCTGATCACTACAGTAAAATACAGTGGAGATCTCTGTTAGCATCAGCAGTAGAGTGTCTCCGGCCTGGGCTCATATTGCTTTTAGATATACAGCCTGTCGACAGCTCTGCCGCTGCCAATTTACGTGCTGCAACGTAGAGTCCAGATCCAGGTGCTCTAAACTCTGTATGCCTCTTTTACTCCGACACAGGATGATTTTTTTTTCACCGTGTAATGTAAGTTACGCACCAGAAGAAACTCAACACATTTCTTCTCGTGCTGCGTTAAGCTTGGCAGCTCTTGGCCACACAAGAATGGACAAATCCCTTCAGCAGCATGGGCGTCTGTAAGTCATGGTGCCTAAAAGCCTGTGCAGTCTGCGTGTGTGCACTTCAGTTAGAATAAACACTCTGATCTAAGTTCACTAGCAGCCTGGCTAAGTTAAACATGAATCCTAACTGTGACTCTTCATTAGCTGAACAAAACATAAAACTATGTACTGCATACTGCTGCACATACTATATGTACTGCACATAGTTATAATGTAGTGTCTGAGATAGAATTAAAGGGGTTCAAATGGGACCTTTCCTGGGGATCAGCATGTTTACATGTAGCAAAAGGCTAAACATCTAAACATCAATGGGTTTTTTTTTCCTAGGTTCCCATCTGGCGGCTGCAGCCCGAGGCTGAGGCCTATAGCTTTGACTAATGGTGGGAACGTGCCTGGATTTTATTCTTGTCATGGTAGAAACGCTCCACTGAAACAGCATTTAGTTACTCATGGTTCAAAGCCCATGGAAATACAACATGCAAAATCTGACATATAGCAAATGTTATACAACACGCCATGTAACATGCAAAGAAAATTGGCGGACGGCTTCTTATTTTTGCGGCTTGGCGAACTGACATAACTTGCCAAGTGAGTGAATTTCCATGAGGAATTGGAACCTGAAAGCCCCATCTCATGGTTGTCTGCAGCAGCACTTCACAGACTTCAAAGCAGCGCCGGGCTACGGCACCAAATCTCCTCACAGAGACACCACTTCTCTCCCTGTCTCCGCTCAGCAGCTCGTCCCTGGGTGCTGTTATCACAGATACATGCCGATACGATGAAAACGGGTGTTGTCAACAACATTAAGACATTATGCTTCAAACTAATTGTGAGATTATCTAAAAATGGCTGAAAACATACGGGCAATCCATCAGGTTCATCAGTGTTCCGTGCTATAACAATGGTAGGAAATTTATGAACCATGTTTTCCTGCAGTCAAACGCTAACATGGGTTGTTCATAAAGACAAAAAAGAAACAACATATTTCGTATGGATGACTTGTGTAGGACACATTCATCAGACAATGTTTGAATGGTTGTAGCCGCTAAACATAATTTGCGGCTCAGTGGTAATTTCCATAAAGGATAATACTGTGCCCACTTTTTCTTCATCCTCAGCTTGTAGACATAGACAGTAAAGTTGTGTGTGTGTGTGTGTGTGTGTGTAGTGTCAGCTTTTAATGCTGTATGTGTTGCCATTGCGGCAAAAGGATGATGAGTCCACACTGCATTTTCCTCCCGTGAAGTCCTAGCTAACCGTTAATCCGGTTCGTCACATCACAGAGCTTCTGCATCCACCAGCTCCGAAATCCTCAAGTCATTTACCCTGACTGGAGAGAGAAAAAAAAAAGAAGAAGAAGAAGAAAAAGAAGAGAGAGCTTAGCTTGTGACCAACTGCCACATAAGATTTCACAGTGCACTGCCATCCTCCTAGTTTACTGTAATTAGCTATTACGTTAGCCACCTAAAAAAGCTGCTCTCCTCTCTGGCTCCATCATCATACAGCATGTGCAGCACACAATGATTTTACTCCATTAAAGTCACTGTTTTGTTGAGTTGTCTCTTTCCAGGGCAGCGTCTGAGGCTTCAGCTCCTCGTTGACACTGCAGGGTGAAAGAGAGACTCTGGAAAAGGAAGAAGAATTCCTGCTATAGTTCTGTCTGTCACTGTTAATCAGAGACCTTGCACTCGGTTTCCGAGCTTTGGGAGCACGGTAACGTCGAACGGATCTTATGACTCTTGTCTGTAAGGATTAAAAATGTAAGTTCAATAAGGAGAGACTACAAGGAACAAAAGGAATGAGAAAGAATTTATAGACAGAATTTTCTCTCTTCTCACTCCATCTTGCATTTAACTTGTTATTTAACTAACAAAGGAGCAGCAAGTGAAACAAAAAGTCACCGTCTGCTCTTTCCAGTCGAGGCGAAGCTTGAAAGAGTAAGCTCTCCCGGCTGGTATGAAGCATATATCACACTGAGATATACACTGTGCCCTGAACGCTGCTTATTTGTTTACCTGCTCATTCCAACAAAGGGTCACAAAGTGTAACAATGCCCCAGCATCAAAGCAGTTCCAGCACATTTGCCGTCACTTACTTCATTATTCACTGCCATGCAACTGTAAATAGAGTTGGTAGAAAATGGGTCTGTATATATAAG
>JBBMJY010000015.1:14714310-14724555 GCA_037833715.1 Toxotes lorentzi | reverse complement strand
CTATCTATCTATCTATCTATCTATCTATCTATCTATCTATCTATCTATCTATCTATCTATCTATCTATCTATATATGTAGTTTGAATTACATTGAGTCTGTAACCAAAAAATGACAAGAACATTAGACTGATAGTGACCGCTCTGTGTTTTTTAACCCCCGACTCTCTCCTCAGAGAATGCTAGCACACACAGATGGATGCACACAGTGTAACCTAGAGTATATCCATCACTCGTGCTTTTCAAACTTCCAGGGGAGGTGAAATGTAGTCGAATGCAGGGGCATGGATGACGTCTGACAGCTCCGAGCTCCGGCCAGTTCGCAGGCCCTGTGTGTGCGTGTGTGTGTGTGTACGCCCTGTCTGGATTCTGACTGCTGTGGTCTATCACATCTAGGATCCGCGGACCAAGACGGACGGTCCGGCTGACAGCTGCAGACGTGCGTCAAACTGCGCCTCGGGGTTTTAAACAGATCTCTCAGTCGGGTATCTGCATTAAACGTGACGTTGCTCGATCACCCGTGAGCGGGAGCTAACCTGTATGCAGATCCAGCAGGTCAGCTGTTGTGTCGGAGTCAGTTGTCACAGGACATGCTGTGGACCTGACTTTGAATTCACTATGTCAGACTCACCGTTACTGGTTCCTGAACTTGGATTTCTGCAGCAGTGGGCGAGCTCTACACCTCTGCATGCGACTCAATCAGTAGCTGTACTTCTACGTTTGTGCTTTAAACTATCCAAAACTGCATATGGGCCTGTTGTACTTTCAGTGCACAAACATACAGTAGTTCTCCTCCACTTCTACTTCTGAGCTTGCACAACTCTCCCCTGTGGAAGTGGGGGAGTTTTTGCTCTGTCAAGCAGTCAGTATTCTCAGCTGGGTTACTGTTGAGGTACTCCTTCCCCCCACAGATCCTCCTTGTCTCCAAACACTGCCTCCACTGCTGTTTTATTCAAAGACAAGTCAGGGATGGATTTCTCGACATCTCACTTTTAGTACATGCAGGGGACCCGACACTGGATGTGTAGGTGGTCTGGAGGTGCACCAGCCCTAAAGAGTAATGTTTTGCTCATCAGACAGACAGTGCCACTGTCTGCCAGCGTCTTTAAAGGCCATTTCAGTAACCATGAGAAACAATGTTAAAAGCCTCATCAGTTTATACCTGATGGTAAACATGGAGGTGAAAAGCTAAATCTGAGAGATGCCATGTTGTCTCTGCCAGATCTTCTTAGAAACTCCAATCTGCAGCTGTATGATGCTGACAGGACAGACATGGATAGGACATCCTCTGCTGTTTGGTTATGGTAAAACAATCAGGATTAATTAAGGGGCCTTTTTTTTTTGTTTTGGAATGGATGTAATAAAGGTAATGAAGGTCTGGAAATCTGTTGTAAAAGCTAAATCTCTCCCAATGAATCAAGTATTAAACTCCTCCGAACATGGCTGGCTATAACAATACTAATAACCAACATGCTCTTGCGCAAGGCCAGCATATTTGAAGACATCTCAGAGGACAGACCTAAAAGGGAATGTGGTACATTTAGCACCTGCCACCAGAGCTCATTCAGTCAGATGGCACATAAATAGAAGAAAAAGAAAAGTTTGCAACAGCAGAAAGAGAAAGTGCTTGTATTAAATCCCACACACACAAATGACTCACCTATCAAAGTGGAATATAGGCCATTCATGGTCCCACAAGGCAGGTAGGTGATGCTGATTATGAGCTAAAGCGACTGACAGAATTGCCTTCTTAATCTTGGACCGTGCAATTAAAGAGGGAATTAGGAGACTGTGCCTGGTGGATTCGGTGTGTAGTACGGGTTTTTGTCAAATTTCCAACTTTGCGCCAAAGCGAAAACCCTCCTAACAGCTGCTTTGCTCCCAGATGACTACACCAGCATAATTTGATTTGTGCATAAATGTACAATCCCATCTCACAATGGGATCGCGTTCATTTTGCGCAGAAATGATATCTCCATCATTTAGCCTGTGCTAATACTGTGATCATGCATTTCGAATAAGTGGCCGTCGCCAAGCGTGTTTATCCACAGACTTTGTGTCAGCACGGAATTTGGCCAGAAAAGTGCATTCAGTTAAAGTCCTCCGCTGGCGTCCCTCCCAGTCGCTGACTGACAGCCCAGTTGGCGTGCCTGTCATTCTGTCTTTCCTCCTTGTGTGTTACTGCATGTCAGAGAAGTGCTGACATCAGTCCTTAGAGACCTTTAGCCCCCAAATCCCTCCTTTTCATTTCCTTGTCTATACTTGCAGTCACTCACTGCACAGTTTGTACAGTACAAACCTACATAAGTATCTGGATAGTTGCACTATTTTTTTTTTCTTTTTCACTCCTCTAATTCAAGTAGATTTAGAAATACAGGGAAATACAATGCAAACATTTATCATCGGAGTGTCCATTTACTTTTGAGCCTTTCCAGTTTGTGTTAAAAGGGCTATACATAAAAACCTTTCTGTACTGATGTAAATTTAAAACAGAGACTTTGCACTTTGATGTAGTAGCTCTCATTTTATTTCAGACTGAATGTGCCTGAGCCTGAGGAAAAAAAAAATCTGTAACCGTCCCAATCCTAATGATCTGGACTGTAGATCGCATGATGAGCTGCACAATGATGCCATCGATTTTAGTGGAGTCATTAGAAGAACTGAGACTGGATGCACTTATAGAAAATCTGACTGACAATGTGGCTTTTCATCATCTTACCCGTAGTCAGATTAGAAGAAGAGTATTGCTTTTTATCTCTGTGTGTATAGGACAGTATTAGGTCCATGCATTTGGACAGGCTTAGCACAAAGGCTGGAAGCAGCAGGAAACTGCTAACCTTCACTAAAAGAGAAAAATAGATGTGCTAATGTTATTCTGTCCATGGTTTACCACCACATCTGTCCACTGGCCTTGGCTGAAGGCAGTGCAGGGTGGCACATGTGGTTCAGCCACTGCAGGAGAGAGGTGGCGATGCTGTGGAAGCGCTGAACACTGTCACCCCTGGGGACACTTCTTCAAGAGTACACCACATGGGGTTTTACTCCACATTTGTCCTCTGTAACGCTTCAACCCCGTGGAGTCCCACAGTGACCTGCGGGGTCTGGTTCTTGACAGGGGAACATACTGAGGGCTGATCTGACCTGACAGGAAGACTGTCACGGTGCAGAGCCAGGGGATAATATCGCTCAAAGTAGAGCAACAACTCATCTCTGGCCTACGTCGGTGTCAGCTAGCCTTTAGTCTTTTGTTTAAAGCCCATGAAGCAAACACAGGTTTATCTCATCCTTCACTGTCACTGGACCCTTAAGTATAAGTAAAGGGTGAATGAGTGAATGAAAAAAAGTTGTAAACTTCAACCTCTGGGGAGCATGAATGTGAATCAACACATTTTCACGCTCTATAAAAAATGCATCATATTTATAAAGTGGTTTTACAGATTATGGCCTAGATTAACTCGCAAATTTATTGAAAGGGAGTGAAGCAATAAAAATGTATAAAATGTTGGGATTTATTAAAAGTAAAGAGTGAAAAATGGCCTTTGAAATAGACCTTTGATTACAGTAAAGGTAAATAACCGTCTGTTCAACATCCACACCTTCACTTATCACTGCCATCTGAATGTCAAACCGCCGCCTACCTCGCACCACTTCTCCACTAATGCTTCGCAGGTGGGGGAGATAGATTTCCGTCCCTTCATGCTCACAGCGGGCCGTCCGTATATCACGTTCCTTTTGCTGCATTTCCTCAGAGGATGCTTAGGAAATTATTGTCAGCTGCGATTCTGGCTTTATTGATCATTGCCCGGACTGTCGCACGCCTCCTTAGGCACAACCGCTTTCACCCCTTCAGGTTTTTTTTTTTTTTGAGTCATGGCTAAATCCAAAATCAATCAGTTTTACATTAAGGTTTGACTGGCTTCGTCTGGAGGCATCTCATAATGTAGTCTATGGCTGTAAATGACCTTATGTTTTATTAGATTTGACATTAAAGCAGGTGCAGTTCATACTTTTATATTAACAGATGAGGGAAGAAGAAGGAACATGTAGAGCATGTACAGCACGAGAGGTGGTTTGTCTTTTGTTGCTCTTCATCTATGCTCTCGGGCCAAATGTTTTGACCTTTCTCGCTCCTCCACATGGCGTCCTCCGCCCGAGCCCCGTGGCACCCCCCCCCCCCCCCCCTCCTGGCAGAGCAGCTCACCCATGACATTCTAATCTACTTGTGGAAGGAGAGTCGGGGCTTTTGCTTGGAGCTCTTCATCTTTCTCCCCACTCCTCCTCATATTTCTCTCTGCAGCTAATCACTGCCACTGTCATTACCGTCCTGCAGAGCACGCTGCTGTCCTTGTGGCAGAGCCCCGGCCTAATCCACACTCTGTTTCTTCTTTCCGTTAGCCCTCACTGTGCCGGCACCGCACAATGGACCACATTTACAGAGCTGCGCTACTATAATAGACGGCAAAGATGCGTTTAAGCAGTCCTCTGACTTCAACTGTCCTCCATCAGTGAGCAGTTTTTTCTCCCCAAACTGAAGTACAGGCCACACAATTGAGTTTTTAAACCAGTGACTGGTTTCCTGAGGCACAGGGGGATGAAACTTTCCTTAAAAACGCACTCAAGATTACCTTAGGAGAGAGTGCTCCCTCAGAAAATCAGCTCAAGTGCTCTTCTTGGAACACATACTTCAATTTTCAATCATGATCCAGGTGAATATTCCTGTGCAGGGAGCTGAATAGTCAGGATACTATTTAAACAGAGGAATCTGTCTTGACTATAAAAGCCTTGGGGTGTGATAATTATCCTGCATTCCTCATGCTTCTGTTTACAGGTTTGAGTATGTTACCCATAATTAGAGTCTTAATCCAAAGCTGTGGAGAGCTCCAGTAAATCTTTAGCTCGGAGACACGATGTGTTAAAAACTGAATCCAGAGCGAAGTTCAGGTCTTCGCAGCAGTATAACAGCAGCTACTGACTACAGTGATTACCGTGAGAGCCGATCAATGACAGCGTTATCTGATGTAGACTGCAGGCGTCCACTTTAGCTAATTAGCATGTTTCTGGTTAGACCGAAGTTGGCTGTCTTCGGTCAGGCCTCTGACCTGCATCACATCAGCGAGGAAGAGGAGGAGGAGGAGGAGGGGGGTGGGCATGAAACACAAACTGGTGGAAACTTGAAACACGGAAACGCATCCAGAACGTCAGCGTGTGATAGAAGAAGTTTTGGATTTGCTAAACATTTAACCTTTCTCCTTTCATCTCCTCAGACTTGCGGCGAATGACGGCAGGTTTCATGGGCATGGCGGTGGCCATCATCCTGTTCGGCTGGATCATCGGCGTGCTTGGCTGCTGCTGGGACCGGGGCCTCATGCAGTACGTGGCCGGTCTCCTTTTCCTCATGGGAGGTGAGTCACACACACAGAAAACTGGATTTTTATTATCTCATCAATCATCATAACACTGTAAGAAAGACTCTAAGAAGATTCAGGAAACGTCAGTGTTTGGGTTTGTTTAGTCATTTCACTGGAGGTAATGGTCTCCCACAAAAAAAAAAAAAAAAAAAAGACAGCCCCAAGCATTTGACTTCTTTACTCATGCATACATTGTTCTGTTCATGCTTGGTGTCTTATGTGTGCAGTAAAGTGGCAAAATGAAATACACTCAAAACAGTCAGTGTGCTGACTGAAAAAAACTAAACGTTGGAGTTTGCTGGTGCGTTGTGCGTTTCACAGTGGACACGGAGGAGCTGCTCAGACGCAGAAGGAAAAAACATATATAATAAATTACAATTTACAAATGAGAGATCTGCAGAAACAGCTCGAAACAAACAAAAGCATTAGCAGAAACAGTTTGTCGTCTCTTTGTGAGGTTTAAAGCCGACACACTGCATTTTCTCTTACAGTAGAGTTTGTTGATTTCTTGCATAATGCCTGCAACAACAAAAAAAAAAAAAAAAAAAAACAATGCACTGGGATAATTTGCATATACAGCACTCTATACTGTAAACAGTCAGGATGCAGGGATGAACTGTGACAGCATGTAACTCCCCCTAAAACCACACATTGTCATTTTTAGGTTTGTGTTTGTGCACAGATTAAACATCTTCAGGGATGTTGTTGGGTATATTTACAATCTCTGGATAGAGCCAAGCTGTTTCCCTACATCTATGTCTTTATGCTAAGCTAGGTTAACCATGTCCTGACTCCAGCTCTGCACCAGAAACACGATCCAGTTCTGAATTCATCTTAAATGCATCTAAGTGCCATGAGCACTATTCATTTCTTATGGTCAAACTGTGAGCTAATGCTGTAAACAGCAGTGTTTAGATGTGTGTGTATTGATGTTCTCATCAGTGTTGATGCTGGTGATTTATACTGATGAAAGTGGAGTCCAGCCCCCAAGCGCACACACAGACACACACTGTGTGTCCCACTTTTCTGGCAGTGGACAATCAGCAGTAACTTCACACACACACACACACACACACACACACACACACACACACACACACACACACACACACACACACCCATGTGTTTCTGGGCTGCACAGCTATTGCTTGGCAGGAGGCAACTGCACACTCCATTATGATCAGTCTTGGATTAGTGCTGTGCCCTACAGTTGTATAATGAACAGGCAATTAAAAAGTCAATTATGTTGCTTGGTAATAAAAGGCACAAGAAACAGGCCGGGTCAGTCTGCAGCCGCCGAATCGCAGCGAAGCAGCCCACAGGGTCGCAGGGCTCCTTCGGCGAGGCCAAATTTAGAGCCTGCATGACCAACTGTTCCTACTAAACACAATCAACACAGGAAAGGATTCATTCAGATGAGATAAAGTGGACAGAATATTTAAAAAAATAAAACCAAAAATACAGCAAATTATTTAAAGTAAGGGACCACAATGCAATGCAGACACACAGTGGAGCGACAGAGTGGGTGGGATTACATCAGGCAGCCATTTTTTATTTTTTTTTGAACGCACAGACGCTATCAGAGGATCGTCTGCTGGAGCATTTCCAGCGAGTTGATGGACTTCAGACTTTAATGGTTGAGTCATCAGTCAAAACAAGCTGGAAAAATTCTGCACAAAATGTTTTGTAAGAAACATTATGCCATCAACCGCCATAATGAAGAGACATTTTTATATCTAATGTGTCTGCAGAGTGTGAAAGCGTGTGTCATTATCAGTGTGGCCGTTTGGAACAGATACAAAGATTTTTCCATTTTAGGAAACACTTTAGGTGAACTAGTGTCACAACACAACACTGTTAAGATGATTTGATCTTTCTGGCCACAGTGATATTTCTCTCCCTCAACGTGTTGTTCTGTCGTTACAGGAACCTTCTGCATCATTTCCCTCTGTACCTGTGTTGCCGGCATCAACTTCGAGCTTTCCCGTTATCCGCGGTATCTGTACGGCCTGCCTGACGACATCGGCCATGGCTACGGCTGGTCCATGTTCTGCGCCTGGGGAGGCCTCGGCCTCACCCTCATCGCCGGTTTCTTCTGCACCCTGGCTCCCTCCGTCCAGCCCATACCCCGATCCACCTGCCCCAAGTCCCGACAGGAGAACGGCACCGTCTGCTAAAGCCGGCAGCCAGAGAGAAGACCGACTGAACCCGCAGCTCGACAACAAAGAAGCAGAAAAACTGTTCCATGTGTTCATCCATCTACTCATCTCCAGTCTCTCCTGGTTCCAGATATATTTTTTTTTTTTTAATTTGTGTGTGTGTTTTAAAATGGGTGTCTTGATCTGCTATCTTGAAAATAACAGAAAAAAAAAAAACAACAAAAACTGAAGAACTGAAGAAATATTATCAAAAACTCGAAGTTGTGCTTGTTTTGTTTGTTGTGGAGCGGACGGCGAAAACGGACCACGACCTTGGTTCTAAAGGAAAAACTCGAAGACACTAAACTCTGGATGGTGAATGGCTGTTTAAAGAGTGGCTTTAAACCTCTAAAGGTTACAGACAATGGTGTTCAAGCTGTGAACTGCTTATAGCTTACATGAACTGGTCCGGTGGAGAACTGAATGAATCAGCAGTTGTGGAGTGGAAGCTTCTCATGGACTTGGTCCTCTTGGAGCCTCCCGTGGGATAATTCACAAAGAACTTGACCAAACATGAAACTAAGTAACTTCCTGAGCTGGGATCATGTTTAGCGGCCATTTATTAACTTTCAGTATTCCAGCTTCTGAGGTCCGAAATCAACTCTGAGGTCTGAAATCCGGGACCTCCAACCGTTGTACATTATTGTACAGAATATTCCAGAGACGTGACAACCAGGACCTGTCCTGTCTGACCATTTTCATTTCTGTGTAGGTGCATTCATCCATCATCTGATGATCCCGTAAGCCATTTAGCATTTTCTACACACGTTCCACTTTTATTCCGAGTGTCTCCTCCTTTTTACCGAAGCCCTTGTACGTTCAGGGCCGATGTCGTGTTCGTTTGATTTCTTTTCCGTTGTAGTCATGGAGGGTAAACGTGCGAGTGCGAATGTGTGCGTATGCGTGGGTAGGGGTTATTTTGCAGTGTCAAAAGAAAAAAAAGTTGTAAAACAAAAACAAAAAAAAAGATCAGAATGACACAGTGGGGCCCTGCCTGTATAAAGGCAGGAGCTTTGATGAACAGACAGATGTGGAGATTCCCAGCAGGCATGGCAGGTAAAGAAGAGGTGTTTGATAGGGGAGGGGGAGTCGCTGCCCTGAGCGACTGTGGGAGAGGCTTAAGTAATCGTATCTGACGAGAACACACTCTGGCTTTTAAAATTTTTTTTCTTCCCGCAAATCCTCGAAGCTCCACTCTTTCTCCGAGCACATGGCTTTTCCTTCCAGCTGAGACCTGGCAGGGCTTTCTGCAGGGGGGCCTCTTGATTGATAGATTGAAAAAGTACAAATTAGCATGGGCTTGAATATTTCTGAGCACATCAGGCATGGTGTTCATAATGGCAATAAATTGGGCCAATTCATTTCTCACCGGGGACCAGATGCAGCAGCTAGCAGTGCAGGCCTTGACCGAAGGCACAGATACAGAATTCCGGTCGTTCGGAGCTGAGCTTTGAGCTCCAACAAGACAATACAAAATACAGACGCTGAAAGACAGCGAGCTCACAGTCAACCAAAGTTTACATTTCCAGTTAAATACAACTTGGGTCTTAACCAGTTAAGACTGGTTTTCTGTAGTATTACCTTTTCGTGCGTGTAAACATCATATCATGGATATGCTATCTGGAGTACTCCGATGCCGGGACACTGTGTCAACACCAGTTAGGAGACATGATAAACCTATCTGACACTGCCTTTATTCTGAAATGACACAAGTGACTTCCTGCCAAGATTCGGTCCAGTTCAGCAGCTTCATCTTTGTTACATGGTTATTTATAACCAGAAATTAGAACTCACAGAGCAGAATTTCACTACGACTCACGGCTAAAACTACAAAAATAAGACTCACAGTTGCAATAAACCTGAAGCAGCAGCCATAAGAGCCGGTTATGGAAAGATAACCGGGTCTTATGGTGGGCGACAGTCACATGAAACGCCATCCGTATTGATCAGCATCTCGCTCTACCATGTTGGTTGGCTGTAGAACTGGCTTGTATGAAAATGATGCAGAGATATTTCAGAGGCAGGGTAAAGGTAGAAATGGTGTGGTTGTAAATTAACTCAGTATTGTTAGAGATAAAAAATAAAAAAATAAAGTAGTTTTGTCTCCAAACTGAGTTAACAGTGACAAAGTCTTGTCTGTTTGAGGGTGGTGTGGTGGTGGTGGTGGTGGGGGGGGGTAGGCGGGGAGGTGGGAGATGAGATTAGAGCAGAGTGTTTCAGGTGACAGCTATTATGGGATTTAACGTCTTTATCAGAGGCTCTTCAGCTAGTGACTGCACCTTCAAAGGGTTCAGTGAAAGCCGCCCGCCCCTTCTGCACCCGGCTGCGTCTGTGTTTTTAATAATAATGTACTTATAATGTCAATCTGGAGACATCAAACACGGTTTCCTGGCGATCACGGCGATAATTTCCCGTCACGTTGGGGGTAATTACGTTCTATCCAAGTCGGTTTTATCGTGGAGTCCTTCCTCTGAGGCCTCTACAGACACCAGAGATTAAATGACAGATCATAACACTGTGGAGGTAGGTCAACACATAATCTTATAATAACTTACTCTCATACATATAACATAATGAAGTCATCATGATATATTAGCTGTTAAATTGGGCTTAGATAATGAGATATCAAACCATTAAGATC
>JBBMJY010000015.1:14627865-14714210 GCA_037833715.1 Toxotes lorentzi | reverse complement strand
ACACACACACACACACACACACACACACACACACACACACACACACACACACACACACACACACACACACAGTCTCCCTCCACCACAATAGTGTTGTCATGTGGTGAGTGTGTTTGTATGGGCTGGGCTGGTAGTTTGGTCTCCCTCTTGTTTGCTGTGGGGGTGTTGTGGCTCCATGTGCGGCCTTGTCTAGCCCTCTCACACTTTGTCCTCAGTCCACCCTCTGTCGGGACACGCACATGCACACCCATGTGCACATTATTTTGAGCACTCATTTGTAAGTTTGACTCTCAATTATCAAGACATCTAGAAAATACACTCTGGATTTGTTGTAGACACTTGCTGAGGAGATGGATTTGACTGCAGGGAGCCCCTGACATAATGTTTCAACTATCCCCTAATTTTAACTATTACAACTACCTGCCTAACTCTAACACTTACCTTCTTTTGGGACAAGTGAAAGCCAAGTTTCAAGTCACGTCAAAGACGATCTCAAGTCAAGCTCTAAGTTGCTGAGTGCAAGAAAAGTTTTCAGGTCTCTGAATACCGATCATTAAACTAACATGGCAGTGGTTTCATACATTGCTGAGACCAAGTCCTTACAAAAATTAGATGTGTCTGGTGCTCTTTTTTGTCTTATTCTGGGATTTTACCATTTCAGTATTTTTTTGCATTCAGGTCTAAAGTGATGTCTTACAGAAGTCAAATCCAATTCAAGACTCAAGTTATTTATTTTTGTGACTTAGGACTGATTGCAGTCTCAAATGTAAGTTCAACCTTTACCCTCAAACCAAGAATTAACCCCTTGATGGGCCACCCAAAATGTACACTCTCACAGACTCTTGGTCTTTTGATTGCTTGGTGTATACTCTTCATCCCTAATCTACCTCATAATGTACTGTAATGTAATGTACCAGCTTTGTCAGCATCTCTGAAAACAATAAAGACACATATCCTCAAAGTCCAATTCAAATTTCAAATCATTCATTCACTGTTTGTGGCTTAGATATGATGAAAGTTAAGATCACAAATCTCATTCCAACCTTTTCACTAAAACCAAGTCCTCGCCCTCAAACCTTCCCTTGAAGAAGGGGAGACCGCCCCAAAATTACCTCACTTTCCAAAAATGTCCAAACTCAAATTTTCAGGTCCTCCCAAACTATTGTACAAATAAATACAAAAGCACACATACAAAGTACTTCAGCTGTCGCTCTTGGTCCATATTTGTCATCATTCTGCTTCTACACACAATAGCTGGGTACTCAGCCTTCCTGCACATCATCCTGCACAATTTCCTGTTATTATCTTACAGGGAGCTGAAGTCATAATTTCTGGACTGTATGTGTGTGAGAGAAAAAATCAATAGAAGGAAAGATCCTTTTCTCTTGCATTCATCTGTTACACCAAAATCAATTTTGGCTCTCAATGAGAAGTTCAGCTTTCTTGCTATATTTCTGCACATAGATGTCTTCATAGTATGACATTAAAAGCACTGAAGACTTTTCTTTTTAACTTGTCTTTTTTTCACTGTGCAAGGTGTCATAATGAGTACATTTTTTTTGTCCACCGGGAAATTAACTCTCCTGCACACGGAGCTCCGTTCACAAGGTCTGAACAGGGTGTTGACCATGCCCCTCATGCTTGGTCTGAAAATACCTAAGGAGAATTTATTTGCTCTGGGACCCTAAGTCAGTTGTTCATTAACCCTGATTTTTTTGGTCCTTGGAAAAAACCTGTAGTGTGTGCTGGAGCCAGCAGATCCACAGGACAGCTAGTAGTATTTTAAGAACAAGTTTATTTGTCCCAGGGCCCGTGGTTACGGTAACTAGGTATTAGCTCATTTCCAGATATCCAGTGGGGTTTAGAGAAGCGAAACAAGAAGTGCATGTTTGTCCATTTCTTCTGTCCGTCCTGTTTTTCACACAGAAATGCTAAGATCCATTTTTTTCCCTCATGTATTCCTGCATTTTTTCATCACGCTCGTCTCATCATGCTGCTCTGCACTTGTCCGTCACATGAAAACAGGAGGGAAGCAACACAGAAAGAGGAACAGTTCTTTCTTTCTAACCAGAACTATATTTGTCTCTGGTTTCTTGAGGGATGTGGTGTAATGTGGTACCCCAGTTGCAACATTTTGTATGTACTCACATCCTCAAAAGACAAACACACTTTCCTGATGGTCTGCTGTGCAGAAGTCTCACCATTGAAAATTTTATGTGACTAAATGACCGAAAATAACCTCAAATCATGGTGATATCATGGTGATGGTCACTTTCTGTAGACATTCAAACTGTTTTTGTGAGTGTGCATTTTTTAAAAAGAAATGTCGATAATACTAAATAGTAAGAAAACTGAAAAAGTAATCCCAAAATATCAATCAAATATTAATCACAAAAAATATCATATTTACCAATTTTTTTTTCCACCAGTAAACACAACTGAGAAGATAAACAGGGATGTGGGGCTCTGCACTTTTGCAGTCATCTTATTATTTAAACTAATAGCGTGTTTTGTTTTCACGAGTAAATAGATAAATATTGCCTTTTGCAGCATCGACTGATTTTAATGTCCTGTGACAGTTACTCCTGTTGCTGCTGCTGCTGCTGCTCTTAATAAAGCACTTAATAAGCACTACATCCACCCCAGCATCTATCTGTAGGGGCCCTAGGATGAAGTTACGGTCACTCCCCACTCTCTGCTGTCCTGTTTTTGGTTTCCTTGTAGGGAGTGATGGGGACAGAATCATTCTACATTCAGACAGTAATCTATTCCACCATATGAGCTGGCGGACAGAAATGCTCTTGTAGCTGGATGGGAACAAATCCCCACAGTCAGGTTTCTAAATATGGTGGAAAGCTTCCCGGACGAGTGGAGCTGTTAGAGCAGCAGATTAATTCCAATGGTTATAGAAAGCGATGTTCAACAATCCATGTATGGATGTGCTGGTCACAAATCCACAAACTTTTGGCCACATGATTGTATATTACCTTCATCAGTGATGATCAGACACTTAATTTTCCTTTCCTACGTTTCTCTCCCTCTTTCTGACCCTCTCACCTCGTCACCACTCACTCTTTGGTCTGTTGTCAGTCCCACCTCACACTCAGCGCTCTCACTCTGTAATGACCCTGATCTCTCTCCTGCACTCTCTGTCACTCTCTAATCCGCTGTTGTCCTCACTGGCCCAGTGGTTATTATGCTGTAGCTCAGTTTCCCCGTCATACCCTTTCCTTATAGGACGTGTGTGTGCATGTGGTGTCCCATTTTCTGAGTGAGTGTGTGTGTGTGTTTGATTAAAGAGTGTTCAGTGCTGATTCAGCACGTCTAGTTGGTTAAACCATTAACTATGGAGTCACACTATTAAACACATGAACCTACATCCAAAAAGAGACTGAAATTTTGATGAATTGCATTTTGCATCACATCAGTGAATTAGGGCACGTGTGTGTGTCCGTGTGTTCATATTTGTGCACTGTCTGGGCCCACTTGTGTGTGTAGTGCAACTGTACTGTCTCTGTTTGAGTGTTTGTGTACTGTATGCTGTATTTGCATACATGTGTGTGTTTGCATGTCTGTGTGTGTGTATGCGTATCTGCGTGTGCCTGCATATCATCAGCATGAGGTCACTGGAGTGGAAACTCTGACAGTGGAGGTGTGCCTCAGCCTTGGAGGCTTTAGCTTATGTAAGAAGCCAGGTGTATCTGTTTATTACATACGCCTGATGCACAAACACACACACACGCACACACATTAGTGAGATTAAAACACACTGAGTACGAAGACAAAGACTGACATCTTGCCACATTTGGCGAATGACTGTTGACCTAAAAACTGACTCCTTGACTTGAGAGGCAAAAAAATGTTGCATTAAGTTACTGCAAGTGCATATCCTACTGCTGCAGCTTCACATTAAAAGCATTTAACGGTCAAACACAAGTTTACTTTTAGCATGAAGTAGACACAGGAAGTTAGTGAGATTTGCACTTAATGCTATTATTCAACAAAAATACATCAACAAAACTAACATTGGATCAGTTTGAAATGTCATAGGAACCAATGGAAGAAGAAGGAGCAGCCACAGTGAACTGTTAGATGAAGAGCTACGGGCAACAAGTGGCAGAACTCCAACTTCTCAGAGCGGTAACCAACTGGCCATGTGTTCACAGCATAAAATCAGACCACCGTTGCTCATAGAGTGATGGAAAAAAGGAAAACTATTGCCTGACGTCTTTATTAAAATGACGGTAGTTTGTTTTGCTGCCTCCAGAATTCTTTAACCTGTAGTATTAAACCACATTAAACCACATTTGCTGTTACCACCAGTAACTGCAGGTGTCACCAGATCAACCACAGGAAGTAAAATGTGGGATTAAGGAGAAATCATGCTAAATTTCAGGCTAGACAGATTTATTTTACTGTACAGAGGACAATAATGTCTGCTATGCAGAATCTTGCCAATTTTCGTCCCAAACATGAACTAAAAGAGGACAATTTCTGATTCTAACAAACGCCTTACTTCAAACAGATCATAAGCCCTTTATCACTTCACCACTGGATTTATCAGCCCTTCTCGCTTTCTGTTGTTATCTCTCCGTCTCTCTCCTTCGTTGACAGCTGAAAAATACGAGGACAGGCTGTTCACAGTCACGAGTCAGCACTCAACATCCTCTCTTTCTTTTAACCCCCTCCAGCAGTACCCCCGCTCCCCCCTCTGTCTGTTTCTCTGGATGTTGACAATGGCATTTTCTGTGAGCAAGTGACTAAGACTCAAAGAATGTGAGAATCTGTGTGTGACTTTGTGTGTGTCCCCCTCCGTACTGTCACAGGCTGTCAGGACCAGAGAGAGAGAGGGAGATGAGTCTGACAAAATGACAGCAGGACTGTATTTCAGTCTCCCATTGTGGCCGAGTCGGGGTCACGAACCTGGTGTGACTGTCAGAAAGGAGAGACAGAGGGTGAGTCAGAGAGAGAAAACAAAGCAAGGCTACTTTACATGTTTAAGTGTGTGAGAGAGAGAGAGCACTGCAAAAAGGGCAATTCATGAGTCAGAATATTTTATAGCCTTACTAAATTTAGTTTTTAGTTTGTTTTTTTTTTAGATAATCTTGTCAAATACATTTTGTATCTGATTATTAAACTTGTTTCAAGGTAAAGATATTTTTATATTTCCAATTTTCAACTGATTCTGGAGAGTGGACAAGAAAAAATTCAGAAAAAGGGACTGCACAGTAGGCAGGCAGCGTACGTTGGGTTTGTCAGTGTGTGACTTGATGAAAACAGCTGCCTGTAACTGCAGGAAAATGAGGCTGATGAAAGTCTAGTTTGCGAATCAGGAAATCAAACTAATGAAAGGGCTGAAAAAAGCTGAAGTTTTCCATAGAGATGAAGGGAACAGCAGAGTTGGATGATAAAGCTCTCGTTGTTAATAGAAAAAAGATTAAAAACCAGGGATACACCAGTCTGACCCACTGGAGCGGTGTTAGCCCCAGTACTGACCTCTTTAAGTTACCAGGCCTAACTGATCCACTTAAAATACTTTATATTTGTTGCTCTGCTCCATTCATTTGCTGAGCTTAGCCAATTTTGATGTGTGAAGCTGAGGTCAATATTTGCCTTGCCTTAAAAACATAACATCTTACACTTGCTCACAGCTTTTCAAGGTACTTGCGTTTTTCCAAGCATCTTGGAGAACTTAATTCTGTTCCAGTGTCTTCACTCTCTTCATGTAATCGAAGACCGACTGAGATCAGGTCACTCAACATCATAGAGTCAGAGTTCTTTATGATTCTGGCTCTATGTTTTGGCTTGTTACGCCTCACTGATGGTACTGCACGATGGACAAGAATCTAAACATCGAATATGAAAAGTGCTATACAAATAAAGTGAATGACTGATGTATATACACAAGAAGATTTCTCTATAGATAACACAATATCTTGCTTGTATGTAGAAGGGGATGGTTTTTTACAAATGATGAGAGACAGTGAGAGAAATGAATGAAAATGAATTCATACGTGCTCACTTACAGTATGTTTGTAGAGTGGGCATGTGTGTATGTTTTGCATCAGAACAGTGTTTTCCAGCTCCTGAGACAGGAAGTGCTACCTTAGCAACATGGGGAAAACACAGGAAGTGCAAACTGCATGCCTTGAATTCCAGCGTTTTCTTACGCCAGTGATGGAGCAAGAGCCACAACCAAGAGAGAGCCAGAGAGGGAGAGAGAGAGAGAGAGCGAGAGAGAGAGAGAGAGAGAGAGAGAGAGAGCCAGAGAGAGAGAGAGAGAGAGAGAGAACAATGAGCAGCACACAGTTTCACCAAAAAGACACAAATGCTCAAACTGGAGGGCTGGAGTCTCACAGATGGTTAGACACACACAAAAGGTCAATTATGAAGCTGTGGAAAGAAAAGACAATTATGGTGGATATGGGTGAATACACACATATCTCCAGAAACAGTTGCAGCAGGAATGTTGTGTATCTATAAATGAGGCAGAAACCCTAAGACCTCAAAACCAGGTCAAACTAAAACTGTCCTCTGGAAGTTTGAGCAGATGAACATTTCTTGCAAATCCCAGGAAAAAAAGGAAGATGAATTTCATTTCAAAGACATCGATTAAGGAAGATTCGCCATACTGATGGATTTAATAGTGGACTAACCACTGTTACATAAAGAAAAATAAGGATTTTGCCTTGTCCTTCTACTGTAATAGAAGTAACTTTTCATCTTTTGACAGACTGAAATAAGTGTCCAGGAACTTTGCTCTGCTGGTCAACTTGAGTGATGAGAGTACTTACATTAAAGTCCTCTATTTGTCCCTGGTCGGTTTGCTGTGGTGCAGAAAAAGAATTCTGTTTTGTTTTTGTTTAATGCCAGCGTTTTTCAGATTACTTTCAGATTACTACTTTTACGTTAATACGTTTTACAATATTGTTGACACTTATTGCAGAAGAGATTGTGGGTAAGGTTTTGAGAAAGCAAATGTTAATTCCTTGTTTATGGCAGAACACAAACACAAATGGTCTCCCACATAAAAAAAGGATGCACAACACACACACAAGCCTGTCTGTCAGAAGTTACATTTACTATTTATTACATACTTGCAACTGCAAACCACTGTGATGCATATTTAATGAATATTTTTAGAAAACTGGATGTTCATACTGGACGTATCTGCACAATGTTGGACATAAACTACATCCTCCAGAATAGACCCATGCAAATGTAATTGCATGGATATTGAGCTTGGATGCATAGTTGCACTTAAACTATGCTAAAACAAAGATGTAGCTACTCCTCCTAAGAGCAATAAGCTTCTTAAAGGTCTTTTGCTGTTTAAAGTCTTTTTCACTTTGAACAATATGTTTTCTATCATCAGCACGTTCAATATTAAAAAGTTACCATAGAATATTAGATCAAATCACCATGTTGATCACAGACCCTATTCAGATCCGTCGACTTGTATTCAGATGTAAAGATTGTGTCTGATGTGAACTGCGTTTACTCCCAGCATCAGCCTGACTCTCAAACTCAATCTCCCGTGACTATTCATGATTGGATTTTGCATCCCCATCAACACTACAAGCACTTCAGAGCATTCCCATAAGCATTAGACTGACTTTATCTTCACTTACACTGAATGAGCTTGTCCCCTCAAGCTCCTAGATTGCAATTTAAGAGCGGGCTATAAAAGTAAACCCTCCTTTCATCTTCAGCACATAAATGTACAGTAGTGTAGGGTGCTATATAAATAAAGTTGAGTATATTAATTTCTACACATGCAAACAAAGAAAGCATGTTAAGGGAAGTCATATGTGTTCGCAGACTCCTCTACAAATGTGGCCAAATGTAGTTTGGGTGATTGGATTCCCTGTGCGCCACAGTTGCATTTACACCTGTATGTTTGGCCTTGTGTCTGTGATCAGATCATCCAGGACAGGTTTTAATAGCAGGTCTGAACAGTGACTGTGTTCACTTAACAGTTAAGCTGGTGACACACTGATCTCCCAAAAAAAATCTGCTCTATTTCTTCCCCAGTCTTCCTTCCCCCCCACATTTTCTCTCACTGCTGTGTGTTCCTACCTCCTCTTCCTTTAATCAAAAAGCTTTTCTCTTCCTCCTCCTCCTCCTCCTCCTCCTCCTCCTCCTCCTCCTCCTCCACTGTGTGGCCTTGCATCACCTCTCTCACCCGTCTTCAGTCTCCCCCTCCATCACTCTTTCTTTCCTCCTCTCAGCCTCGCTGTTTGTCAGCCAGGCTTGTCAGTGACGTTATTATGTTGGCATAGATTATGCCGGGCCAAACACTGGCTGGATTTACTCCTCTGCCACTGCTGGCTCCCCTCCCCTCCCCTCTCTCCATTCTTATCCTTCCCCTCTCCCTCTGAGCTCCCCTCCTTCCTTCCTCTTCATCCCTCCTCAACTTTCTCTGCTTCCAATGATGCCTTCTTTCTACTTGCCGTCTCACCCTCCCTTCCCTCACTTCCACTTCAGTACTCCTTATCTCTCATTATCTTACTTCTCTCCCCTCTTGACCTCCTCTCTACCTGCTCTGTTTCCTCCCACTCTCATTGCTCTATCCTTGTCTTCATCTCCCCTGACTGCCTACAGCTCCTCCCCCCATCTTTCTTTCCATTGTTCCCATCTCCTTGCATCTCCATCCCTTTCTGTACAATGTGGCCCCCCTTAAATCTGTAAAGTTCATCTAATCCATGTACCACAAACTTTAAAAGTCTTTTTAAAAAGTTTTCTACTTGGCCTGCTCTCTGTACCTACATCCTTCCCTCCTCTGTCCTCCTTCCTCCCTCCCTCACACTCTGTGTCTCTTCCTGTTCTGACAGTGTGATCCATGGGGGCATTATCTTTCCATTATCTGTCCATCCCATAATCGTTTCCCTCACCTCGCCCGGCGTCTCTGGAGAATATTAATCAGCTCACAGACAACTCTAATCACTGCTCTGGGGCTATAACGGGAGCTGCAGTCCATCAGGCACTAACCACACACTCGCACAGAGACACGCATGCAAGAGCAGTTTCCAATTAGTCTGTTACTCTCACTCTCTCACACTCGCACATTATGTTCACATAAAACATTAAATAAAAAGTTTAGCACATACCGATATGGCTATTATAAGCCTGATACACACAAGCACATGTAATTTGTCAAGTAACCCCCCCCACATTCACACAAAATGTACAACAAGACATACATCACACAACGTGGTGCGAGGTATAAATCAGGCAGAAAAGCATTTGTTGCATCAGTTAGTGTTCAGCTAGAAACTGAAACAGGCAAAACATGTGACCTTTGAGATGCTGAAGATGGCACAATGGGTGCACGAAGCACAGCGGCCGTCGTTTCCCAATGAAAGGAGAATGCTGAGATTCATGCCAGCAGTCTGGCCACAACCAGGCAAAACACAAGCGTATTTAACATGAACATCTTACTAAGTCCAGTTCAAGATAAATGCATCCATGCATAACAGTTCTTCTGTATCTGAATCAAGGGTGTGTCACATTCTGTGCATACTGTAAAACTCTTTGTGATAAATTGGTGATTTTAGGCTACATAAATAAAACTGACTTGACTTTTCTTTATAACTCAGTGAGTCAAGGGATGCTTAGTCTCCAAATGATTCCAGGATCATCACAGGATTTTTTTTTACTGCAGTTTTATTACTTTATAAACTATTAACTTTACTTTACTTTATTACTATTACAGTTATTTTTTTACCGTGCCAAGATCTCAATCTCATTGAGCACCTATGGGAGGAGGTTTACAGCAAGACTGTACAGTCAACCGATTTTCAACAACTGTACAATGCAGGCATTGGACTAGCTAGGACTACTGCACAATAGCATGAGATGAAAAGTTTAATGATATGAGGCAAGTGTTGGAAATTGAGAGTGGATGAATGTGAAAAAGAAAAATATAGGAGGACAAAGTCGTTGGTTAGGCTTGATGGATGATGGATGGATCATCTTGATGGATGCTTGCTCTTCTGAAGGCTGAATGAGACAACATACTGTACTAGATACTCGTCTAACAAACAAACCAGCCACTCTGATGTGGCTACAAATTTGGGGAACTACATAAAGACGGGCACTTTTTTCTCTTACGGCATCATATTCTATTATCTGATCTATATTGTTTTTGTGATATCATTTTTTTCCCATGTCAATTTCACCTTTCAGACACTAGATGTCTTCATCTGTACATTCTGTCAGTATCGCACTGAATCCATCAAGACACAAAGCCAATTTCATCTCATAAATCCATCTGCAGCACATTACTGAAGCGCATTTTAATCCAAATGGCAGAAGGAGAAAAGGGCAAAAGATGAAAGTATAAAATGTTTTCTCCCCCAACAGACTTCTTTTCTTCTCAGAATGATCTTGATTATGAATGGCCGCCCCGAGGAGGATGAGAGGAGGAGGTGGAGAGCAGAGGAGAGGAGGAGAGAAGGGAGGGATGAAAGGAGGAGAAGAGAGGAAGATCAGAGGATGAGGAATGTTCGCCACGGGGGTGCACGGCGACTAAACACACAAGGAACTATAAGTGTGTATAAAGTATAAAGTATGTGCTTGCTCATATGTACCAGTAAACAGACATGAAAGGAGTGATGGAATTCTGTACTGTACATGCAGCTGCACAAACTAAACTAAACCAAATGCACAGATGCAAAAAACCTGACCCTGTTCACACACACGGTCCACATTACTGCACATACCATGTTAAGATGTCATCTTAAAATCCCCAAACTCTCTCCTTCAAACAAGCTGAGAGAGGTTGAGGAAGAGTTAAGGAGGGGTGTAGCGTGAGCTGGGATGTTATGGAAAGATAAGGGATGATGGGTTATGTGAGGAAGAATTTTTTTTTTTTGTGTGTGTGTGTGTGTGTGTGTGTGTGTGTGTGTGTGTATAGGCAATAAATCCCAAGGGGGACTGCAGCAGACACAGCTGTTTCACACCCGTCCAGATGTCAGTGGAGAAGGAGAGACAGAGCCACATGGAGAGGGAGAGGGACATGCACAGACCTATACTGTACACATCAAAGACAGTAAAGTAACACACATGCATACACAAACCCACAAAATACACACCACAGATGGCGTTAGCTCATTGAGAGCATCAGAAAACACTTTGAACTCAGTGAACAAGCTCTTCTTCCTCACTGCAGCTTACACACATGTAACTGCTGATAGAAGCTGCTCTGATGGAGGTTTGGATTCTTGGCCGTGCTACAGTTGCAGCTGGTCTGGTAACGTTAGCCGTAATAACATTAAACCTGAAACTGTTTTACTTTACAGGGAGAGACAAGTCCATTCCTTGACTTTTCATTCAGTGCCACACGTTAACTGTAGAATAAAAACAGGATGAATACTGAGCCTTATCTCTCTGCTTTAAAGGTACCCAGTGGATCTCTTCTGATAAGAAGACAGCAGCTTGATGCTATGCCACATGTTAGCAGAGAAAGAGAAACTGTCGGGGGTGGCGACACACAAAGAAATGTAGCAATGCACCAAAAGGAAGAAAAAGACTGATTAAAAGAAAACACAGATGAGTCTAAACAATGCAGATCTCAAAACATGTTATCAGCTCTGGAAATACAAGATTTTGCATTTGTTTTGAAAGTAATGCTTTTTTTTTTTACGATGATTGATGATGATTGAATCTTTGAAAAATATTTCTCAGAATAACTATTCCCCCTTTTACTTTAATGAAGGCCTGCACATGTTTGTGTATGTCCCGATGACCCATGTTATCCCAGCTTGATCTTCTTGTGGCGTTACAGAATTATTGGCTTTCTCCATCTTCATGTTAGTTCAATGGGATTCAGGTCAGTGACTGTGGATCCCTGTCAGTCCAGGACAGTCAGGACCTCCTTGGTCCTTGAAAAGGTGGCAGGTGCATCTTTTACTAACATAAATGCAGCACAAACTTTCAGCATGCCGTCTTCAGAGGCTCATTCCTTACTCATCTATGGATAAGGTGATACTGTGCTGCCCTGCGCCTGCTTCCATTTCAAGTTATACTTGTTTTGCCTTCTAATATTTATCACATAGTGCTGTGCAGTAGACCACACCTCCCTTCAGGTTTGAGCATGTAAGCTGCACAGATAATGTCTTTGAAAACATCTCCATTATCCGTTTTCTATCACCTCTCGAAGACAAAATCTATAACTATTCTGTTTCCACTGCCAGTAAGTTTTCTGTAAACAGCTGCCTTTCTAATCTTAATTCTCATATTTCAAGATACTTCTTGCCACAAAAAAATAACCATTTTATGAGTTGAGTAGGGCACAGTATGTTGACTTCAGCTCTTCACAAGGTTCTTATGGTTATGATTCGGAAACAAAGCTCTGTTGTATTTTACGATGGCGACTGTTGGAACAGACACATCAGATCTAACAAGGCGTAACAGCTCTGTTTCCACTGACGGTCTGACACCAAATAGGAACAACACATTCACTATAATCATCTACTCACCATGCAACTATCTTTCATCACAAGCTCAGACTGCATTTTTTAATAGCTGATGTCTATGTACTTAAAGAAAAGAAAAGCATGGCACTGATTTTCACACATGAAAAAGTAAAACAAAATGCCCTCAGTTATTATTTTTCAAGTGCTGGCAAGATGGCCTTTATGAGGATTATCTCCCTGTGCATTTGTCAACACAGCCTCATAAAACAACTGCAAACTCTGAAAAGGAGTTTACGTACTGCAGATTGGAATTTGTCAAGATTAAGTCAATCAGGAGATGCAGCCAATTAACAGGGAAAGAAGTCAGGATTTTAACGATCGTCAGCTGTACATATTTTTTTTAGTTTAATGTATAAACACCTATTGCAGCTTCAGTAGTCGACTCCTGAAATATGACTCATTTACAGTTAGATGGAGCCCTTTTTTCATCCAGCTGTGACACTTAAACCTAAACTGCAACCGTGGCAGAAAGCAGTAAACTGTGTTTGGATTGAGAGTATGTTGTTCTGCCCACAAGCAGTTCTCAGTGGGAGGTGTCAGCAGCGCCTGCCAGCCTCGCCACATTTGGTCCGGCTATACCTGAAGAGGGTCAGCTCGGACCACAGACAGATCAGATTGACTTTAGCTTATAGACCTCAGCCTGGTTTCTATTTCACTCATAAACTCATGTTGCCCAAGTGGTATTTCTTCACATTTCTTAAAACAGTGGGTCTAGTTGTTAACAGAGCAAGCCCTTTACTGTTTATCTGAGTACAAAATAAAAGCTGAGGGATGTATTGCAAAGAATATAAAAAAGAGGTAGGTGACAATTATACTCTTGGCATCCTGTATTATGATATTCATAATTTTCTAAAGTGGTTAAACTATTGCAATGAATCACTTTCTGAAGACCCTGTTTCAGTGAAAAATAAAACCAGTTTTAACAGTCCTGTATGTGCAGGGCCTTCATGTCAGTGTGCCCTGTTTAAAGTGTTAAAGGATGTGGTGGTTGTGAAAGTGGTTTGTGAGTGAAAGAGGACCTTTCTCCCATCAGGCCAAGCTGTTGATAGGGGATGAATGCACTTTGGCTAACTTCTATCCTTCACACTCACTGAGGGTATCACTAACGAATGAGTGATCTATTTCCCTCTTCAGGATGAAGTGAAATTGGAGTCTTTTCTGCCTTTTTTCTTGGCATGTATACGGGTGCACATACACTCAGACACACACAAACACACCAGCATTTTAACCTGCATCTGTCGCCTCTTTAAGTGGAAATTTAAAAGTGGTGCAAGCTCAGCTGCATGTTGATGTTTGGAGGAAAAGACACAATACAAAACACATGACAGTTTTAAAGAGCTTTTTATGCTTTTTACATGTGAGATAAAAGACAGGAAACAGTCTGTTTTGTATTATCTACTGTTGACATCCACTAGCAAATTAGGGCGACTTCATCAGGAACCAGAAATCAGATGCTCAAGAAAACTTTTCCTAAGTCAACTGTTTTTTAGACTTTTGAATGTGTTTCACTACTTTTAGACATCCATCGGTTTCTGTGGACGAATACAATATTTAAAGAAAAAAATCAGATCACACAAATTCCCCAAAAAATATATCAATTACCTTTTACCTGTAATTGTGTCTAGCAAAGCAAATATTTGGATTCATTTGTTCAGGTTTGAGGTTTTCATCTTATATCTTCCAACTCTCTGTGTACTACGTTGCATTTTCTTCATTATCCATTGGGAGTTTGATTGTAACTAAAGAATTTCCCTACGGGGATTAATAAAGTTTCTCTGATTCTGATCTTTAAGATTTCTGCCAAGATGAATGATATTTCATTTATATGTTGTTATATTAGCTATATATAGGCTTCAAATTTAAAATTAGAGCAGTTAATGAAATTCAGCTGTAAGGTTCAGCTTTTGTGCAGCAGTAATACTTCACTGCAGAATCATGACCTTAATAAAACATGAGGGAACCTAAACACAACTGCATTACACAACTGAAACTTGGCCTAAGTTGAGCTGTTTATGCAAAGTGTCTTACAGCAACAGAGCATTAGTGTGAGTGGTCCTGTTGTAAAGTGAACCCAGAGTTTCAGTGTTACAGTCCAGCTCAGGGCACTGAGCTGAGATCACGATGGGATTTAAATCAAAGATCAAGTAGAAGGTCAATAAAAGGTCAAAGTTAGGCTGTGACCGGGAAGGCATTTACAGAATCAAATGTACTAGGCATCTGTGCATGAAGGCCCACAGTGTTTTAGAACCAACCTACATATAACGTACTCCACTCAAGAGTCCTCCATGTAAAATAACATGATGTTTGTCCATGCCCTCTAGGACAATACTTTCTGTATAAGCTGTACATCGTTTGTTGGTGCTTTTCGTAACCGTGTTACTGTTACTGCTGCTGTTACATAACAGGTCACTGTTGAGAAATAAATCTGCTTTATGATATGGAAATGCTATAGTTAAGGTTTGGTTACATTCAATCACAAAGCCAATTTGGTTGGGTTTAGGTAAAGATCATGGTTTGATATAAAATTCCTGCTTCTCTAAGGTTAAGGGACTTTCAGTGTCATGGTGACAGTAATAAGCACTTGGTGAAAGTTAGGGAGAAAACAGCAGTCATGGTTACAAGAAACAAACACTGACTGTTGGTTTTGAAACAAACAGTGGTGTCCTGTGCTGAAGTCTAACGATCTGTTGACCCATCTGTCCACTTTGACCTCCCCCCTCTTTGTGGACTTCGCAGCTCAATAATAACGTCATGGTACTTCCTTCTTAGGTCCCAACAGAAAAGAGTCATAATTCTTTTGGCTCTTAGAGTGTTTTGTCACTTGAATGTAGACTTGCGTCATTGTGGTTTTCTCAGAGTAACCTTTTGTAATAACAATGATTCTCCACCTTGAGTCTATATAAATATATTTTATATTTTGCAGACAGGGCGAAGAAGAATCTGCCTGGACATCACAGAGAATCCAACAGAGAGGAAACATATTAATACGATAGCTAAAAAACAGAAAAGAATGAAAATCCTTGGATGTTATGTTACATGGTTAAATGTAAATATGTAAATTGTAAAAACAATTCTTTCCTCGCACAAGGGGATATACACGAAACATTTTTACTTCTACAACAAGCACGACAAAATTAGAAATTAACAACCTATTCCTTGTTGCTTTTTTTTTGTTTTCTGCTGTTATTATTAGGTTATTGCTATCGAAAATCACTGTAGGAAGGCGTTGCATCAGATCAGTTTACCATATCACAGGATTAGTATGGTGCATGGCAGTTTACACACCAAAGAACTTCATCATAGCCTGATAAAAGAAGCTGTGGATTCAGCTGTGTCAGTGTGAGGCAAACCACAGAAACCAGCTCAAACACACTGTGGTTGTGGGGCACAGATACTTAAACACCCCAGACAACACTGGAGGTGTGAGTCTTTCAGTAGTTTATCCACACAAGGCCCATCAAGGGCAGCAGCTCTTTGTATGGGCAAACCCTAATTACAGTTTGGACCGTCATGAAAAAGCTTCCGCTCTGACATCAAATACAAAGTCACTGAAGTACAAAGGCTTTCATTTTTTTCCTTTGTTTCAGATGCCAGCACAGCAGAAGCAGCGGAGTACTGAGGAGGAAACGGCGGAAAGATAACGGGATTTAGAAAGAGCCGGGCAGAGAAAGAGAATTGACAGAGACAATGGTGGAGACAAAAATGGCACAGCGAGACAAGAAGACAGACAAGAATGAACAAAAAAATGGAAACGTGATAAGGATGATGGATGTAGAGGGAGGGAGGGGGAGAGTTACACATACACATCAGACAGGCGGAAATGCCATTAAGTTTGGATGTGGACAGATGAAACAGATCAGAAAAATGAAACACAAAGTCAATGCACAAACTTCATGAGTAAGTTCTCCCAGTTTCCTCCGAAGCTGTTTCCTACATCAGAGAGTTGCATGTGTGAGTGAGGGACTTTTCCTAATTGTTTTCTTTTCTCTGTCACTTCAGGTTAACAATGGTCTATTCTGTGTTTCACTGGACAGGAGGCTGACACACCCACACATATGTCTGAGCACTGTCCAGAGCGCGTGTGTGGGTGTGTGTTGGATATTTCTGGGGAAGTTATTTTGATGACAGTGGCGGTCTGTGATGGTGATAACAGTTCATTCTTATGCACGTATGTGTGTGACAAAGGAGTTTGGCGTGTGTATGCATGTTCCTGTTTGTCAGTAGATTGGACACATGGTTTACATTGCAGTTCCTGCGGAGGTGAGGTTGTGTGTGTGTGTGTGGTGTGAGTGTATGTATGTGTATGTGTGAGTGTGTTTAGAGGAACGTGTGTGTGTTTATGGGTGTACTTCTGTGTATGTATGTTTCTCCCACATAATATCCGCTTCTACCTTTGTACTTAGCCTCCAAATTTGTCTCTGTTGTGTCTCCAAAAATGGACATTTAAAGGATGAGAGAAGGATGACGAATGTCTGTCTCACTGTTGAGCTTTAAGTGACATTTTCCTTCCTGTATCATCCATTTAAATAAAAGCTTATAAAAACATTTTAACAATAATTAGATATCACTTCATCAGTAAATCACTACATTAATTTTGAATCAGTATAATTACAAAACAAGAGACTGAAGATTGATTCTCTCTGTCCATGTTCTTATGGAGCAAAACTATGTCTGAAAAATAGATCTTTACATATTAGGTATTAACAGTATGTCTCAGCATAGGAAATGATTCCACATATATCTTTTAATACCTGTAAATATATCTTACGCAGAAAATGAACTGATGCACATTTGAACGAAATATAAACCTAAATGCCTGTTTTCCACATGGAAAACAGGCATTTAGGTTTATATTTCGTTCAAATAAAAACATCTTAAACTTCATCCCACTCATTTGTAGAAATGAAAGTGAAGATGGATGATGGCAAAAGCCAGGAAAACAGCAATATCCTCTTTTCCAGCAGGAAACAACTTCGTTTATGGGAAATGTGGTTGTAAATGTACCAGAGGCTACCAATGAACGCAGTCTAATTTGCTTTTGGTACTTATGGCAAAGTTTCTCAGTAAACTGCTTGTGCTAGAGGTCAGCCAGAAGCCAATAAAATCCAGCCAACACAAGACTGTGGATAGCTCCTAACCTATAGAAAAGAGTTCAAGTAATCTTCCTGCATTTTAGACTTCGTTTCTCATCACAAGTTGATCCTTGATCTTTTTACAAAAATCCCCACTAACTCTACCACTCACACATTCACGCACATCCTAACACACACATAAAATAAACAATTTGCACGGCTTACTGTAATCCAGGAAAACAGATTTGTTACTGTAAATCTCCTGGCGTAGCCTCTTTCTATTGCTGTCATGTACATCAAAGGTCTCTCTGTTCCTTTTTTTTTAACCCTCCCTCCTTTCTCAACCTCTTTTTTTCTTTTTTTGATTCTTCCACCCACCTGTCTCATCCTCTTACCGACTTTTCTTTGCCCCTTTCATATCCAAGAGAGAGACAGAGAAAGAGACAGACGTAAGATCCAGGCAGCAACAAAAACACACCCCCTGATACCGACACACACACACACACACACACACACACACACACACATTATCCTCACACCAACATCTCAGGCCAAGTTCTTGACAACAGACTCCCAGCAGTCTCTGCCTCCTCCACAGCTTCATAATTGACCTTCTGTGTGTGTCTGGCCATCTGTGTGGCTCCACTCGCCCTGTTTGAACATTTTTACTCTGAGTAGTGCTCACTGGTCCGTCTCAACTTTTTTTTTTTTTACCCTCTCTTTCTCCTTCTGCCTATCGCCTCAAACCCCTCAGGCCTAAATGGAGATGACAGTATTGATCAGTTTCTCCACCAACACTCCCCTCCTCCTCCTCTTCCTCCTCCTCTCTCTTCTGATGGAAAATTTACTGCAGTATCATGCAGATTTTCCCAGTCATGTTCTGGTTCTGACTGCAACATGGTATCAATCATATATATTCATCATATATATTTTTCATTTTGGCATAACATCGGGCTTGTATCCAAAAATTGGAATACGATTTAAAGTATAAGAAGATTTAGCTTCAGTCACTTCATTGCAAACAAAACATTACAAGCAGTAACGAAGCATGCAGGAGTCATTGCTGTGTGCTGTAATGTTCTTCTTCTAACTGCATTTCTGTGACCAAACTCCCGGAAACACAAATAAAGCCGTACAGAGAGCGGTAACGAGTCATTTTCTTTCCTTCTCTTAGAATCTAATCTGCAGGATGTTGCTAATGCTAATGATGATAATGGTCCTGATGCTGGTGACCTTCATTATGATGACTATGTTGATGAAGATAGACTGTGCCTCTGCAGCACACAGTCATCTGACCTCTTGAAACAAGCAGATCAACAGCACCTCTCTGTGGAAAAGACGGAAAAGCCAAGCTGAGGGAAAATGATGTTACAAACGGACCTCATTCAACCCCTCAATGATCCATCAAATCCTTCAGTGAATTTGATTTTTAACCATTATAATTGGGTTAAGGTTAGTTAGTTAGTTGCTGTTTTTTCAGCGTGAAACATGAACCAGAATTATTTATTTAAACTGATGTCTACGTGTTTTATTTTATTGTGATAGCTCAATAAATTGAATGACATTGGAATCAAAGCATCACGCTTGTGTCGCACAACTCATCGAGTAGTTAAACAGCGCCTCCCTGTGTTATAGCATGAAAACAGCACGCACAGCTCAGGGAGTGGAGTGGAGTCGAGATAATGATAATGAAGTTTATATTTGAAAATAATCAACGACATATTAGTGGGATTGGATGGAAAAATTAAAAATAAACTGTCAGTGATGTGACAGGATTGTTATAGTCTGTGTATTATTATCTTGTTCTAATATCACTACCGCCTGTTCCCAATTCCCCTCCCTGCATGTCAAATGTTAAATGCGGTCATGAATTATTAGTGTTTAGAAGTCAGTTTGAAGCATGTGGTCGTGTGTGTGTGTGCTATCTGTATGACAGATCTCTACATGATCATAAATGAGGATGAGGAGGGTGAATGTCTGCCGACTGGAATAGAATGAGATAAAGATGGATTGAACTCATCACCAAAGACCAGAAGCTGACAGACAGATCCATCTCTCACTAGCCAGTGTGTGTGTATGTGTGTGTGTGTCTGTGTGCGCAGTCATTCTGTACAGTTCCAAATTTAGACAACAGAATAACAGAAAACTGATGTAAACACACACATTCACACATCTTCTTATTAATCTTTGTTTGGCTCCATGTCACCATTAACAGTCATTCATCACTGTCTTTCATCACCAGAAATACAGCACAACACTGTGCTGCTCAAACGTAACCTGTGAAGTCTCACAATATAAAACCTGTGACCTGTGAATCAGAAAAGGTTACTGCAGCAATTAACAGCAACATTTACACTCCATGCGAACAGATGACTCTGCAGTACCTCATAAAGGCCAAAGAGTGGCAGCACTACAGCTTGAATGTGAGGAGCTCAGTGCAGAAGAAAGTCTCAGTAATTTGTCAAATTACTGAGACTCGTAAACGTAAAGATGAAGCTCTAATTCAGCACTCACAGTTGTCCTCTCACTGTCAGGATCTGTTCTTTGATTAAATTCAACATGACAATAAACACGTCTATAACACTGGCTGATACATATCAGCAGGTGATGTAACTCAGGGCGATGCATTTCTCCACCATCATCTACATGTAGGATTTTCTAACAACATCTCAAACTCTCCCTACAATTTTTGTAACTTTTTGAAACACACAGTCTGAGCGTGCCCCTCTTTGTACGGCAGTTATTCAGGCGTGCAGCAGCCTGAAAGTAAGGCAGGATGTGAAACACTCTCTCAAGCTGTCTTTCTTTATTTCTCACACAGCTACCTCCATCACAAATCGAGTGCACAACAGAGTGCAACACCGTGAATGCTTTTGAGGAGAGTGAACATTATCCTGACTTGCACAATTGATCATATCTCTTCCTTCTCTATGATGACCTCTGTCTTTGAGTGAGGCCATTTGGGGGACAGGTAGAAACACTTTTACCTTTAGATAAATCAGTTTCTTTGAAGCAGCGCCAGACCTTAAAGGGGAACTCCAGCGATTTTGTATTTTATTTTGATAAAAATGAGGGGGAAAACTGGATCCTACAGTTCCCAAAATGCAACTCAATAACATCTTCAGTTAGACTCGCTGACTGGTAAATACCCTCTGTCAGTTTCTCTCCATTTCATTATTTCATGCCTATTAGCTTGTTCCATGGTCACTAACTGTACCTTTTTGCCGCCTGATTATCTGCCTCTGCCTGACTCCTTTGAATTTTTTACAACTTTGCCGAGTCCTTTTACCTCTTTGCCTGCTCTTCTGCTCTCCTGTTGCCAACTCCAGCCTGCCTACAGACTTTGCCCTTCGCCTTTGCTTGTTTTGCCTGTTGCCTCTTGAGTAGAGGTGAACTATTATATTCCATCATCTGTGTCTCTGAGTCGTGCACTTGAGTCCTACCTGTTTACCGTTTACTGTGACAGCCCACTCTTTTCAAACTCCAGTCTCTGTAAGTAAAGCAGGTTTTAAGATGAAATTTTTGCTGTCTCCAAAGCCCAAGCTGAGAGAAAATCATCAGGGTAATTTTCCTTAGACTTTAGAAAGCTTCCCCAGTACGACAAGAAGACATTATACAATTCTACTCACAGGCAGAGAAGCACTCCTCATGACGAGCAAACTGAACCTGATGTGTAGTTTGGTGTTAGCAGGCTGTGAGCATCTTGGAAAATGAAGTGCCCCAATAGACATTAATCACGTCTGGGAGATTTATTCACTGTGTGATACCGAAAATTCCCACAATGGAACAAAAAGAAGTAGAGTCCACGGCATGTACACTTCTCCCTACTGCTGACATTTCGCACAATGAAATGTGCCACGTTTTAGAAATTTAAAAAAAATTACCTTTACAAACAGCAAACATAAATGATTCCCTCTGGATTCATTACCTTTTGCAATTTATTTTGAGAGCAGTTGATAGAGCCATCATTCCATCATCTTCAATATGGATACGATTATCCATGAAGGCACAATAATATCCATCAAATTAGAGAAAATCTCCCAGCATGTTGGCATTTAAGACTTTAAGCAGACCTAATTTTGCCCTTTTCCACAGTGGGAATGCAATACTAACACAAGGTTACAGTGATCATTATGACAGATCTATACATTTGGGAAAGCATACTATTGTAAAGATACATGTTCAACAAATGTTTAGCCCACCGTTTATGAAAAGGTCCAAAAAACTATTTTCAAAGGCTACATAACTCATACTGATGGCAGGGTTTACCTTATCAGGGAACTTTAAACGGATATCATCCTCACTGCAGAGCCCTTCCAAAAGCAATTTGGATCGTGGAATAATGTAATTTTGAAAAAGCAATCTCCCAAACAACTGCGGTGAAAAACAGCCACAGCAGGAGCAGTAACTTATCATGATGTGATTTAACTACCCCTTGTGCTATTCTGAATGGGCACCTACTGTAAATGGAAAACTGTTATTCCAGTAAGTGAAGATTTAAAATACTGGAGTTGCCAAATGAGAGAAATTACGAGGAAGAGAAAAGAAGAGAAGGTGAAATGAAGGTCGGGAAGCTAAAGAAGACAGAGTAAACAGGAGTGAGCGGGAAAGCACATAGGAACAGGTTTGCGGGAATAAACACAATCCACCAACCACATGTTGGTAAATTTAGGCGGAATACATTAACATCTGTCTATTTCACCAGTCTCTCAGGAAGGTGAACAAGTACCGATTCAATGGAACATTTCAGTCTCTTTGTTTTCACTGATTGTGTCCCAGACAGTGAGATGTGCATGTTTTCTAGTTGACCCCTCATTTAAAACCCAGCACAGCTGTGACTAAGTACAACCGAACAGATCCACTAGCATGGCTGTAGACTCACTTTTTTAGGGTCTTTTCAGGATTAAAAAAATACAAATAAATAAATGTAGTTTATCTCGTCACAGAGGACCAAGGTTATGATGACGATGGACTCCAGTAGTGATGTCCTGACATGCTATCATCTTCCCTTTACAGTTAATACATACCTGAATTCACCAAACCTCTTTCCAGACGTTGCCTTTGCACCTCTGCATTTTGACAATATTCTTCATTCCTGCTGTTACTTGGTGGAAACATTTAATTATTTGGCAGACAAGTTTGTTCAAAGCAGCTCAAGATGTACAATCCAAGCCACCGTGTATCAAGGAGAAGCCAATTGAGAGCCTCAAGGTCAGTGATGCATAGGAAGAGAGTTTTTGAAGAGAGTGAATTTCAGGTGAGCTAAATCTTGGAGTGGGTGTCTTTTTGAAGACAGAACTTGTTAAACCACAAGAGGCCACACAGAAGAGGAGTCTAGATTCTCTGCCTTCTTCATAAGTAGTTGCAAGATGATGCATACCTGTTATTTCCTGTCATCTCATCTTGTCTCGCATCTCACCTACCTCACTGGTGGTCCACCTCTTGCCTGTGTCCTCTGCAGTCCGTTTCAATGAAGTTCAGATTTCTGAGCAGTTTCCTCCGTCCCACACTGTCAGCCATGTGCTCAGGTCGACAAGCCTTTAGTGCCTCAGTCAGACACCGTGAATACCAGCAGGGACTGTTTGTCGTTCAGCTTGTCATCTTCAGGGCTTCATGTTGACTTGGAGATTCTAGGTCTAAATGTGTCACATTGACAGACCAGCTTATATGCAGCATTTTACATGTCTCAACCAGGCCTCAACTTTTTTACAGAGCTCTTCTGATAGCTTAAATAAACCTGACCCCTGCTGATTTTATTTACCCACAGAACTGCTTAGACTGGCTGACATACATATATTGTATAGGATCTAATTAAACATGTAAAATAACATTTTCCTTTCCTTATTTCTTATTATCTCTGTTCTGCTTAAGCATGTGCCTCATGTTTCACTGACTGTTCACAGTGTACATGGCTGGTTCACAAGCTGACATGACTTTGGTCCTAATGACATTCATTATGAGCTTAATTAGATGTACAGCAGGCCGTTGTGGAAGCAAAGACGAATGTTGATAATTAAATTCTGGGCAAAGGTTGACTAGAGAACAAGCTACTTAGATGGCGTCTGCCCTTTTTAACCGAGTTGGTCACGAGGCGTAGAGAGGTTGAGGACGACAGACAGAGATACACAGACGGTGAAAGTGACAGAATGTCAGTCAGACTGATGTGGTCAAATTAACAGACGGAGAAATTGCTAAATTGCTAAGTAGCACTTTGCTAGTTTGCTAAGTGGCACGTCGAAAAATGTTGTAACTTTTAAAGAAATATTTAAACATGTTGGGAGAAATGCTGCTAACTGGCTGCTGGCTGTAGCTTCATAATTATCAGATGAACATCAGAGTGATAATGCCACAGTCACTGACGCATTTTAGGTTTGTCTGTCACAAAAATCAGATCCGCTTAACTCAAGGAGATTGTTCCTGCCTCTGAAGAAACCGCAGAACAACAACGGATCTGCCACATCGTCAGTGAGCAGTGTCCTTGAACATGACCCGAACACTCACTCAGTGTTAAGTTGTCCTGGATGAAAGCATCAGCTAAATGTAAGTGGAAAACGAGACAGCAGGTTAAGACACAGCGGCGGCAGTGGGTTTTCCCTTTCATTGCACCAAAAGCAAAGCAGAGACTGACAGCAATCAGAGAGCTTCGTGAGTGGGAAGCGTGCAATAAAAAGTGACTGTGTACCACAGTGTTTATTTCACTCCAGCTCTGCCAGTGTCAAACCACTATCAATGCACTTGTCAGTCACTGAAATTTTCATTCACTCTTTGAAAGGCAAAAAGCAAATAGCTGTAATTGGAAACAGAGTAATATCTATATAAGTTATCACAGAGACAAACTGGTTTATCAAGGACGTCCCTTTTATCCATTTATTTCCCCCTGTACTGATGTGATTTACTCTGTGAATTACACTCAGATAAATCAAAGTGTGTATGTGTGTACACTTGTGTGTGTCCTTACATGAGTGCATTTGTGTGTACAGCGACTGTGGCTTACATTAGAGTTTACTTGTTTCTAATGCTTTCAGCCCATAAACATTGATTAAATCCTACCGTTTTTGCCCATAACACCTCTGTGAGGGTGAATTACAGTGATGTGCATCCACATCATAGGGCAGTGTGCTGTGCTTCACAGGATCAGATCATCACCAAAAAACCCATTAACACCTGAAAAAACAAAACAAAAAACCAACATGTGTCCAGGGATCCCATCTGTATTTTAGCATATATAATTAACTGAGTTTTAGCTGTTACAAAATCACTGTTATTTTGGACAGTGGTCTAAAATGAGTTGGATTTCCTCCCATACTGACAATAAAATATCTCTTCTTTGTATAAAAACGACGTAAATTTACTGTCAAATCCAAACCATCGCAGAATCAACAAGCTTATTTTTGTTCTGGACTTGCCAATTTTCTGGTAACGCTTCCTCCTAGAAAAAGAACAAAAAACACATCTGAATACTAAATAGAATGAGGGTGTTTACACTTAAGTATGGACGAGAATCAGTCACCTCTGGTGCAATAAGCAACTTTTAAAGATGCATAACTTCCACAGTGCCTTGGAGAGGTTGTTAAAGAGGAATATGAGGGGAATAACTCTGCATTAAAGATGAGGAAAAACTGTCTTACCAGCAAAGGCAATATCTGAATTTCCTGAGGCGAGTGTGAATGAAATGAAATGAATGCAGACACATGGACAAAATGTGAATAAACCGGTGTGAGTGAGACGGAGCCATGGAGTTTTTCGAAACGCACACACACACCTACACACACACATGAAAATTATTAAAAACTTAACATTACCATTATCATGTCCATCACAGCCCCAAATCCCAAGGTCACGTCTTGAAATTGCTTATTTTGTGAGACCAACAGTCCTGAGATTCAGTTTTCAGTGTTAAATGACAGAAAAAAGCCACATATCCTCACATTTGAGGGGCTCGAACCAGGAAATATGTTTGTTTTGCTTGAAAACTATTGTAGCTAAATTATTTGCAATTATGCTTGGAAAGCAGTGAAACACTATCTCAGTCTGTACATGTGCAGAATCTCTCGGATTACCCTGAATGTAAACATTTTTTTATTAATGAGAGAAAAGTGTATTTAGCTTCAAGAGTCAGTGCACCTCTTCTTTGGATATTTGTTTTTGGCTTTTTTCTTTAAATACGACATTTTCTGTACTCCTGTCGCACTCTGCAAATGCTCTGTACATGATTTTTTCTTCACCCTGAGCTGAGGCTCCCAGGCTAACATTAAATATACCAGGCTGCGTTCTGCCCTGCTGCTCCAGTATTAGCAACAGCAACAGCTTCCAAAAAGAACAAAACTAAAGAATGCAAAATGTAAAAATGTTATTAAATTAGTTTATTACTAAGTGAAATGTATCGGCCATTAACTGACACAGCAGTGAACTTGGAGATGTGAATGACTGGAAAAGACAAACCGCACACAGGCGGCTTCACCAACAGTATCCACTGGGTCAAATTCATCGGTTTCATATAAGAATACTAAATTCTCTTCTCTGCTTCCCTTGAATTCGGGTCTGTACCTCTCACTCAGGCCTCGGTGCTGTAAACAGAAAGATCAGAGGCCATGGTCACATGTAGCTCCCATGGAAACTGATTGACAGGTCTGTTGACTTTGCCCTGCTGAATTCTGCTCTCCTTGATCATCAGCTGAATGTCCTCATCGTCAAGGACACGGATGAGGTCGCCTTCTGGGTCGCGGTAGTTCAGGGCGATGTCGTCCTCCTGGAAGACGTTTCTGAGGGAGACAAGGACAGGAAGACAGGAACCTCAGACCCCGGGTGTTTTCACACACACTTTAAACTTTGGACATGTTTTCATCCTTTACTTTCATTCATTTGAGTATTTGACATCAATCGCACCGAGACTTAAATCAAACATGTCCAAAAGGAAATAGAAAGCAGTCAACGTTGTTCAATAAATCATTACAAATAAATTACAATAAAGTTTTTGAGCTTCTTGTTATGCTACATACAGAAAAGCATGAGTGACCAATAAACATGTAGCTTTCAACAATACTTTTACAAATACCTAATAAATAAAGCAATAGACAATAAAGACAGAACAGGACAAGCAGTGACAACCTCTCTGCATTTTCAAAGACACTATTAATCATGATCAACTGAGATGGAGCTTTGTGATATCAGTTGTTTAAGGCAACACAGTAACAATGTATTTGAGATTCAGAAGTTTATTCAATGAATGATACAAAACTTATTTCGTTTTTCTTTTGTTGGGGTCTGCATTTTTATTTTATTATTATTAGAATGTTATTATTGTGTGGTAGGTCTTATTCAGGCTATTCTGTGAGAGTAAACTTGCTTTTATATGTTTCTTTTATATTAAATGGTTGTTGTACTTTAATGTTGAAGCAAACATCAGAGGAGAGTCGTGCACCATATTTCCAGTGAAGGAAATGACAGCCCCCACATGGCTTTTGTTGATACATTATAGTTTAATTAAAATTTTGCTGTGAGAATTATCACCAAGAGAGAATGTGCTGGATCAAAGAAAACGGGTAATAAGTGCAGATAGGAAGTTTGACAACTGCACCACCTTCTCTGCAGTCGGCGTTTTGCACAAACAGGCTGTCCTGTTTGTGTCCAGGATTTAGAGAGACAAAGAAAAAACCAGAACGAGAGACACAGTCACAGTTTTACACTGACTTCCTGGAGGCACAACTTGATGCAGTGTTACATCTGAAGAAGGACAAGCACAGAAATATTCGGTCACTTCCTGCCACAAGCAATGAAAGGACAAGTGGCATTTACCAAAGAAGAAGAAGTAAAATTACTACACACTGCTGTATGACGGACATTTAATGATATGACAACTAACTATATTTACACACTGTGCAAACTCAAACATGAGAATAGTGTTATTCGGTTTGTCAGAAAACAAGTCAGGGCTGATGGCATATTTACCATCAGCAGCACTGATGGAGTCTCTCTCTGCTTGTATCAGCTGATACAACACTGATGGGTAGTGTGTTTTTAAATGTGTTCAAATTTGCTAAAATGTGTTAATGATCATGACAAGAAGCAAAATTATTAATAATCATTAACGTGATGTGATGGTATCTGACAGTTTATCAAACTAATTAGTTTTATTCTATCATAGACTCGTTTACAGATGTTACTGTATTTTTATTTACCACATTATTTAGTACCGGTAGTTTAGCAACATTTGCAGTTGCTACACTTCTTTCCCACTGATTCCCTTCCTCTTTTATGTTTTATACAACGCAATCCTCTTTCTTCTCCTTTCCTGCTTACTATCTCTCCTCATACCTCCACCACCACCCCCTTCCCCCGATCTCTTCCTTCTCCCCCTCACTTTATCAATGCTAAGCCATATTAAAACTCAGGACCAGGGTCTCATCCATCCTACTCCAGGGCACAATAGTCCTGAACACAGAAAAACAATAATGAGCAGATAAGCGGCGGAAATGAACTGATTATGAATGGGGAGGGCTAATCATCATAGCGCTCACCTATCTAAATTACCAACTAATGAGAGATAGAGATAGAGGGAGAGGGAGACTGAAAGAGAAAAAGGCGGAGAAGAATAAATATGATAGTGTAATGAACATATGCATCCGGTGATGGTGCTGCAGTGGGATGGGAGGTGAGGGGAGTCAGAGGTCCCATAGGAACCAATTTGAGGAGCAGTGATGATTGGCAACTGGCAATTTGCAGGTTTGCACAATGGCTAAATATGCTGCCCCTCAGGACAGACTGGTGACTTAATGGACTTCTACTCATCTTTATTTGTTCTGGAATTTCACTGCAGCCTCACACACATAATATTGAGAATATTGAGAAATGCACGAAGTACAGTACATTTCCAGAAGAAACACTCGATAAGAAAATGTGTTCATGGACCTGAGCATGGTCCATGAACACATTTGTGATTTAAATCACCATCACCACCATCATCACCATCTTTTAAAGTCTAATTTGTTAAAATGGCTATAATAAAACAGGTCAAACACTTCACAAATGATTTACAAAGCAGAGGTTAAAGGTTAGTGCTCAGCAATTAGCAATTTTCCCCTGATGTACTTCTGTGGCACAGAGAACCAGAAGTAGGAAACCAGGGCTAATGTGAGATTGTTAAAGTGGTTGTGTTGTAAGACTGTGATGGTTTACATGCAAAAACAGTCTAATTGCCACATGCTCCACTGACTTCACTCCAACCTTTCATCAAACATGTCCGCTTTGTATTCCATTATCACATTTTTGGAAGGTGTGGTGATTCACTCACAGGTGTGAGGTTGCACACAATCATTTTCTCCTCCACGGCTGAACAACAGTCCACTCTTAACACCCCCCCCCACAAAAAATGATTCTCACATTCCTCTCAATCATTGTTTCTCACATGGGTGTAAATGCAATAAAAAGAAGATGTATAACACACACTTTTAAACGTCCAGTAAATCCTTTGTTTCAGCTTGAGCAGTGCAAAATAAGTGAAAAGGAATGAGAAAAGAGTCTGTCTGCTACCTCATACGAGACAGTAAGTCCTTGTATGACGGCTGGATGGTGAGGTCCTCTTGTACACACACATCTCTGTAAGAAGAAACACACAATCAAGCACATTTATAAAACGGAGATTGCGCTGCTATTCGGAGGACTGGCAGTCATTCTTAAAGGTTGATGCACAAATGAAAGATTCACCCCTAAAGGTGTAATTACCAGATGTGTAACAAGAGATTTAACTAGTACAATCAATAACAGTTTGATTTCATCACATACATGTCTGAATGACAGCAATTAAGATTAAAAAAAACCCCAACGGAGTAGAATTGCTTTGTGCACAGTGTTCACAAAATCACATTTCAACAGTTGAACTGAGGTGGAATGATTCACTTTTAAGTTGTTTTTTTTGACTTTGAGAGAAAACAAAAAAGCATGCAGACAATTGCAGATTTCTGCAAGTTACAATCTGTCATTTCCAGAAAACTCTGTTAAGTTATGTTTTTGTCCTCTGTTGTCTTGTGATTTCCGCTTTTATTTTGTAACCTGTTAGCCCTTGTGTTTCAGGTAACTTGCCCTTCCTCTTGTGTACCCGCTCGGCTGATTGTTTTCCCCGTGCTGATTGTTTCCACTTGTTCCCCATTACCCAGTGTCTATATATTGTCTGCGTCGCCCTTTGTCCCGTGCCAGTTTGTCTTGTCATATTGTCGAGAACCAGCGCTTATTAGATGTTAAAATCCTTGTCAAGTCATGTCTTGTATTTTGTTGATACTGTTAATAAAAACTGATAAAACTACAGTCGATCATATTCATCATGAAGTCTGGTGTACGTTCATTTAAAGAGAAGCTGTATATTTATGGATAGCCTAAGTTACCGTCCTAAACAGACCTGGTGTCAACTCCTGAGGGGGTGAGCAAGTAGCAGCGCAGACAGCTGTAGGTGTGGTTTCCACCTTCAGTGTCTGAGTCGCTCTCTGGGAGGGGCTTTATGATCTTCACAAAGGATTCTGGGAAAATACCCGTCTGATTGTTCACGGTGCCCTGAAGAGAAAGCAAGAAAAGAGAAGGGTGGAGTTTTATGAGAGAAGAGGATAAATGGTTAGAGTCTCAGAGGATGCGGCGATTAAGCACTGACAAGATGAGCTGATGATTTAAAGGAGAGAAACACAAGAAAGCAGCATGGAGGTGCATCTGGAGACGAGCTTTCCCGACTAATTAGCCTATTCATAATATGCTGCTGATGTTACAAGCACTCAACACAACCATACGGCCTTTTTACTACACCCCAGGTGTGTTAAGTCTGCATAAACACACGCAGAGACCGTTTCATAAAGCATCCGGCTCGCTCACACATTTACAGGTGAACGAGGCAGCAGCTGTTATGTAAAAAGGCACCCATCTTATCTTGTGGATAGTTTGGGGTGCAGTACAATGATGAGAACATCCCATTGGTCCCGAGATCCTGTACATTCACCTTTCATCCAGTCAGTCCGACTCATTACTGGAAATCTTTTCTAGTGTCTTTTTTCTGAGACTCTCAAAGCTTCCAAAGCTCTCTGTTATGAATGTGTAGTTTGTTCAGTATCACTCTCAAGACTTGATGAAGCTCCTCCTGAGCCATGGAAGACATTATTCAACTGTCCTCATAGGCTGAGAACAACTCCTCATGTGAAACTGACGTGGAAACGTCCTCTGTAAGGCACGATGGGTGGACAATAAAGCAAAACCTTGATCTGCATTAACACCTCGAGCAGCTGAGCAGCACCACTGCATCGACTGGAGACGAAGCCTGTCTCTGACGGGCAGCTTCACAGCCGCTGCTGAACAAAGTATTTCTCATTTTCTCCTGGAATCCTAAAACTGTGGAGGTCTCTCTGCTTTGGTGTGTTTGAAACGTTTACCTTGATGCACCAGTCTGCCAGTTGGATTTGTCACGTTTTCCACCCACAGCCACTCTGTCTACTGACTAAATCAAAGGCACTCAGTCAACTCTTCACAAGTTAAAAGTGTTAAATTAACCTCACCCACCCCCTAAAAAAAAACCACTAGGGTGGATGCAAACTTGCCAAAAAAGAACAACAAGATAGTGTTTGCAGTGTTGCATAAGAATAAACGTATTATCTGCTTTTTCCGTTACGATATTCAGGATGTCTCTAGAAAGCGAGGGGCAGGATAAATGCATCTTCCTCCTCCATCAGTGTTGATTCCCACCCTCCCTCTCTCCCACCACATCAGCTTCCACCTCGTCTCTCTCTCTCTCTCTCCCCCACTCACCCACTCCCGGCACCTCACACATTTTTATTAAACACGTTTCCTGACCTTTCTTTTAAGTACTCTGTGACAAAGCAGAATTTCTATGACAACTATTTGCCAGCACCAATGTTCCAGTGTTGCATTTTTATGTTGAGCAGCTAATTAAAATGTCCCACATCCCGTTTTGGACGGCGACGACCTACACGTGACACTTGCAATGTGTAATCAGGACATTTTGTTCATTAAGTAATTGTTCCTGAAATGGAAACTGGAGCAGGGCACCTCCAGTCACACCAGTGATGGTACTTTGTGGTCACTGCACTGGTCTGCTGCCATGTGGGAATAGCACGGTTTAATTTTTTTTTTTTTTTTTTTTTAAGTTTTATTATACTCTGTAATTAACTTTTTAGCTGCTGCAACGTGCAAAGGGACTATTTTGTGTATTTCCTTTCACAGGTAACGTTCCAGTTCACCTCTAAGGCATCAGATGCGGTTTAGGTCAAGGCTCTGTGCAGACCAGTCTAGTTCTTCTACATCAAACTAGGGAAGTCATTCTTTATAAGCCCATAAGTACGTATAAAGCTCCAGATACCATCCAAAAAACTGACCCACATTCGTGTGTGTGGTACACCACAGCAGGTGTCTGCATACATACATGTGCACACACATTTGTCTGCAAATATTGTTCCATGTGTGCTGCATGCCGTCAGCATAAAGCAACTTAAAATAGCTTTGTCCATATACTTTTGGCCATCTTTTTGAGGAGGTGGTTGTGTATTGACTCATTTAGTTTGCCACAGAATCTCCTTCTGTTCTCCTTTATTTTCTCTTTTTAATGTCTCTTCTCGTTTAATGCTCACTTTTTGTTTCCCTCGACCTCACTGTCTCATCTCCACGTTTCATCTCCCTTTTTCTGTAACAGAATATTTCCCTCTCTTTTGCTCTCCCTCCCTCCTTCTTTCTTTCTCTCCCTCTCCCTTTCCCAATCGCTTTCTCCATTTCTTGTCTTTTCACTCTCCTCTTTCCTCCTCCGTTCTTTCATCTCATTCCTCCCCTCCACCATCCAGATCAAGACGCCTCCTTCTCTTTCTCTTTCCACCTTTTGTCTTTTCTTTTCTGATGTGTACTCTCCCCCTCCACCTCTTCTATATCTTTCCCATTCCTCCCTCTCACTCTCCATCCATCTTTCACTGCCTCCCTCCCTCCTTTCCTACCTTTCTCTCTCCCTCCTTCCCTCCCTCCCCCCTCAGTCTTTCTCTCCTCCCTCCCTCACCCACTCTCACTCTCTCTCTGTTCTTACCTCTAGCCAGTCGGCGTTGACTCGTCGCAGCAGGAAGATCACCTCTCCTCTCTTCAGGTTCAACTCCGCCTTGCTGTTGCCACGAAAGTCAAACATCGCCTAGGACACACACCCGTACACAGACACATACACACACAAAGAAAAACCAAACACACACACACACACAAGTCAGTGAGAGGAGAGAGCAAAGAGAGGAGAGAGACGGACGCACTCAACACAAAGAGAGAAGAGACGGTGAGAGCGGACAGGTAAGACTTAACACACTTTTTGCTGATGGGAAATAACGTGAGTTTGAGAGAAAGAGAGGCAGATAAAAACAGAGAGAGAAGGGATACTTGAAAAGATAAGAATGAAGGAGTGGAGACTTTTTAGCAAAAGTTTAGAGCGTATGAAGACCTGTGTGTGTGACAGAGAGAGAAAGAAAGTGAGGAAATGAGGAAAGAAAGGATGATGGAAAAGACAAGTATATTTTTTCCTGTTGAAGAAGTGAAGATTGTTGAGATAAAAGGTGCAAAAAAGAGTGAAGTTCGATGTGTAAGAAGACCTTTGTGTGTGTGTGTGTGTGTGTGTGTGTGTGTGTGTGTGTGAAAGAGAGCAAGAGAAAAAGAGAGCGGGGAAATAGGAAAAGAAAGGATGACAGAGAAGGATCACAGCACGTTCAGTTAAGCAGCTGTTCTATCTGTGTGTTTGTGTGGAGCAGATACTTTACATTCTAGCAATATATAATAGTATTTAATTGTACTGGTGAATCCATGTAGGCATATGTGAAAGTCCCTGACTATTGTTGCTATTATACAAATTATTGCAAGATTTATTTGAGATCATTGAACAGTGAGCTTTGCCAAGGTCCAAGGTCCACAGCTTCTATTTTCTGTTCAAAATCCAAAGATTTTCATTTGACAGTGATATAAAACAGAGAAAAGATGCAAATCTTCACATTTAAGAAGATGATTATTTAAATTGTCAAACAATTATCGAGAGGAGTTGCATCATGAGCATGTGTGTATATACACACTAAGAGCATATGGTATGCTGTATGTGCTAGTACTATCTTGAGTATTTGTGCATCTAAGTAAGTGTGTGTGAGAGAATGTGTGTGGGATGAAGTAAAAAGCATCTACAAGCAGTTTGCAAAAGTGACGCCCCGCTGCAATGCAAGAGTGTGTGTGTGTTTTAGTGTACGTGTGTGTTTTGGTGTGCATGTTGGGGGGGGGTTGGATGCTCGACCGTCCTGGTTAGCATCATTGTGTCTGGTAAGCCTGCCAGAGTTGAATTTGCATTTAAAGTAGAGCTCAGTAGAGTCATTACCGATGCTTTAAACCTATTCCTGTCCTTCTGCTGAGACTCATCAAACAGATGATAAAGTAGCCTATTAGAGATGCACTCTCACACACACACACACACAAACACGTAAGTGTTTTCACTGTTCTAGTAATCTAATGTGCACATTTAGATCCAAAAGCAAACATATGTGCACACTCTTGCCAATATTCACCCACACACACACGTTTGTATTATCAATATCAACTGAAGCACAGAGCGAAAGAGAGCAAGAAAAAGAAAAAGAAAGAAAGAAAGAAAGAAAGAAAGAAAGAAAGAAAGAAAGAAAGAAAGAAAGAAAGAAAGATGAGCAGTTACGATGGACTAAGAGGTTTGGTGGAGAATCACAACCACAGTAGGAAAGCAATCACAAGAGATGGTAAAACTGAAAGGGAGTTGGAGAATTAGAGAGGAGCCGCGAGACCAAAAAAAGAATGAGGAGCGGTTAAAGCAGTGGGAGGGAGGTGAAGAAGAGGGGGAGGAAGAGGAGGAAGAGAAAGAGGATGAGGGGGAGGAGGAGATAAGAAAAGTGAAATTTACACAGAGGTGCAGGGCTGCAGAGGGCTGATAGATCACTGCTGCGTTCACGTGGTTGTTTCACAGCGAGCAGCTTTGTGTGAGACTCACAGGGTGACTGAGTGAGCGACTGAGTGAGTGAGTAAGTGAGTAAGTGAGTGAGTGAGTGAGTGAGTGAGTGAGTGAGTGAGTGAGCGTAAAGAAACCTCTGCTTCCTTGTGACATGAGTGTGAGAATAAGTGACATAAATTTCAAGTTACAACTCTTAAAACTGCACTAATCAATATTTTAGCCTTGTTAGGGGCATGGATCTATGGACGGCAACGTCGCTATGTGTCTCAGTCCGTCCACAACTTTGGTTCAGACCGAAATATTTCAGCAACTGTTGGATGGATTGCCTTAAAATTATGTAGAGACATTCGTGGTCCCCAGAGGATGATTCCTACAGCCTTTGGTGAACCCCCGACCTTTGAAAACTTTGAAGAAACTTTGAAACAAGTGTTGGGTGGACTGTAATGAAATTTGATCAACAAATTAATGCCCCTCTAAAGCAGCTCTAAAGAGTGTTTTAGCACCTTTGAGCTCATTGTTTTGGTTAAGTTAAGTTTTCTCAGTTTTTTCTGTCTAAATGATTTGATCAACTTGTTTTCCAGTGGCTGCAGGCAACTGTTTTCAATAAAGAGCTTATATTTGCCAAGAGGACAAAACTCCAAATTAATGCTAATGTTGTTCCATGTCTTTTGAATGTGTAAACAGTTAGCGTGCCAGCATGTTAGCTATAACAGCTATAAGGCGATAATATTTAAGTGTTGTGTTTACAGCTTGTTGTGCTGAAGAAAATGCTATAGACAGATAGCAAAATTGGGTTTGATATGGTGAAAATGTTAAGGATTATACCTTTAAAGTAAATGTTCAAGCACAGATGCGTGTGTGTGCAAATGAATTACTGCATGTACAAGTGTGTGTGTGTATGTGTGAGTTTACAGTTTGTGTATATGTGTGTCCAAAGAAAATGAGAAAGAGGCTGGTGGCAGATTAATGAAGCTGGGGAGTGAGGGAGATGGCTGGATTAATAATCCACTGAGATTACCCTGACCCTGAGGACACACTCACAGGCTGCTATTTTTAATGCTTTATTCCAGACGCTGTTTTATTATAGTGTTGACCCGCGGCTGGCCGTAATTTATGATGTAAAAAATGTGTTGCAGGCGATAAGCTAGTATCTTCAACACAAACCCCAAATAGGATGTGACAAAGCAATTCCCCCTCTCGATATACCTCTTTTCATCTCTATCCACTTCTCACGCCATCTCCTCACCATCATTGTTCCACCCTTTTACCTTTACTTGTCTTTTTCCCCTCGTCTCTATTGCAGTCTGTTTCTTTAAAGCAATGAAACTTAGCCAACTTAGTTGACTTGATGAGGGAACTGTAACAACTTAGTTCTGTGGGAGCAGTTAATTTCACGTTTGTCGTAACAGTCATGCCAATTTAAGAACTGTTGGTTCTGTAATTAGTTACAACAACCTGTCTAGCTGTACTGATTCCCAGTTTTCTGTTCTATTTTTAATGGATGTAGCTTGTTGGGTAGCTGGCTAGTTGCCGGGTGTATGAAAATTACCTCCCAATTTTAATGCTCTAATTAGTCAACTGTTTCACCAGCTGGGGAAAGTCATCAATTAGCACAACACCAGACCAACAGGATTTGGTGTCAGGGAGATATCAACATACAGTCAACTGTTCTAACCTAGGTGTGCAGATCCTTTAAGACACGAACACGCAGGCAGCAATCCAGGTTTAGAACCAGGCTATGTATATGTATATATCCATATATTAATTGCTGTCAACTGAGATCGTAGTGAAGAAGATTATTCCTCACGTCATGATTCCTTCAGTCCCACCCTGTAACCTGCCAGGCAATCAATCAATCAATCAATCAAGAAATAAATAAACCTGTAAACCTCTCTGAGTAAAGCAAGTGGCGCCATGTTTGTTTTCACACCTGTAGTCAAATATGATAGCATGTCAGAATCTGAGGTTCCGGAAATAGCTCAGACCGACAGACTGAACCGTGACTCGCCCAAACAGCTTCGTCTCAGCTAACCGAAAATCTCACCGTCATTTCCCAACCGACTGACCGAGAGAGAAATGACAGAGACCGGAGCTGAAGAGGTTTGAGGACGGAGATACTGCAACTTTCACTGTGGGCAGATCATCGAAAACTGATCTATCGACCTTAAACATCAGTAATGTGTCTGTTGAGTAAACATAACGAAAAATAAATAATAAAAAAACGAAATGTTCAACTGTGGAATGTAAAAAAAAAAAAATCACAACAAAATAAATCTCATCGGTGTGTTTACTAATGCTGTCGGTTGTCGTGCATGGTGGTGAGTGGAATGTGTGAACTGAGGAAGAGAGCAGCAGATTAAAGCGACGCACAGAGTGAACATCGTGGGGTGGAGATGTGGATGCTCGCTTTCTCCCGCTGATATGAATGAAGATCTCCAAGCAGCTGAACAGGCATGACTAGTAGAGCCCGACCCACACGCTGACAGGCTGATTTAATCTGCTGATTGAAGATAAGCTAATGCCATGGCCTGCCAGTGGATGGCATCTAATGATCGGCCACAACATTACAACCAGTTATACTCATATATGTATTAATAGAGCTAGATATGGAGCTATCACTCCGTCTTGCTGCTAATTTGCCCCTGGTGGTCATTTGTGGTACTGCACAGAAGAAATCCACTGTGGACCAGAAAGCATGTTGTCCATAAAGCACCATTACATAAGAGACATCTGTGAAACTGTTGACAGGACACCCCCCAAACTGCACACTAAGGTCACTCATTACTCTTTTTATTATGAATTTTTAATCCATGGAGCTTTCTTTTCTTTTTGTAAAACTTTCCCAGATCCTAGAAAAGTGACGCCAACCTCTGCTAAGAGGGAACCCCAATAAATTATCATCAGAGTACGAGCTGCCACCTCCTCACCAAGATAAAGTTAATTGGTCCCACACTGAAAGCATCTGAGGTCAAGTTCTCTTGAAGGTTTTGACAGGAAATGTTCCCTCAGTGGAAACCATCACAGCCTTTCACTGGTTGGTTCTGACTGGGAACGTAACACTGGCACCAGATGAACCCACGACATGATTGAAATGAGAACTGGTTCAGACCAGAGAGCTGGTTTTGTACGGTTTACCTCTGAAACTTGATCTGGTTGCAGAGAAGGATGAAAAATAAACACCAAACTCAAGAAACGTCCGATTTTTCCTTTTATTTAATATTTAGTTTCTTTCATGTTCCAGATTCAGAAAGGTGCGATCCCCTACGTTTTTCGTTGTGCAAACATGTTAGACTGCATCAGTGTCTCCATCCTTAAGAATACTGTAATCAAACTCAGAACCTTTTTTTGTTTAAAACCAGTCCAATTTGAAGCTTTTGGATGGTAAAGACGTACGTGGTGTCCGCCTCATGTTACTGAAGGTCTGAGCTGGTCTCAAGCTGTACCACCCCAGCACACACTGTCTCAGGCATCAGCTGAAGAACAAAAAGACAAGGTCTGTAGCCAAGTCCAAATAAATCTGGATTATTTGACATAAACTACTACATTAAGACACATTCTGCAGAAGATGTTCAGGGCATTTATCTCACTCACTCTAACAAATCGTGGCCACTAGGTCCCATCTGAATATGAAGACACGGGACATACATAAACTGTAGACGCTTTCACACCCCTGAGCCTGCAGAGTCGCTGCTGAGCAGCTGATGTGCTGTTACTAAACACCCTTTTTTAATAAAAGTCAAAAAGGGAGAATTTAAGCCGTTTTCTTGTTCCTGTGCTCTGTTGGCAACACATAAAACGAAATGGGTGATTTTTTTTTTTTTCCCATTTCCCTCCTGCTATCATTCCAGCGGTGAAATGGTTTAAAACGTATGGGGACCCGTCACTCATGCGGCTGAGGCTGTAAGCTTGTCACCACTGGAAAGGTCTCTGAAGACAGCTGACAGTGAGCTAAACCTAGCCTGAGCGCAGACACTTCCCTTCCCTCGAAACCTGGAGTCAACAGGACCCACAATGCAATGCAACAGCTCAGAGCGCGTCTCTCAAACACTCTTCCTGAACATGGTGGCTTTAACTGACCGTTCCCGTCCTAACGCAGTGAATATGCTTCTGCCTCTGCAGAGCTTTTTGATCGTGATGCATTCAGACAGCGTGGCTGGGGAAGCTCAACCGGACCAACTCCAGCAACCAATCAGAAACCGAGACGAGAAACACAAGAGATCAGAAGATCTGGAGGAGGAAGAGATTTAAGCTTTATATTATCTTATTAGTTGTTAATAGTTTTGTACTCTGCTGATTTGTTGTGGTTCAAGGCGGTGATGTGTATGTGTGTTAACAGTCCCTAGTGGCGGTCAGTGGCGGCGCTCTGTAGCAGGTCTGTCTGGGTCTGTGTTGGGGGTCTAAAGGCTGTCTGGAAGCCTGGTGGTGGAGAGTGGAACTGGCTGGCGGGGGCTGGGTAGCGCGCCCAGACGGCTCTGTGTGGGGGGCGCTGGCTCCCGAAGGGACCGTTCTGTGACGCGGAGCTGGACGGGACGTCCATTTCTGTGAGCGTCTGCAGGGATGTGAGCCAGTGTGGAGGACTGTCGTCTCGGAGAGAGTCCAGACTGTTGCCGCCGGAGGTTGGGATCCCTGCAGAGGACAAGGCCATAACACACTCAGACGCATGGTAGTTTGAAAAATAGGATCAAAATCGATGCAGCAGAACCAGAGATACTGTCAAAACTGGACGCCTACATTACCCACAAGGCAACTTGTCAAACATATGTCTTCAGCCCCAGCTGACACTGACTGAAGTGACATCACTGGAGGACATTTAAAAGACGGAACTGCCTCCTTGCCTGTGATGATGGCTGGGTCCATCCAGCTGGCTGTGCCGTCCCATCGCAGGCCGTGAGAAACACTCCCAGAAATCCCCGGCGCTCCTGTGTGGTTAATGCTGGATGAGGAGGAGGACGACGACGACAACGACGACGAGGAGGACGAAGAGGAATTGGGCAGACCTCCAAAATTGATGTTGATGTTGGGCAACAGCGCTCGGAGTCCATCCTGCCACTCCTTCACATTTATACTCTCTACTCCACTGCTGTTCTCTGCATGAGGACAGGGAGAGAGGAAGACAGACGCAGAGGACAGGCGTGACTTGCATTGTTGTCGTTATATGTATTCAGCTATCCAACACAAGTAGTTCCCCTGTTTGTGTTGGAAAAGAATCTTTTGGATGTGCCGATCTGATCTGGTCTGAAACCTGATTTCGAAGTCCTGAGGCCGGCGAGGCTGCAGCAGCGGGCTAATTATTCATGTGCCCGTATTATTCTCCTGCAGCCCTAAAAACAGAGTGACTTGTGCTGTGGTTGGGAGCTGGAATGATTTGGAGCTCTGTCTCATAAGACACTGCAGACAGTGGGCCTCGCCACGACGACAGCCCCCCCCCCCCCCCTCCCCCCCCCAGTTACCATGGTTCTATGAATACTAAATGCTAATTGACGAGATGATTGTTCGTCTACTTGCTCATTAACCCCCACAGCCAGCTTCCTGTACGATGGCTGGATGGAAGAGACTACGGAAATGCTATGAAGTATCTTGATGAGATGTTTATACCATACTGCCTTAGGCATTAAGTCTAAGGAAGCTTTTATTAATTATATTAAGCTTTTCAATTAAATACCACCAAGCAGCAACCCCCCCAAAAACATGAGAGATTAAGAAGAAACAGTCCTCCCTCCGTATTCCCCTGTGATCCCTGCTTAGCCCCCTTAGCCCCCCCTCCTATTTTTTTTTCTTCTTCTCCTTTTTAATCAGGCCGTCAGGCAGGGAAGCATGACTGGCATTAACATCATCACCTATGTTGCCATTTGCATCCCCAGATAAACAAGCGCTGCCATGTTTAATTCATGAGGCCGAGATCTGCCTCCGAAATCAGTTTGAACCAAGTTATGTGGGGCGGCGCGGCGCCTGGTTCAATCCCCCGGCTCCTCCAGGGAGCGTGTCGAAGTGCCCTTGAGCAACACGCTGAACGGATGTGAGTGTGTGAATGAGACATACATCGTGGTCGATAGACCGGGACAGAGCTACATAAATGCGGTCCATTGAGCACTCATCCGGAGCCGCTCCTCGCACAGAGGAATTATCCGCCGCTAAATTAGCTAATATCTTTTATGACTGCTATCAGAGGAAAGTTGTCTGCCAGTGTTTCATTTAACAATCATTATCTTATGTTTAGACGTTGCTAATTTCTGATACATTGTTAATGGGATCACCGTGGCTCATAAATGGAAAATAATTCCAACCTAAGAGAGAGGAAGCTGCTTGACATGAGTACTTGGGTCTGGTTTTTTTTTTTTGTTAGCATTCCTGGTTAACTACAGCGGTAAATCATTGTTTCCTCCATCTGCCAGTGTTAACACTGTAAACTGCAGCACCATGCTACGTTCTAACATCATTAGGCCTTGCCGAGGCAGACAGAGAAGTGCAGGGACTGGTATTCGAAGCACGTCTTGTTGATGTTGAGAAATGGCCTGAAACAAAAACTCTTTCTCAACAGAGAATACACCAAGTCTGAGCTCACATTCTTGGGAGTTTGAATTTGGCAAGTTGAACTCAGAAGTTCGAAATGTGCAATAACAAAGGAAGAAAGATAAACTGTGTTTGGGTTCCTGATGAGTAAAGACCTAGTAAACCTTGATTTTAGAAGATTTTTTTTTCCCCACTCTACTGTTTGCAAGGTCAAAGATGAACTAGCTCTGGTGATGGTCAGGCTGCTGTCTCAATATGTACCTGAGCTACGCCTGTTTGCAGTGTTGTAATCATGCTACAGTAAATGATGTGCTGCCACCAAGTGGTCAATAAATGAACATTTGTTTACCCACAATGCAGTGCACTAAATGACATCATGCTCTGCGAGAACAGTCCCCTTGGAAGACTAAACACTGCACAGAACAGAATACACTGCAGTCTGTGTCTCTTTTCATCTCTGTTATTTTCTAAGTGCATAAACGTAACAGACTTCCTGAGTAAAGGCAGACAGGCTGAGACAGATGTAAACTGTATGATGCTGAGTGCAAAGCTGATTGCATATGATCAGGGTCCTGTCTCAGAATCACTAAAAACACATGGGGTTCATGCAGCTCGCTTCTACACCTCCTGTAGGTAAATCAACCGCTGGCAGGTTAGAGCATGTCTGGAGCTCTGCTAAAGATCAGCAGAGATTAGGACTGATGATAGAATTATCATCCCTCTTCCCTCTTATCCGTTTTTACTCCCAGTCTTAAAAGTAGAACCGAATATACATCTCTCACACACATGCTATAATGACTGATAACCGCTCAGTGGTTGTGTTCTCCTGCTTTCTCTGGCATGCATCACTGGGCTGGGTGTGGCAATCCGGATGTGGGTGTGTTGTGAATATTACACGTGGCCAAAAATACAAAGTTAACCTCCCTTCAAAGCAGCCTGGCAGTCTAACAATGTGATAAATCAAAGGGTGTCAAACATGGGTTTCACCATTTTAACCTTTCAGCCCTGACTATGTCTGTTTATACCCTTTTTTACATGACTACTGACTCACTGCAAAAGATTAGAAACAAACAAAACAGCAACCTGCACCAGTAATCCATATTAACATGTTTGGGTCAGATCTCCCTGATCCAGTCTTACCTGTGATGGGGATTCCTCCCGGCCCGGTGCCGTGATGTCCTGGCAGCACTGTAAAGTCCAAGAAGCTGCTGTTTGAAGTGGAGGCCGTTGGACTGACTGTGTGGTTCAAATGAACAAAGTGACTGCGAGAGGACGTGGAACCCATCCAGGACTGATGAAATGCTGAGGGCGAGGGGAGGGTGGCGGCGGAGCAGGAGAATGAAGATGTTGATGATGATGACGACGTCGATGATGATGATGCTGAAGAAAGGTGAGCGGGGAAGCTGAAGGAGCTGTAGCCTCCCCTGTGAGGGTGCTGATTCTGGGGGGAATGGTGTGAGTGTGGGAGGTGGCTCGAGAGCGGGAGCCCTCCTGGGGGCCCGAGGCCTTTATTTAGTGGGGTTCTGTGGGTTCTGTGGGGAAAGAAGCCGGGTGACAGGGAGGAGCTGAAGCTGTCCTCAACACGGAGCTCCTTCTCTATGAGGTCAGCCAGAGCCCTCCGAGTGACGTCGAAGGGGTCGAAGCCCAGATCGTCCTCCTGTTGCTGTTTGGACGAGCCGAAGCCGAAGGCTGCCTGCCAGTCTGTGGACGAGGACACCGGGATGGTATCTGTGCACACACAGATACCAAGCTGTGAGCAGGATTCACAAAGGCGCTGTCCAAAGTTTCACAATAAACCTGCCAAGACCTCTAATGCATTATAGCTACACACTATCTGCTCCTAGTTATTCCTCCATCAGACCCACCTGAGGTGAAGAGGCTCTGCGGTTCTGGTGCAGTGGGCCAGTCTGAGTTGCTGTGTGGGGAACTGGGGAAGCTGCGCAGTCCACTGGGGAGAGGGTTGGGATGCCTGAAGTTGCTGTTGTCTGAGAACAGGGACTGAGACTCTGCAGCAGCCGCCTCGCTCAGGGGGCGAGCTGTGTGGCCTGTGACGCTGATGGGAACCACCACGCTGGGCTTACTGAGGCCAGGAGGGGGTGACGGAAAGTCACTGCCCGGGAGCTACAGCACACAAGAGAGGACAGTCTGGTGGTCTCACAGGGATTCACAAAACTTAGGTAAGGTAAGATTCAAAAAGTGAAAACGGAATCCTAACATTCAAGTGTTTTTTAGCTGGTTTGATGTTTTAGATGCATCAAGATCTGAATGTCCAACAATCGTGTCTTAGGAAAGAACCTTTCTGTTATTCAAGGTGAGTCCATGTCTTACCAGTTGTGAGGTTTCACCGTTGCCTATACTGATCATTTCTGGCAGTTTATCGCTGGGGCTGTGAAAAAAAAGCAGAAAGAGGTTGTGGAGAGTATGACACAAATCTGTTGTTGTGCTGATGGAATTAATGCTGGGAAAATTATATGAAATTTATCCGGAAGCTTAGCATTAAATGAGAAGCAACCACAGCCTGTCTCTAATGTAAATCTGTTCTGAATACAGGCCTGACTCTGTCTGCCACTGAGAACTCACAATAATACTGAATATAAATCCACTTAGTTCCTCGTGCTCTGAATGGCTGAAAGGCATTTTAGTGAGTGCCAGTAAGTTCTGGTCCCAAAGAAGAACCTCCATCACAGGACTCACTGACTACAGGCCTCACGCCTGTGGTCATGAAATCCTTTCAGAGCCTGGTGCTGACCCACCTCAAGATTGGACACCCTGCAGTTTGCCTACAGGTCAAACAGGTCAGTGGATGCTGTTATATATAAACACTAGCAGACTCTTTTTACTGTACACAGACGTGCATACATGCACACAGTGTACATAACCACCTACTCTATGTATATAAAGTAACTTATTGCACTACCCGCTTCATATTTATTTCAGCACTGCTTGTACTCTCTCACACACCGTGCACCACCTGTTTTCCTGCTGGGTGATTTGTATATAGACACTGTATGTTGTGCCCTTTCCCTACTGGCTTGTACATAATAGTCATATGTTTATGTTTATTTATCTTTGCTCGGATCTGTTTTTTTCCCTGGATATTGTTATTGGTACCATGTGCTGTGTGTGTGTACATTGAGAGCCACAAGAAACTGGAGTTAAATTCTGTGTATACGCAAACATACTTGGCCAATGAAGCTGATTCTGACTTTATACATTACTTTAAAAAATAGATGAATGACATACTTAGTTCATGCAGTCTTTGTATCAAAAGAAAAGTGAAATGACTAATGTTTATGCAGAGTTAAATTGATCTCATCAAATTTACCTAGAAATGTCACAGTTTGAAGAGAAAGGGGAGAGGGCCGGTATGGGGCCAAGGCTGAGGTCGGGTTCCTGCCCCTCGGGGGTCAAGTGTTCAGAGTCGGAGCCATCTAATGGTGGACTCCTCCTGTGGTCCGAGGACAGACCGTTGGTGGTTTTCCCTGACGGCTGTAATGACAGCCAGCTGTCTTTACTGGAGCTGTTAGATCTGTGGCAGCACATGGACAAAAAAAAGCCTCATTAGCCATAAAATCCTTGTAGTTATTATAGCTCTTTAGCCTTATTCTCTATTTTTAAAACAACCGGGGAATTCATCTGTAGTAAAGGGTCAGAATACATACTGTAAAGAGTTGGCTTTGCCCTTTGGTTTGTCCCCTGACACAGCTGAGGTCTGTAGAAAGGTCGTGTTGATTTTGTAGAGGTCTTGTAGTTTCTGCTCATACTCCTGGTGCTTCCCTGCCTGGAAGTGAAAAGGACAGATTAGAGAGAACGAGGTTTTCACAGAAACCCAACATAAATAGGTCAAACACCAACGGGTAGCTTTGTTATGTAAGCACTACAAAGGCATATTGTGAGGACCGAAAGATGGAACTTAAGCCAACTTATGGAAATATAGAAAAGACGCCCAGTTTTACATCAAGGAAAATCATGTTGGATTGTTCCTGTTACCGTGGGTGAAAAAACAACTGCATTACTTTGATACTGAAGAAAATGACTGGACCTGTTGATAAGCTATTATCCTAAGTAACTCTTAGGATACTATGGGTGTGTGCGTGATATGTGTGAGTTCAGATTTGTCTTCTGAACCTACTACTGACCTGCATCTCCTCTTTAGTAAAACTAGCAGCTTCGTCGCCCAGCTCGTGCAGATACATGCAGTCTGGTTTGGGGCACTGCATGCTCTTTAAAAAGTAACTGCAGTACTTTGTTGTTCCTAAAGAAGCCTGCAAATCACAAAAACAATATTCAGCGGCTGAACCTTCTTCTCTCCTTTACCTAAATGTGATCCTTTTATCCTTCAAGCTTACCTTAAGCGTTCTGCCATCTACCACCACATTGTTGACACACTGGATTGCTCTAAGAGCGTCTTCAGACCTAATATATGTGACGTAGGCACTGGCACTGGGTCCCTGGGGTTTAAAAAAAAAACAAAGAAAAAAAGACAAAGCTCACATTAAAAATTAGTTTCATCAGACTGAGTGTGAACTATGACCTTCTGTTAGCTGTGGAGGGTCTCACCTGTGAACCAGCGTACGATGTGCTGTTGTTGATCACCACTTTATGGATCTTCCCAAACTTCCCAAAATATTCTGGCCTCTTTAGAACCTGTTCAACACAGAAAGCACATAACCCAATGTTTCCAATCATTAGTTCTAATTACCGTGTTACTGGTCAAAACAGTGTTATGGTTGGTGTTAACAACATGTATATGAACAGTCTTCATTGGACAATTCACATTAATTTACAGAACAGGGGGCAGCAGCATACACTATGTAATGTGTGTGTCTCACCTCAGAGTCGGCCAGCCTCTGAGACAGCCCCACCACAAACACCAGGTTTCTCTGGACCACGCGGACGCTGGCCAGATGTTTCCTGTTCTCTGTGATCTTCTGCTTCTTCTCGTTCTGCTTCTGCTTCTTCTCGTTCTTTATCCTCTGCAGCTCCTCGTGTGACAGAGGCTTGTACACCGCAGGGTCTTCTGGGTAAGGCTGCAGGACACACACAAAGATCGAATCAATCAAACTCTCTGCCTGTCAGATGGCATACGGTCATGTGATGCTCAATTATCCCAGGAGTTCATAACCTCAGCGTGAGTCGTCTCTTTGATGAGTATGTGTAACCTCTATAAATTTAAATAGGGAGTTAAATTAAACTGTATAAATAATGTTGCAGTTTTGCAAAAAGTCCTAAAGGGGGCGCCAAGCACTCGTAGAAGGCTGTAATCAGCAGAGGGGACAGAAAAAGTGAGTGAATTTTCTTTCAGTAGCCTTTGGCTGCAGTTTAAACACACAGTTAATTTCTGAGACGTGGGAACACACAGTGACTTCACTTCAAGAAAGTCTGAAACACGAGCAGTCAGACGACCAGACAGGTTGGACAGAAACCAGCGGTTTATCCAGATTATCTAAACCACTTTATCTGGAGGTCAGCCTCAAGGTAAGCACAGCTGAAATGTCTCCCATAATCCCACATCCAGCAGGAAAACTGGGAGCATGCAACTCAGACAGGCTGGAGGTTTGCTCCCAACGTGTCTGACTGCTAGTGTTTCTTGACCCCCTCATGCTTCTTTTTTAGTTATGGCAGTGTGTTCCCAGATCTATGTTTCATATCACTGTCACCTGATGTCTCTTGGATCATGTGGCTTTTAGTCCCGAAATCTGAGGACACTGAGGTCTAACATTTCATGCAGTTCTTTTGTGCAATGCTGGCAAAACTTAAAATGGTGTATTAGTAACTTGTGTTGGACCAACAGTCTAAAACACCTAAATCAGAAGTGAGCATTAAGGCTTGAATGAATGACATGTATGCATCTCTTTCAGTCAGCCTTGCAGTGGTTACTACGAGTAAATCCTCCTTTGTTCTGGTGCTCACGGTGCACCAGGCAGAGCAGGGTTCACAGAGGACTGAGGTCTACCTTTCTGCAGGCGGGACAGAGACCGTTCTCGTCCGTCCTGATCCGATGCCAGCAGAAGCGGCAGATCTGGTACCCGCAGGTGCACGGGAAGAAGTTGACGTCATCGATCTCCAGCGGTTCCATACACAGCGGGCACTCCATGGGGTCGTCCTTCGCCTCGGGGCTGCGGGGCATTCTACGATTCCACACCGCTGGACCAGACAGCTTTCACAGGAGAGGGACAGGAGGAGCTGCAGATACAGGGGCAGAAATAAACCGGAACTTAGCTACATCCTAAAGAGGAATGTTACAAAACTTAAACAGAACTAATAACTAACTATACACAACAGCCATCCAACCCTAAACTCACATCCTACAGGTTAAATCTCAGGTTCTACCTGTGAAACCGGTTTCAAAGCCTAATATACTCTTCTAAGCTGCTCTGACCTCTTCTTCAATCATCTTCTAATTCAGTTAAGGTTGGCTTCGCAGTTTAGTGTTTTCCATACAGGAGGTGGATCAGCAATGGCAGCCCTAGCATAGCGAGATGTCATGAGCTACTAACTAACAACTTGACTGGAGCACATTAATAAACCGCAGCTACTGAGCCATATCTAAACAGAGCTTTTCTTTTTTTTTTTTTTTTTGGAACTAAAAAAAAAAGCTAATGAAGCTGTCATGAGTTATGACTCTGAGCCTGTGTTACACAGGACTGCAGAGATGTTAAACAGTGGCCGATTAAACTCTCCTAAAAACCTCTGCAGGCAGACACTGCTGGTTAATTGGCAAGAAATTGGGGGATTCCACAACACATGATTTACTTTAATGCACGGGTGAACGGACTTTAAGGACAGACAATGAGCAAAACCTGCAACACAAAACCAGTCTGACACTTTCTACATGCTTTAAGAAACCCAAAGACTTTATTTAGTTATTTAGTTTTTAGTTAGCGTTACAGTACAACCATAATACACATAAATCTGAGTCAGACTAAAGGCCATGCATTCTTCTCTGTACTTGTGTTCTTGTGCTCAAAAGCCATCAGTCACAGTACTGCTCAAATTCAAAGTTCACACCAAGCTGAGAATCAGAATGCATTCTGTGCTAAAGCTCAAAGCTGCTGTAACTGCACTCTGGAGCTGGTTTTCTTCAAGGACTTCACTGTATTAGCTGTATTCATCCTTTCTTTAATTCTGACCAGATTCCCTGCCCCTTGCCACTGAAAAGCAACCCCATACCATGACGCTGCCACCACCATGCTTCACTATAGTGATGGTATCATAAGCCGTGCCTGCCAGCTCCACCTGTGGATGATACAGTATCTCTATCATCCACAGGTTTCAAATCCCAACACTCATACAAAACAGGAAACCTAACAGCTTGAACAGTGACAGACTGGCTGATAGGTACGACAATGGATGACTGCAGCCTGACTTTATGATTTGGGACAGACAGCTAGATTTGTCATTACCAATGGGAAATGCTGAGCTGAGTAAAACACCTCAGTGTGGCCTCTGCCCACTTAGATATGCAGGAAGTATACAGGATTTCCATGTGGGTCTATCCCAGGCAGTAGAGCAGAGAGTGAGGATGGCTGCTAAAAATACCTTGCCTGTCCTGAGTGTGGGAGGGCGGAGTCAACCGGGGCTTCTCTCTTTTAAGGGTAAGTCCAGATGGGCAGCAGCAGTGCTCCTGCGGGGGCCCCCCCCCCACCCCCCTCACCTCCCTGCTGGACATGTATGGCCTTAAGTGTCTCCTCCAGCAGCTCAGCACAGGGAGCTGCACTCTAGGCTGGATGGCTGCTGCTAAATGAAATCTGCCAGATTCGAACACTGTACGAAATTAGTAACAGCATTTTTAGTAAGGCCAGTATTACTGCAGGCTGCTATGAGATCCTCACTGCAGCTGACAGAGAAATCCTCACTTCACCACCCACCAAATATCCCACTCAGCTAAAGCCATTATTCAGATAATGAGAAATAAAGGTCCACAGGTCTGCAGATCAGGGTACTAAGGATTTTAAAGTACTTTAACTGCCTCTACGAGCTGTTGTGTCACAGTGACACATTGTTGACATGTGAAAACAATGTGCATCCACAGCGGCATCCCTCATTTTTTGTCTGTACTCAGCCAAAGCTTGTTTGTGGGGGAAGAACCTCCACTCTTTATCACCACAGCACAACCACATAAAACCATCAGCTGATCGTGTCACGTCAGTTTCAGCAGCTGCATTCCCTCTCAGATAAACTTAAATTCCTAGCATATCAGAAATTAAGCTTATAAACTTTATAAGCATTAATAAACATTTTTGAGCCATGACTTTCAGTATCTGGGTCAAGTAGCTTGTAAAATGTAGTAGTCTACAGCAGGGATTTCAGTGTGTCAGGTATATGTTTAATCAGCAGTTAGGTAGGCCTTAAATAAGTACTGGATCGGCTTTGGTATCAGCAGATATCCAACATGATGAGTTACTTTACCTACCTCTGTGAAAATAGCAATAACAATTAATTTCTTGGAACTAAAGACAAACATATTTACAAATACTAACAACCATAAAATTAGGGAATTTAAATGTGGTATAGAAAAGGGAGGAGTAGATATATGTATATTTGAAAGGTATCTAAACCTCTTCAAATGACAATGTAAAGCAGTACTGTCCATTTGTAGCTGATGTGCTTGTTTGCTTGGATGCCTCGAAAACAATTTATATTTATACCCATCATCTGCCTGGAATGGCTGAAATTCTCCAGTCCTCTGACCCTCTGCAGGTCACGTCGCTCTGAGAAGCATAGATTAGCCTGGGTTATACACAGAGGGATGCTACCAGACCTGCACCTGACCCTGTCTTGCCTCCGATGATCTAAGGAGCTCGCATCATTTAATAGCTCAGGAAAATATCTATCGGCCTCTTTTCAGCAGCCTCCGCCTGTGACACTGAACCACACAGCAAGTTCAACCACAGTACAGCATCACAATCAACACAACAAATCACAGAGGCAAATGTCAGAAATATGAAATGTTACCATCGAAATATTAAAACTTCCATGTTTGAACTGGTGGACTGCCTTCTTGGATATAGATTGTGCTATATATAAATAACCAAGCCTCAGTTTATGACTCCACAGTGAACAAAGTGCTAGCAATTTCAACAACTAGCTAACAACCACAAAAAGGAGGAAAAGACAAGTGCTAATCCTGCACATTATACTTCCTTTCAACTAAAAACAGAGGGGCTGAAAAAGAGACGATTCTCCAGTATCAGTGCTTTATTTGGTCTCTCCCTCAGATTTACCCCTAAAAATCTCCTCCGACATCTCCAACCAAGACAAACTTTACACTCTCGTGTATTTTAGTGAACAAAAAGCTAGAAAATATAAGAAAGACACTGCCTGTAATCGCTAATAACTCCACTCTCTCTCTCTCTCTCTCTCTCTCTCTCCCTGCATCTGTTACACATACCCTGGTGTAACAAGCTGTATGTAACTCCATCAGGGTTCCCATCATGCTCGGTTGATGTAAACAGGAAGTATGATATTGCCATGGAGACTGGGTTAGCATTTATTTTTAGCCTCCATTTCTTCATATTTTGTTGAATTTGCACCAATAAATGTCACGCCACAATCACCTGGATTACTCGGATACTGAAGACATCACTTACCACCGGAAAGATGCTGATTCTGTGTGTGCCGATGCGACTGAATAATGATGGAGAACGCAGTGCTGTAACACTAGGATAGTACATACAAAGAACTTAAAAAAAAAACTCACTCTCAGTTCTGTCCATCATTAATGATTAACTGAAGCACATTGTCTGCAAGGTCATAAAGAAATATTAACACCTGGTTTCATAGAGGAGGGACCTTTCCAGACACTGAGGCGGGATTAGGCTGAAGGAAACAGGAAGAGGAAAAACATACAGAGACATGAGGCAGCCACAGCCAATACACAGAGCTGCTGAACTGTCTCTGCCAAGTTGTAATACTCATTTTTCAAAGGTGGAAGACAGCCCGACATCTCATAACAACAAAGCTGGGTGGTTAGTTTTAATATAAGAAGGAAAAACTTTGCCTCAAGGCACGGCTGAGCACTGACAGATGACTTTACAGGCAGTAACAGTTCTGTCAAAGTCAAAACAGTCCTCCACACCCTGCTCTCCGCTCACAGGTTTCAATCAACAGAGGGCCAAGTAAGGTGAGCGAAACAATAGAGCCAGCTTTCACCCACTGCAGCACACAAACGCAACACAGGCTGAATGTGTCACAAAGGTGACAATTACAAAATGAGGAGGGGAACAAAAACTGCTACATCCAACTTCATTAAAACTTTACATTGCAATGAACATGGTGAGCTAATTGAGAGGCATAAAACCACAACAGCAGCCCTGTCATTACCAGGGTGTGTGTCTGAGGACAGCTGAAGATGAGTCTAATGAGTGTGAACAGACAAGCCACACTCTTCCCACCTGAGAGGCCATGCTGACAGCCTTTAACACCAAACTTTACATTACAGTCATTCACAAGCAGTGGTGTTTGCTTTGGTGATGAGGCTAAAAAGTTGCACCTTTGAACAACAATCACCAAACTCCAAGCCAAGAATGAACTACAGTTGCTCATTTTGGCCACACCATATGTAGCCATGGGTCCTCGTCTGGTTTTTATCTTTTCTTAGCTACATGCTCGGAACTAGTCTGCACTAAGTGTAGCTATTCATTAGCATGAACAGAGCGGCTCTGAAACTGTGCAAACAAGCTGAATGCGCAAAGTTTGTAATCCGTGTTTATTGCCCTCTTAGCTAATGTATGAATGGACAAATTACGCCCTTGTTTAACAGTCAAACATTTATAAGAGGGTATGAAATTACATGCAGTACTGGTTTCAGGATTAGAACCAGCAGCTCTGTTGTCAGTCATGTGCCGGGTGAAGTGACACATCAGCCGGGGCGCCGCCGGTGCTGCTGACGGGCTAAGCTAAGCTAACCAGCTGCAAGCCCGGAGCGCTTCTAGCTACCGTCCGTCCTGTACGGCGGCGGCTAAAGGGTGGACTGCCTCTTCTTGTAGTCCGCTGTAGCACGTAATACAACGCTCACAGTGACATGAAACTCACCGTCAAAGTTAACACAACACACCGGTACTTCCTCACACATTAACGTGTTTTGTATACGCTTTATTCCCTGAAGAAAGTCTGTCAGGAAGAGGAGTTTACACGGCCTGCCCTCCACCGGCAGAGCCCGACATAACCACCAGACCAGCTTAACGTAGAGAGAGGCTGGCTCGGCTATCCTCCCGAAGCAGCGCCTGTGACGGATAAACCGTCGTTTGACAGCCGTGTCGGGGTCTGGCTGAACTGTGACACTTGTGTCTCCCGAAAGCAACGTTAATTCAGTGAATAGCGTAGTTTGTAGCGTATTTGGCGACAGTCAGAGATAGTCAGGATACTCACCCTGCCCGGAGATTCGCCTCCAGGATGTTGAGGGAGAAGCGTACCGTAGTGGACAGTCACTGCTTTACTGAGAGCTGCTTCCGGTGGGACTTTCTCGCATTTATCTTTGAGAAAACAACCGGCCTTTCCTCCGTGTCTGGGAAGGTGCTGGCTACCAACTTCCAACACAAACCACCATCTTACATTGAAAGGAGGAGAGAACGGGGGAAACTACACAAGTCAGTGAGTCGGCGCAAATCGTGTTGATGTTCTGTGCGTAGAATGATGGGTATTGTAGTATCTACAGGCAAAGTAGTCCCGCACTGTTTTTATTTTTGTTTTTTTTACTGATTTATTTGCGCAGGGGCGTCACTGAAATGCTAAAAGTACAACTTTAAAAATAATGTCTTTATGAATGGTCAAATATATTTTTGGGTTGCCTCGTTTAAAAAAAAGAAGAAGAAGAAGAAGAAGAAAAACATGCCACAACTTGGCAACACTGTAATTTGTAAAGTATTAATAAACTATTGATTAACACATACAGAGCTGACAAGATGATTTAGTGTAAAATTGATTAACTTACTAAGGATGAACTTCTCCATACAAATGACAGTGAAATGTTTAATTACAGTATTTACCCCACTTTGCATGTAGCAAATTCCTATATTGTCAATACATTTCAATACATTATATAATTAAATCATATACCCATTGCCACTCATCTACTCAGTTGCGTTGTAAAAAAAAAAAAAAAAAAAATTGCTTTTATACATTCAGGATAATATGTATAACTGTAAATGTATTTCTTTTTACTGTAGGAGAGGCTCAGTTTAAATAGGTACATTTATCATAGATTGTAATTTTAATTGATTTCTTATAAAAAAAAAAAGACAAATATGCTATCTGTGTTACACTGTCTCATTCAGATTCATTCTTTCATACTGCTGTGCGGTGTAGTGAGCTATTACAAACAGTAGATGGAGATATTCACCTAAAGAAACAGCTCTAAACACAGGACACAAGCACAAGATCATAACACAGGACAAAGAATAAAATATTTGTCACTGCTGCATCTTAATATTTCAGTCCATTATTATACTGATTTGCTTGACAAGAGCAACGTTAGATATATCTGTTATATATTTATAGCTGGTGAAAACATTAATTACATTTTGACTTATTAAAATGCTTTAATAAAAGAATCTCTAAGAGTTCTATTTACTTCTAATTAATTCATTTTTGTTTGTTGCTGTGAAACCTTCATTTTAAGATACCCGCAATTCACTTTTCAAAATCTGAAAAATGAATTCCAGATATCTCATGTTAGATTATAACTTGTCATGACTCAAATGCTGTGTATCTCTTGTTTTGTCTGTCTGAATTTTAGCTCAAGGTACACCCCTTTGCCCCTTTAGTAGAAATACCTTCTTGTAGGCATTTCGCATAATTGTCCACCAGTGTGTGACATCAGCCTGCTGAAGTTTTTGACCACTCTTCCGTGCAAAATTCCTTCAGTTGTAAGATGTTTCAGGCTTTTCTTGCATGATTAAGCTATTCCATAACACTCCATTTCTTCTTTTTGGTCTATTCCATTTGCTAGTGTGCTCAGGATCATTATTCTGTTGAAGGGTCCCTTTCCGGTTCAACTTTTGGACAGACGGCCTCACATTAGCTTCAAGCACTCTTTGATATTAATACAGAATTAATATTGAATCAGTGACCGCAAACTGCCCAGTTCCCGAGGCAGCGAGGCAGCTTTGGCTGGACTTATCTCAGGGGGAGACGAGTCACCTACGGAGATGAAGTCCAGAAACTGACAGTGTGGTGTTCAGTAAAAAACCTGATCATTGACTTCAGGAAGCGCAGAGCAGACCCTGCCCCACTAGAGACAGAAGGCCCACAAAGATCACTTATGTACAGGGCATAGCAACCTAAATAATACAGAGAAAGACAATATTTCTATTCCAAATTATTAATAAATAGACAGAGTTCTAATATACAGCATTGAGGGCTCATCCATCTGGAGGCCATGTACCCACACATTTCAGAATAGATTTTGAACCAACAGGTGACATGATATGGGAGTTATTGAAAAAAAAAGTATTTAGTATTTATTAAAAAATATTATTCTACATAGACAAAGTAGGAAAATCCTGTTAACTGAAGGTAAAATGAGTGGAAAGATAGTAAAGAGGAGTTTGTGTTCAGTTGAATATGAACACAATATTAATATTAAATAATCATATTTCCACTTTAAATCATTCATTTCATTTTTTTCCAGATATATCAGATTTCTAAAGTAAAACAGCCTCATTTAAAGTTATTAGATATAGGACTTATTTTATTATTTATTTATTCATAATTAGTGGATTCGTGAAAAACAAGTTCTGAATTTAAGATTCTCTGGACAGTACACGGCATCCAGTTTTCGGTAAACTCCGATTTGAGTCGTGGACGTACGAAAAACCCCGAGGTGGAACGGAGCTGTCCGGAACATCCGGCTGTAGCTTCTCAACATAAACAGCTATGGCGGAGGCAGCAGCAGCGTCTACGGCGGCTTCAGGAGTAATAGGAGGTTGGACCAAACACGTAACCTGCAGGTAAGAAAAGACAAGCGATTATTAAAATATGGAAGATGATTATATCGTCTATCACCGCTGTTTTGACAGCGGGCTGGCGAACGACTGACAACAGCGTCTTCTCGACTCAGCTGTTGGTTAGCTAGCTGTACCAGCGTTTGACTACAGTGCTGTTATGTTTTCTGTGTTATGGTCACATACCAGATCGCAGTGGGAGGTTAGCGGCCAGTTTACCAGCGACGTTTTAAATAATTAACACGGCTAGCTTTAAAGCCCGACTATAACGTTAGACTACCTAACACAGCTGTCTGACAACACACATTTAAAACCGTGTAGGTTGATGTTAATTAGATACTCTCAGTAGCTACACTTTCAGTTTAAAACCAACGTCAAACCGACACTGAAACCAGCGAGTTTAAATCTAACAATGGTCACAGCACCGGCTACCAGACTACATCAGCTAACGTTATGAGTCCATTTGTTTGCCGAGACCGTGCTAAGATTAGCTTGTTTGCGTTACCAGTATACAAGTGAAAGAAAGCATTCAAACGCACTCCCCTTGTTTGGATCTAGCTTGGCTGTTCGGCTTTTTTTTTGGTTTTGTTTTTTTTGTTTGTTTTTTTGACTTATTGAAGTTTGACACGCGGATATGAAAATGACAACTTTCCTGTTATTTTGTATTTCAGATATTTCATGCATGGACTTTGCAAAGAAGGAGACAACTGTCGATATTCCCACGATCTGACCAACAGCAAGCCCGCAGCCATGATTTGCAAGTTCTTTCAGAAAGGAAACTGTGTGTTTGGGGACCGTTGCAGGTAAAAAAAAAAAAAAAAAAACACAGCTAAAATTTAAGTTGTTATAAATACAAAAAAATTAGTCAGATGTGGATGTTTGTTTGTTTGTTTTTATAAAAGCTTGGATGTTTGTACTCAGCTGGCATGTTCAAAGTCAGTTGTCACAGCTTGGGAAAGTGCTCCCAGTTGTCAGTTGAGCTGCATCACAACTTCCTTTCTAAAACTGGCTGTGCTCTCAGCCAAGTGACAGCACAGCAACTCTGCTTGGCAGGGTTTCTCAGAAGTGTTGCAGTTTGCTCCTGGAGTGGCTCTGACACCTGAGACTGCTGCTTCCTAATGTCAACATGTTGTTGGTCTGTGTCTGTGGCAGCTCCATGTCTGTGTGAGGAACCAGAGCCGCTGGTCTGTGTCTGCTGGATGTAATCGTGTAATACATCCATGTACGTTATATGTGTTAATATGAAAGTCTTTGTTTGTAGAGCTAGTGTGTCTTTTAACGTGCCTGTCGGTGTAAGCTTCCTTCTGGCGGTCTCACCGCCTTTGTTGGCCTTTGTTGAGATGAAGTGGAGGATACATGAAACATAATAATACATATATAATAAGCAAATCAGTACATTATTTGACCTGCCAAACTTGGAATAATATCTGTTTGATCATCATTAAGCATCCTTTTTGTTTTGAGGGTTTTGAATGTGCCTGACTGGCCCCCACAGTCTTCTGTTCATTTCACTGCACCGTAACAATCAGCTGGATTTAAAGCTTGCCTTTGTTGGGTAATCATTCAGATATGTTATCATTACATGTGTGCATTATCAGAGAGTAAAAGAGTAAAAGCAGGCACAGTGTTCAGCGATGGAATGTCACACAGGAGCAACTCGACCATCTCTGCAAGCTGATTTTCATACTGCAGTTAAAGCCTTGTTAACCTGTGGCTTCTTAAAAAATCTATACCACTGCGGCATGCTTTCAAGATAAGACATCAGTGTATGTTTGTTGTTAAGGGGCTCAAACATGCAGTCCTTTGAGAAATGAATTAGGCTCCCAGTGTGTTGTCAAGCATGAGTGTACCCAGACAGCGGCAGCCAGCTTGTACAGACAGTGTCTGCTCCATGTCTGGCTTCAGGAGCATCCCCATAGTTACCGAGGCACTTATAGGACCACCCCAACAGCACCAGGCATGCATTAGTTACTCACACACTTGATCATTTTTCTTAAATACTTGGCTTGTTGCCTGTAGGCACCCTTTGGTTGAATGTATATATCACTAAGCTGTTGTTGTTGTGTTGATAAGTCACATTCCTCCATCATTGTGATGGAGCTGCAGTAAGGAAGGTGTCCTCATTATTTCTGTGACCCCCGTGGGGCTGTGCACCCAGTATTAGGAGTCCACAGAAAGGCTTTCACTGTGGGGGCTTATTATGGTTGAATTCCCAGAGCTCTGTCTATTGTGATGGGCTCTGTCTCGCTTTCTCACTCTGTGTCTGTGTCGCTCTCCCTCTCTCTCTCTCTCCTGCAGCCCCCAGGGCCAGACAGAGTGCACTGCAGCCTGCATGGCAATTGCATAACGTTCTCTGTTTCCCTCCTGTTCTCTTTCTGTGAGCTGCCCCCCCCCTCCCTCCCTCCCTCTGTGCTGTTGCTGGGTTCCCCAGGTTCACTCCACTGCAGCACCCTCCTCTCTCACTTATTTATGCGTAACTCCAGCAGCCCTCCTCCTCCTCCCCGTCCTCCCCCCCCCCCCCCGCTTGTCCGTCGCTCCAGTGGCTTTCTGGGAACAGATTGGTTAACAGTGTGTTGTGCCGGTGCAACAGGGTTATCAAATCAGTGTCATAAAATCAGAATATCAGTCACATAAATTATTAGTCTCGCAAATGACTAACCATAATTTTTTTTTGGGGGGGGGGGGCGGGGGTTGAATTAATAATTAAATTGATCAAAATAAATGGCAAAATCCAGTTAAATTATTAGCGCTTCAATTTGGTTATAATTAAATTACAACTAGGTTTATAACGCCAGTGAAATAGCAGTAATATGAATAGGAGTACTTTGCCTGGCAGCCAGTGGCTGCAGTGAAGATTGCAGCTGAAACCGGCAGGACAACAGTTTATTCCAAAAAAAAAATTTATTAAAATAAGAGCGAGAAGGAAGAGAGGGAGAGCGAGGCAGGCACATAGGTGAGAGGTATGTGTATAAGTGTAATGTGCAGGCGTACGGCCAGGCGCCGACGAGAGTGGGGGTGCGCACACGGAGCGAGTGTGTGGGTGAGGGAGACAAAGGATCTCCAACTTAAGGTTAGTCCCAACTAGGCCAGTACCCAGTGAATCCTGTCCAACCCCCAGCTAGCACTGAAATCCCTGTGTTTGAAGAGTGTGATGAGATTAGAACAAAGGGAGTCAGGAATAATAATAGCAATAACAGCAAACACTTTCTTCATGTTAACTGAATAAACATGGCGACCAGTGGTGCATCTTTTGTTGTCTGGAGAACAGTGGGGGTGGTGGTGTTGGCGGTGGTGGTTGGGGGAGGGCGGGTATATCCTCAGTGGCTCAAGGATCTCTTGAAGGAGGCTAACTAAAAGTTTGTTGACTTTTAAGAAACTGAAAGGAATCTGGTTCACCTTCTCTTCTCTCTGTGAAACTGCCTGAGCTGCTATATAATTAGACATGTTGAATCCACCGCTACTGAGAAAGAATTCCACTGTATCCAAAAAGGTGTCAATGGGGGTGAGTCCGATCCACCTGGGTCTGATCCACCTGGCTCTTCAGTGTGTATGTCTGACTCTATTCCTCAAGTCCTCAGCTTCTGCCTCTGCCTCTGTTTGTGCTCCTGCTGGGGGTGCAGCAGGAACTTCTCGGGCCCTAGCACGTGCTTTGAGACTTTCTCTCTGGGCCTGGTCGTCAGCAGCTTCTCTGCTAGATATCTCAGCTAGCTGGACTGTACTGACAGCTGAATCGTCGGCATGCATCAGCTCACCATGTGAGTTGCATTTAAGCGCTTCTCACTTCTGTGTCTGATGGGCAGATGTGAGAAGTCTTACAAACGGCACATGACAAAGAGCTCATAAACAAAAAACAAGCTGACCTAGCTACATAGAACGTCACAATAACTACCAGTCTTCGCATAGACAAGAAGATTACAGAGGTAATATTTCAGAATAACAGATGAAATGTTTTTAGTCAGCGGATCAGCGAGAGGAGGCTTGCTGCTCTGTGGAGATCCTGTACCAACCAGACCCCTTCTGGACTCCTAATCCCCCCTCCCTACCCATCCCCCAGACCCCCAACCTCCTGTTAATGCTGGCACTAAACTCCAAACACATATTTGCTGGGTCCTCCTAGTTAGCTAATATTCGCTAGTTTATTTTGCTGGTAAATGTGTCAGAATTGGGATTTGAAGTGTGTGTGTATTTGCTGTGCGCTAATGATGGAAGCTGTGTGTGTACGTGTCTAGGTGTAGTCTCGTGATAGTCTGGTGGAGTTTGTTATGAATTCATGTAGAACATTGTGCTGTATCATGATGTATATTTGCTTAGAGATAAAAAAAACACACACACACACACACACACACGTAACAATAGAGGACCTTATCTGTGTCATCCATGATGTGTGTTCAGTAACACATTCATAGTGTTGTGTGTGTGTGTGTGTGTGTGTGGAGAGGGAGGTGTCTGAAGAAGAAGTTTTTTTTTTTTAAATCCCACTGCACTCCGACATTTTATTTAGCTAATTCTCTACATTACCTTAAACTACCTTATCTTCTGCTGGGAACAATACCAGATGTTGACCCCTAAATCAAGCTCCTCGAGTACCTCTGCACTGTCATTTGCTCTTTAGATTATTATGGTTTTTTTTTTTCCCTCCACTCTGAAGCTTTTATCTTTCAGGCCAAGGCCATTCAGAATAGAGTGAGAATGATCACAGCCAAATTTGCTGGAGGAACAAAAAAAAAAAGCACATGAAAGACGGCCCTGAATAATCTGCACAAAGTGTGAACATGTTGATAATCTCTCTGGATTAGTTTTGTATTGTTGAGGTCCCACATACAGACAAATAACGTGATATAACACCGCACTCATGGCTGCTGAAGGACACTCTGCTTTCCCAGGTTGTGAAACTTAAGACTGTCATCTGTAATCCTCTGCACCTCAGAACGGCCCCGCATGGGAAATTCCAGTTTACATTCCAGTTCTGTGCTTGTTATTTACAGGAGGAGGAGGAGAACCAAACTATTCTTTTCAGTAAGAAGCTCCAGGATGAACAACTGAAAACACTGTCCCGGGTCCTGTCCTTGACAGAGGCCTTATCAGAACAAAAACTAAGTGAATATACAGAAGGTCAAACTCAGTACAGTGTCTTGGAGTTGCCTTTGTCTTCTGTGTTTGTGGACTTCAGTCTCATTGCAGTGTAAAAGCACATAACTGGTAACTACAAACCTTTTTTGTCTTTTTTTTTTTTTTTTTACGGTATTAATCCTGTTCCTTCGTGACTCCTCAGGTATGAACACTGTAAACCGGCAAAAAGCGAGGAGCTGCCAACCCCCCAGATGCTGCCGCTGCCCTCTGCCTCGCTGGCCGGCCCATCAGACCCAGAACCCAGCGGGCCAACCCCTGGCCCAGGGGCACAAGACTGGGTCAACGCTGCGGAGTTTGTTCCAGGACAGCCATACTGTGGACGGGGTGAGCGACCTGATACCGATACTACAGACACATATGTCCTCTGGTCTGTATGTTGTGAACTCGTCACTGTCTATAATGATGTGTCAGGGCCTTCAGTGTGACTGTGTGTGTGAGCCTTCTGGTTTCATGGTGAACATAGAGCGTTAAGCTGTGATGGGCTGAGAGATTAATCAGCGAATAAAATCACATTTTTTTCTATATTCTGCCTGATGAATACAATCTTTGTCCCCTAAGCTTCTGATGCTCCTCAACCAGATTAAGACAGTATGTCCTCTGAGGACAGAGATGCTGTACAGGAACAAGAGGTGTAAAGGACACTTTAATGGGGCAAAAGCACGTTAGCGTGAGACTTAACAAAATAAATGTTGTTTTTTTTTTCTTTTTTGTTTCCCTCCATGACGACGGGTTGCCCGTGTCGTGTCCAGCTGAGCAAGTGAAGGTGGAGAACTCCGTCCCTCTCATTGAGGAGTTTGACAGCGACGCGGCCCTGGACAGCAAACAGTTGAGGAAGCAGCTCTGTCCGTACGCCGCCGTCGGGGAATGCCGCTACGGAATCAACTGCGCCTATCTCCACGGCGACGTGTGCGACATGTGTGGCCTTCAGGTGCTCCACCCCACTGACAACAACCAACGCTCCGAGCACACTAAGGTAAAGCTTACACACACGACCACGCTGGGGTGCATTCACTTACAGACGCTGAAAGTGTGGGAACGTCAGGGGTATATGAAGCATATCCACGTTTCATAGCTCCTCTTCCATTCACTTGCTCTGCCTCTGTTGCCAGAGTTAACAGGTGACTTCAGATCTGTTGTCGTGGTAACCTTTCTGTAAGGCAGCTGCATTTTGAAGAGGCATTCAACTCCTTAAACTGAAGCAATCAGCTAGAGACAGGACTCCTCACTCATTCTGCTGGAGTTGTTTGAAACACTCTCAGAGCCGAGCTACCTCTCTCGCCAGTAATCTTTGGCCGAGTGCAGACGCTGGGGGTGGAGGGGCAAAAACAAGAATCTGCTACCTGAATGTTTCATGGCCAATGAGAAAGAGAGAGGCCAGATAAAAGAATTCATTAACAGAATTCTGAGCGCAGCCGAGGCCGAGCCGCCGGCTTGACGATTTAACCGCTTCCCTCTCCGAATAGGCATGCATCGAGGCCCACGAGAAAGATATGGAGATCTCATTCGCCATCCAACGCAGCAAGGACATGATGTGCGGCGTGTGCATGGAGGTGGTGTTCGAGAAGGCCAACCCAAGCGAGCGCCGCTTTGGCATCCTCTCCAACTGCAGCCACTGCTACTGTCTAAAGTGCATCCGCAAGTGGAGGAGTGCCAAGCAGTTTGAGAGCAAAATAATCAAGTGAGTCACTTATACATGACAAGTGAGGGGAGTTTTTCTCTGGAATACCTCTGTCTATTTGTCATGAGACACTGAAGTGTCCTTGGTTTCTCAGTAGACACCAGGTTCCATCACTCTCAGGCTAAAGGGTAAATTAAAAATTTTCAGGATCTTCAAGTTATTTTTTCCATTGTTTTTCTGAGAAAATGCGCACCCCCTTTGCAAATAGATTAAAAGACGCTAACGCTACTTGAATCTAATTACGGTGCTTTTGTCATTTTTCTTCGCAGATCTTGCCCAGAGTGTCGAATCACGTCCAACTTTGTCATCCCAAGCGAGTACTGGGTGGAAGATAAGGATGACAAACAGAAACTCATCCAGAAATACAAGGATGGCATGGGGTACACCGACCATTTACTATACTCAGGGACCTATAAATATAAATCAGGGACCTTTAGTTTTAACTAAGAGTGAGGCTTCTTTTTAAAAAGCTTCTTTTCTTTGGGCCCTATTTAAAATCTGGCTTGCTCAACAGTTGAGTATCAGCAATTAAAAAATCCATTATTTCCCCCGCAGGATGGAGCAGAGAGATTTTTGAATAGAAGGCTATTCAAAAATCAGTTTGTGGGTGGATGTGATCAGAATGGTCACAGGAGCGGGATGGTGAATCCGCGGGAGTGGGCAGTAATGGTGGGAACCTCCGCAGGGAGATGCAGGATTAAAAAAAATAGAGTGCAGACCTTCACTCTGAAACACTTAAGGTTGATTCGGTCTTCATTTAATTCATTCAAAGCTCCACTGAGAAATGATCCGTCTCCTAAAGACTGATTAGTGTCTCCTGATGCTTGTGGTTTGTTTTGCGTTATATTTTGAGACCATTAAAACAGATGTGTGTGTTCTGCGGCATCCCGCTTGCTGTTCTCCAGGAGTAAACCGTGTCGATACTTCGACGAAGGTCGTGGAACGTGCCCTTTTGGCTCAAATTGCTTCTACAAGCACGCGTTTCCCGACGGACGGCTGGAGGAGGCTCAGCCCCAGAGAAGACAGACCGGATCCAACAGCAGAAACCGGGTAAACGCTGCTAAAACTCTTGTCACTTCAAGCAACAGGAATGTACATGAGTGTTATTAAGAGTGCGACAGTTTGTGTCTCCCCCACGTTCCCAGTGCTAGTTTAGATGCTCATGGAAACACTGTCTAAAGCCATTACTATTCTTTATCTCTGCTAGTAACAACCTCAACAACACCTCCTTACTCGTAGCACCCTCTGCTGGACGTGGAAAGTAGAAAGTGTAATAATGTGCAGGGAGCAGAAAAAAAAAACGTTAACCCTGTCCCACCCTCCGCTTTCAGAACTCGAGGCGGACACCGCTGTGGGACATCTACGATGAGCGGGAAAGCACCGACTCCTTCGACAACGAGGACGAGGAGATGGTGACGTTCGAGCTGAGTGAGATGCTCCTCATGCTGCTCGCCGCGGGAACCGACGACGAGGTGACGGATTCAGAGGATGAATGGGACTTGTTTCACGAGGAGCTGGACGATTTCTATGAAATTTACCTATAGCAGCCCCACCCACTAACCTCACCCTTCCCCCATGTATACTAGACACTAGAATGGACTGTCTTGTGTGAGTGATGGACAGTAGCTTCTTCCCCACCCCACCCCCGTATTGTGGCAGTGCCTTTAAGCAGGCCATTAATAAATGAACTTATAAAAGATAAAAGGAAAAAAAAAAAAATCCAACAAGTCAGTGCGCTCGTGCTAAACATTTTCTAGACATCTATCCTTGTGAGTCTATCTTGTGCGGTTCATGTTAAAAGGAAAAAGTATAAAATGACGAAATGAACTCGATATAAGATTTAACAAAAACTGATAACGTTCTTCAGATATTGCTAATAAAAAAAAACAAAATGGTTAAGTTCATTTGTGGGTGTGGGCTTGACTTGTTTATCATCCACCCAGGTGTTTGTACATAATACTGAGACTCTGAGGATGCACTCGAACTTACTCAGCACCATTTACTGTAATAGTGATGGGCATGTTGTAAGATTTTACATACGGTTTCTGAAGGCCGGAAGGTTTTTTTTTTTTTTTTTTTTTTTTTCTTTATTAAAGTTGCTGATAGCCAATATATTGTGCTGATGTTTAATAAATTTACCATAATCACTTGTCATGTTGTACTGAAAAGTATTTACTGTATCCCCCTAGAGTTCTTTTCTTCCTTTTATTCAGGATTTAAAAAAAAAAAAGAAAAAAAAAAACCATGAAACATTTCCATCATAATGGAACACAAACTGTCCATCAAAGCCCAAAATGTGGGCGTGTAAAGCAGGGTGAACGCTAGCCCTGATCCTGGATGGCCACCTTTGTTACTCAGGCATTTCGGTCACCGACAGAAAACAAAAGTTACGCAGGGTGCAGGATTTCTTTTACACTCTCTGAAATCAAATAAGTGATCAGGTTACAAAAAGGCAGAGAAAAAAAAGAATTTGTCTCAGTCTCAACTTTTTTTTTTTTTTCCTACACATTCATAAAGATGTCAACATGGGTTGATTTGAGCCCACGGTGCTGCCCACAGCTGCCACTGCTGACTGGAAGTTATATTACAGCGACGCTATGCTGAATACTACTGAACACAATGGTAGTCCCTTTCATACACTGTATCTTTCAGAGCGGTCGGCAGGTCAGTGATGAATTTTATGAGCTGCTCGGTGACTGAAGTGACTGGGTTACATAGATGGTGATCTAGGACAGGCAGGTAAAGAGTGATTTTAATGTGCAGCTAAGGTCAAAGGTTATGTCAGAATTTTCCGGGGGACTTTTTGTGATCGGACTCCCATTTTTGGTCCGTCCCCCCTTCCCCCCCCCCCCCCCAAAAAAAAAAAAATCTGATTGGTCCCACACATCTGTAAACTATTACAAAATAAAGCTCCTGTGAAATGTTTTCCCCTCCCATCATTCTGAATCTCAGCATCCAGGAACATCTGCGGTCCTTCCTTCTAACCAGGCTAAAGAGTCAACGCTCAGCAGAGTTACAGTGCAGAGAATCAAGGAGCTGAGAGACGTTTTATTTCCCGTAAACACCACTGTTCTCTGCGGGCTTCACTGAGTGATGCATTTTAAGCTTTGCTGCTAAGATGCTCGTCTACTGACTCCTGATAGCTGGTCTCGACCTGTTGAACTCCATTGGAATGCATATGTTTATACTGAAATGTGTGTTTTCTATGTTCCACAGCCATCCATCTTAACTTGAAATTAAAGTTTATTATCAATCTCTGTGCTGCGTGGAGTTGTTTTATAGATATATATTTATATATGTATCTTTTTAGTGCCTTTTAGGTCCTTGTTTTGGACCTTGGGTCCTCCTAAAATGCCTGTTCCTGTCTTGATAAGGGTCCCCTACTACTTTCAGTTTTTGTACTACTTACATATTGCATAATAAAGTTCATGTTTCAGAAAAGGAAACAAAACACTGCAAATCTGGATCTGGAGCCACAACCAGAGGCTGGAATGGGGTCTAATAGAGGCTCAGAACCACAAGCAGGTTACTCTGGCCCCTGTTATCACTTCTGAGTGATAGTATGAGAAATGTAGGTCTATATACAATAAACATTCTTAACAGTTCCAAAAGAAACAAAAACTAAACAAAAGGTTTATACAGTCGTAAGGCCAAAGAAAAATCCCACCAATCAGGGATAAGATAAGAGTCATGTAATCACTGTCAAGGCTGGAGGTAGAGGAAAGGCAGACTGGCAGTGTTGAGCCTGCTAGAGTTTTGTTTTTTTTATTTTTTATTTTTTTTTAAAAAAGCATGTGATGAGGATGAGGGGTCCAGACCTGGACCTGGCAGGAGGCCGTGCTGGCTGAGTATCTGAGTCTGCTGAGTCTGATATCTATGTCTCACAGTCTGCCAAACAGCAGTTTATACTGTGACTGAACAAGCATCATGTGAACATGCCATGCAGTGATTTTTAATTAAGACATTTGTGATATTATTAATTTATAGATTAATAATAGATTGGATGGATTGGAATAAATACTTGAGGATGACTGCTACATCAAAAAGCAGGAGTAGTCCATTCCATCAGAGGTCCGTGCCTTTCTTTGCGCATGTCTCTGTCTCTCCTCCTTTTAAAGCATCAGGAAAGAAGAAAAAAGGGGAGAAAGGGAGGCGACCGCAGAAATACAATGATCTCTGAAACTGGGAACGACAATCTGAAGGCCGACTATCTCCGATACGAAGCGAGCTACTGCCCAGACTCCCCCGTCTCATCTTCTCCGGAAGTCGGGCAGCTGAGCAGGAGGCGGGACACCCAGACCACCAGCGGCAGCATCATCCCGGAGGAGAGCGGCAGCATCCAGCCCCTGGTCTCCTCAGCCGCGGCCGCCACCTGCATCATGACATCGGGGGAGTTCATGCAGACCGCTCCCCTGCTGGCGCACAAATCCAAGAGAAGCCTGCTGTACAAGGCGCTCTGCTTCCTCCTCCTCATCTTCCAGGGCGGTATTCTGGACTTCTACCTCATCATCTTCACCGACCTGTACTGGTGCTCATGGATAGCCACGGACCTGGTGGTGATCTCGGGCTGGGGGATTTTCTTCATGAAGAACGCGCGGAGCAAGAGGGAGCGGGCCTGCGGTTTCCACCAGAAGAGCTCCATCTTCGGCTGCAACCTCGGGGAGTTCACCTACGCCTACCTGGCCTGGCTCATCTATGTCATCGCCTGCACTCCGAAGGTGGTGCTCGTCCTGGAGACCTCCATCCTGGACCTGATCGCGCTGAAGGTCCCGTGCGGTGTGACGGGCTTCAAAATCATCATGCTGCTTTCCGCGCCGCTGCTTTTCTGCCTCATCAACTCCATCATTGAGGATCTGAACGGGGCGACGCGGCACCACTCCCAGAGCTGCTTCATGAGCACCTGCCTGGACCTGCTGGACAGCTTCACACTGGTGGAGATGCTGCTGAAGAACGAGATCCCTACCGTGTACCTGAAGTACACCGTCGTCTCGGTGTATTTCGTCGCCCTGGCCGTGCCGGTGATCTGGCTCTACGAGCTGACCGCGTCGGAGCTGCGCTGTCGGTGGCTGTGGGCCCGCTTCTCCACGGGCCTGCTGGTCAACGCGCCTCTGCTGGTGGTCAGGTGTTTCCAGGTGTACGTCTACAAGATGCCGGTGTCGGTGTTCATGTTTAAGAACATCTTCTTCCTCGCGTGTAAGTTCCTGGAGCTGGTGGAGCAGTGCGTGGCGGTGCGCGGGGTCCGGCGGCTGGCCGGCGGCGGCAACGCGGCCCAGTTCTCCCACTGCGTGTCCGAGAACGACATGTGTCCGCACGGATACGTTAATACCCTGGCTGTCACCCAGTCCTAGAGCCCGGGATGAGGGGCCAAAGAGCGGGAAAGAGGCAAGTCCTGCTGCGCCTGACACAACTGGAAATTGGAAAATCCTGATTAAGCCCAACCTCTTCAGACAACAGTGTGTTTAAGACTGAATTAAAAAAAAAAAAAACTAAATCTAATCATACAAACAGGATCAGCTTAACCAAACTGCAAATGTATTGGTTTTATCAGTTACCTCTAAAGGTGAGTTGAGATTTTTTGCCCCCATTGCTCCAGTGCTCAGTACAATGGCAGGGGCTGGATTAACTTGCTAAGGGCCCCCAAGAGGCAAAGAGTGAGCTGTGGGCCCCCGGTGTAACCCAGATTAGTTTGGTTATAAGTTGATTTAGCACTCATTTATTTAAGGATATGCACCATGTAAGACAGAGGACCAATCCTAAAGACGGACTATGGGGGCCCCAATAAGGGTTCAATGGAGGTGAGCTTTTTGTGCTGCTCACACTACACAACATTCAAAAGCAATGCGTCCCTCCAGAAACAGGGTCCCCTGTCTCTTGTGAGTTCTTTAGATCGATCAGAGGGACAGGGACATCTTTTAAAATGTGTTTGAGCATGAACTGAATTCCATCCACCTCCTTTGTATTGGGCATAAAGGCAGATATCTCAGAGATAAATATACAACCGTTAGTGCAATTGAGTTATATATATGTATGTTCAGTTATATAAAGTTTTTTATTTTCAGTCTGATATGAAATAACAGCATCATATAAAAACAGCCTGTCAGCTCTGCTTTACAGTATGTGTTTCTATGATAAGTAATCGTACACACATCATATTTATGCCTGGGCACAGACCATCAGCTGTATTTTAAGTGCTGCCAAGTACCAGCTGCAGGGGCCCAATTAACCTGATAAGGAGCCAAGAGGTAAACTTAAGCTTTGGGTCCTCATTGAGAAAGTAGTTCCAGCCCTATGTAAACACTGGGCTCGTCTATAATAAAGGGCCCCGTGACTGGATAAACCTTCAGGAGCTACCTTAAGGTCCGAGTGGTGCATGTTACCAAACAACTCTGTAATGTAATTACCAACTGCTTGGTAATCCAACCATGACCAGCTGCTGACCAGTGTTTCAACCAGTAACCACACTGGAGTTATGATGGAGTTAACATTATGTGATGCAACTAAAAAAAAATAAAATGGCACACGTTGCTACGTTTGAATGACGTCAGTCTGAAACCATGGGGAACTGACTGAACCATCTGAGGTTTGGACTCGGAAGTACTCCGTTTTGTTTTTGTTTTTTTTCCCAGCAGGAGAATGGGTTTTCCAATTTTTCTGGACCTGTCTGTGAACGCATCATCTGTACCAGCCTTACACTACTCCTTTTTCTTTTTTCAGACCAGTCTACAGGTGCTACAGTCAAACCCAACACCTGCAATAGCTTACAACAAAACTGTGGTGCACTGGACCTCGCCGAGTCGTGTGTGTGTTCGTTCTGAGAGTTTCGCCTCTGCACTCGAACAGAACACAGAGAGACAGTATGTGGACTGTGTGTAGCGTTGGAACGTAAAGTGCAATTTGAAGAACCCTCACCTGGGCTCCGCTCCACCCGTGTACATTAGTGTTTTCTATTGGTGACGGTGTCGTCTGCTGGTTTGTGTGCCGGTTCTAAACGCTGTGTCTGGTACCTGAGAGTAGAGTAGACACGTGGTGTGTAAGTTAATGCCATGCATAAAGATCCAATAGTGCCATGACAAACAAGGTTTTCTACAGCCCTTTTTCCTGGACCCCTGGCCTACAGGAGTTTCTGCTGGTACTGCTGGCTCTGCTACTGTTTTACTACTCCTGTCGCTTTTTGGATCAGGAGTCTTAAAAGATCACTGGGTACTGTTCACTCTGCCATCCGTTACTTCAAAAGCCGTAGTTCTCTAGGTCGCCGAAAGGGCCCAGCTTTGACTTTCTCCCAAAAAAAAAAAAGTAACCTTTCATTCATTCGTCGTCATTTCAAACCGAATGAAAAAAAAGAAAAAGCTCAACAGACTCTTTTACTTCCTTTTAGCTTTTTTTTTTTTTTTTTTCTTAGTGAAAAAGAGATCAGATAAAGATGAAGATCCACTGAAGGCGGCACCCCTTTGTGTATTCTATGGGATGTAAGTGCCTCTCAAAGCATTGTGGGATAGCAGGCGACATGGGATTGACCAGCAATGCAAAAACAAAAAAAAAAAAAGGGGAGGACAATCAAATCAATTGAAAGTAAAAAAACAAAACAAAACTTGAGGCCCACATTTGTTTGTAAAAATGGCGTGAAGTGATGGAGTGACGGACAGGAAGTTGATCTGCTCTGCTTATATGCCTGTAAAGAATGTTATCAGTATATTTTACTTACACTTATTTATACAATGGGCTTCATCTTGTCCCTTTTTTTTTTTTTATTTTTACTGAGATTTGTTCATACAAGTGTTTAAAGCTTAGCTTCGTCCCAGATTTGATCCAGTTTGATCCAGAGCTCATGCGAACCTTTACATACTGGTGAGTTGAAATGGGAGACGGATCTGCATCCTGGTGCTGTTTGGAACAACTGACTCCCTCTCAGTGGGACAGCTGCAGATGTACTAGACAGACGGTAGTAACAGTAGGTGTGTCATGGCATGATGATCAGCTCTTCCGTAAGCTTCTAGGAACGTCAGGCGATCACAGTATTAGATGTATTATACGTGACTGAAGATTATGTACAGTCCAGACATTGTGCAATATGAGTCAGATGGGTTCAACCTGATTTTAGTGCCTATTATTTCTGAGTTATGAATGAACTCGAGGTGAACTTAATCACACTGAGGGTATCTGTGCAATTTCAGCTGCTTTGTTTGCTTCTGTGTGGGCGATCAGTGCTCGCAGAGGTCAGAGGTTAATGTGACTTGTGCCTTGTGAGCAGCGGAGGGCCAGGAGGGGGTCAGGACTCTGAGCAGGAGGTAAAAAAAAAAAAATCCACAATGAAGGATCGTACCGGAGTCGCCGTCGAGTTTTAGCCCCTTCAATGCAAATCGCAAGTACTTTGGATTTTTGCTGACACTTTCAAAGTGTCCTGGAGTGTTTTACGTGTTTGCCTACAGCCAGTAAGTTTCTCTTTTTTTTTTTTGTTTGTGACTGACACTAACATTTATTACGTTCAAGGTGAAGGATTGTTTTTGTGTTTCATCTGGAGATTTGGGTTTATTATCGTACACTTTACGGTCGTTAGACGCCATGACTTGATGCACGATCACTGTATCCTTTAATGCTGAATCAGCAAAGGGCTGGCTAGAGCCAAACCACAGACGCTGGTTGGCCAAACACTGCCCATTGTTCAGGATCCTTAGACTGGATTATATTGACATTATAAACTGAGATTGGATCTAAAGAGCTTTAAGTCCTAGAATCGTATTTACATTGGATAGCTTTAATTTAGAAATAATTCCACAGCGTCAGCAGGTGTCACTGTTGTGTCTCTTATCGTGTCTGCCTTCAGTTTACCTTCAAACGTACCTATCACGATGTGGGTGAAAGCTGCCAGAGGTCATACAGGCTGTCACCTGTAGGACAAGCTCAGTCCCTTCAGCTGCAGGCATTGACAACAAGAAAACAGATCATAATTAAACGGTTTGACCAGATAATTTCAAGGGCATCTTTGCTTTTTCCAGAGCTTTCAACCACATCTCACAGAGAATGGAGTTTGCTCAGGTGTCCAGCCTGAACTCTCTCAAAAACGCAATCGAACCTTGGATCAGTGAATCGCATCAAATCTCTGACTGAACTGTTGTTCGGTCCCTCTGCAGACGTCAGGGTTCTGACCGTGGAGCTGACCCTGGCGTCTGACCTCCCTGTGGGGGATTTCAGATCACAGAGCTGCTGCTGTACAAACACGACGACACGCCGACTGCTTCGGTGGTTCTCTTGGCTTTGTTTCTCATATTGCACTGAGAGCAGAATGGCTTCTGTTTGTTTCTTTGCTTACCCTGTTTTGCCAAAGTATTAAAAATGTTATATATTATACTATTTTGTATAATTTCCTCGTGCCAGTAATCTTTTTATTTGCATTTGCACACAAACCTTCCCACACAAGCTGGACCATTCATTTCCTTGACACTTTAAACTGAAGTATATTGGGCCTTTAACCTGCATGAATAAGCACAGTGCATAACTACACTGACACTACCAAAGGCTTTCATGGACCATGGCTATTCAAAGGGTCATCATGCTACACAGACTCTTTTGGTTTTTTTTTTTTTTTTAAATTGGGCTCCATGCAGTGAAAAACACAATGTGTACAATTTGAACACTCACCTATCTTATATGTGGGGTTTTCCTTTTTCTTCCAACTTGTTTACAGGGAAAGAACATTGCTGTTGTTTACACATAAGGACTGTACTATGAAGTTGTGTGGTGTATATCTGTACCGATATATAATCCAATCTATGTACTGTAGATGTAAGTCAAGAGTATTATGTGGTTGAAACCTGAAATAAATCTGAAAGGAAAGTACTGTACAAAGTCTTTATTTATCATACAGTCTTTTATAACAGAGAATGAATGACCCTGAAAGAAAAATAAGTGCTGTTGGATTCAGTGTTTAACAAAGACCGTCTCCGTCACGGAAAAGTTAACCATTAGACAAAAACATTGTTCATCCTCATTCCTGGAATACAGAGCGTCACCTCAAATTATTTCCCCCAATCGGCAATTCAAAACCTCAAAGGAAACCTCAGATTTTGTGAAATTAAACATTACGGAAAAATGTACAAAAATCATACATAATGGCTAAATGTTTATGTCAATACAAGTACCCAGAGCTGGATTAACCCACTACTGGGCTCTGGAGTGACCCCAACAACAAGTGTATGCTGTAAAATGTACCATGCAAACACAATATAAACTGAAACAGTAAATGACTTAAAGCTAGATTAAAAAAAAAAAAAAAAAAAGGTTTTCTTGGCGCCATGATGGGAGATCTGGGGCCCTTGGACAGTTCCTGCTTGGCCTGGTAGGTAATCCAGCCTTGCAGCCTCCAGCCTGAGAGGCAGGTCTATAGGTACATTTCGTCCCCGTTCTTTGTTCCATGAAGGCATGATCGTGTTGATAATGTTAACATATCAATAATGTATGAATTCTTATATTCTGAAAGTCATAAATAAACGTTCAATATGTAACACATAAGCCCCACACTTTCCAGGCCACAGAAATACCTCTGCAATGGACTGGTGCTGCTCAGTTCATCATACAGTGTCCGGTGGTCTTGCACCCACTGACATTTAGGCACATGTGGTGGTCACACAGGTAATGCTGGTTAAAGTCAGTGGAAGTTTGGTACTTTATGCTCGGGGTGGACTTTGGACTGTGAGCATCAGTTCCCTTCAGGACCTGTGTCAGCGTAACTGAGATTCTGCTGAAACAGCTCCTCCTGTAGCCTTGCCAGAGCCATCAACGGGTCTTCTCTGAAAGGTGGGTCATGCTGGGAGGACATTTTGGAGATGTAGCCTTGATCTGATCCGCTGTTTAGATCAGTTTTTCCCCTGATCTCATGAACCTCATTGTCCTCCATCTCCACAGGCAGGGAGTGGCAGATTTCAGGTGGAGGGGAATATTCACTCGGCATGTTTGAACATGATGAGGATTCTGGAGGGTTTGAGTCGAGGAAGCTCTGTGGGGGCGAGCTTCCCGGGTGCAAATGAGCGGAAAGTTGGCTTTTGGGCAGTAGTGAATCCTCTTCATCATCCTCAGTGGGAATTTGATCCAGTGGTTCTTCCTCAAGGGAGAGCCAGTTTTGTCTCGGTGATGGCGGCTTGTTCAAAACAGGCTCAACTATGTAGACAGATTGTGGGCTGGGTCTGTGAGGATACAGGTGGTCTGTCAACACTTCATTCAGGCTCGATGGATACTGGTGTTTGCTCTCAGGGTTTACTACTGGTGTAAGTTCGACCACGGACGACAGCGGGTTCTGTAGGTTCAGTTCAGGCATAAGGACGTGGACACTGTCACCATTTTCGTGGATTTCAACCTCATGGACGTAGACAGGAGGGCCATCTCTGATTAGAGGAACACACTGTAGGACCGGAGGGATCTGCAGCTCGCTGATGAGCAGATTGGCCTCGGTTGTGACCTCCTCCTCGCTGTCCACACACTCCTTCTCAAACCAATCAGGATTGTCCAACTGGTAGGCCTGGAAGGTTTCAATGGCATTCTTCAGGTCTCTGCCTGAGGGACAGTTGAAGTATTCGTCCCCACCAATGCCCTTGATGTGGTTGACCTGACCTGGCTGATACTTTTCCATGTCTACGATTCGGAAGAACAACTCTTCAAAGTGCTTCATCAGCTTGTACTTGATGGTGATGTCGAAAACTGATGGTACGTCTTGTTCGCTGCAGATGTCATCGAAGTAAGCCACCATGTACTTACCCATCATGCCTGCCTGGTGCATGTCTGGTAGGAAAAGGTGGAGAAAGGGGATGAGCATGTCATCTGTGGGGGACAGCAGGTCCTCCTTCAGCTTCACCTGGCCTTGACCACACAAGGCCCTCCACTTTGCCTGAACACCTGGCGAGCACAGCACCAGAATCTTGTCCGACGGATTTTTCAGCTGTTGCCGTTGCCACTCAAGCCAGCGGAGGCGACCCACCATTCCAACCGAGGTGGAGTCTAGCAAATCTACCAAGACCTTGGTGCCGCATTTGACCTGGAGGAAGGCGCAGAGCTTTAGCACTATGTCCCTGTAGAGGTAGTGGTCCTGGGAATAGATGACCAACACTTTGGGAGGTTCTTTTAGCTGCTGCTCTTGCGGTTTCTGATTTCCCAAAGGTGCTGCAGCAACTGCTTTGCCTGAAAGTGCACAAGAGCACAGTTAAGATGGGTTTTGAAGTTAGAACTCAATGTAGAGAGAACGGAAAAGGCATTGTATTTGTGACTAACCTTTCTTCCTGCGTAGGACACACATAGTAGCTGCTATCACCACACATATAAACCCGGCTCCCACAGGCAGTAGAGCAAATGTGTACAAAGGCAAATCTGGCTTGTTTGTTGGATTCACTGTGAGAAACAGAACACAGTTCAGTGATTAGTCAGGAAAGAGACGCCACCGCTCTGTTTCTACCATAAGGTGCTGTTTTAGTTTTGCTAGCAGTGAGGCTTTTTAAGTCTAAAGGTAAAGTCCCCAAACTGGACCCAGGAGGTACTGTCAATTTCAAATTCAGAATTAGAAATTTAATCTACATTTAACAAAGAAACCAAATTTTACTGTTAATGCAAAATATTCCACTTGAGAACTTCAGAGGTTCAATGACACTTCTTGACCAACTCGATCATATTGTGAGGCTAAGGAACATTGTACTGTGATACTGATAGTCCATACCTGCCACCCCACCACGACAAATATTCTTCGTTGCTTTCCGACGGGCACAGTCCTCCCCACATTGTGGGAAAATAGGTTTGATCTGTAGTGAAGAATTAAATCATGTTAACAAAAAAAAAACAACAACCCATAAATCAGTGTAGTGGTAGTGGTAGCTCGCATCACTTAGCAAAACAGAAAAAAAGATTTACCTCAATGTCAAACTGGCAGCAGGATCTCGGCCATTTATCAAGGCTGAACGTTACGTTAAGAGTCGTCTGATTGGCCTGGGAAAAAAAAAAGGAATTTTGTCATGTCAGGTTTATTATTAAGGGGTTTATATGTTTTTGGAGTATAATTCTGTATGATAATGAGCAGCAGAAAAACACTGCAGGAAACAGTTTGCTGCTCTGAACAGAAAAAACTGGGGTAAAAACTAGGCTGAGGTACAAAAGGCAGGATGTTGTAATGAGCAGCTACAGTGATATTCTGGGTCAAACCACTGAAAAGGAAACTGCGTTCGTCTTCTGTGTAGAGACAGCCTACTGCATCTGAGAGCGTCCACCATCACGCGGCCTTACCTTGTACGTACGTTGCATTTGTTGGGAAGCGGAGCAGCGAACAATAACCTGGTACTCCTCACACAGTGTGTCAGGACTGAAGCTCACAGCCAGAGCAGGTGTTCCCCGGGCCGCGGGGATCTGATCCATGCTGATGTTAGGCCGCCACAGACTTCCTACGGCCCAGCAATGAGACGACGGGTTAGTTAGACCATGACGCGATTTACTCGCTCTTGCTGGACTTGAGACCGTCAGAGACTCACCTCTCTCTATGCAGAACTGGGTCATCCGCATGACGGAATCTCGACAATCTGAAGAAATCAGAATCAGAGAGTTTTGTCATCAAAGTCAAGTCAAGAGTGAGGATGAAACCTGAAAACGACTGAATTTAAAATATATGCATAGTAAGTGTGTGTAATGTGGATTCAGTACTTTAATTCCCACCCGGTCAGGATAAACACCAGGATCTGGTTTACCATGTTAATATGCAAACGTCTGCAGCAAAGCAAAAGTCTAATCAGATCATCTGCATACGCAAGAGCTGTGGTCTAAGTAAGACGTTATGATGTTCAATAGGATGTGTCAGTGAGTCACAGGTCAACAGAGATCAACACAACAGCAGCAGCAACGAATTGCCGGTTTTGACAGGGACTCACCGGGAAGGGTGACACTGGCGCTGACGTCGTAGCTGCTGTAGCCTAGCTCGGGTTTGGGGATGTTGAATATAGAGACCCGGTAAATCTGACCAGGGTCCAACACCACCATGTTAGCTGAGAACGCCCACTGCAAAAAAACCAAACAAACAAAAAAAAAAAAGCAGAAAGAGGAAATTCAACTGTTAGCACAATCAACATGGTTGCTATGACAGTGGATAATACTGCAGTGACTCTGAGCCACCCACCTTCTCCCCTGATGGACTCCTCATCTGGAGTTTGTCTTGGAAAGAATACCGAACACACAGGTTCTGATTGGTGGACATGACCAGGACATGGAGCTCAGTGGCCTTCAGGTAGTGGATGCTGCCTGAGGAGACACACAGCAGAGGCGAGAGGTGACTTCCTGTCTTCAGCACGCGACGTCACCATGTTCCTTTACGTCTACTATGAGTTGTGTCTTAACATCTGTCCATTTACTATATAATGATTAAATTTAATGCTAAAGACACTGAAATAAAATGGCAGTAAACATTTTTGGATGCAGTTATGAACTTGCTGAATACAGTGGAAAACTAAATCCTTTAACTGAAGTTTTTAACTTATCATGGAAATATCAAGATGCAACAAGGAGAAGAAAAAAACAGAGCTTAAAAATAATGTCTGTCTTTAATAATATATCAATAATCCGCTGCCGTGGTGTCACATATACAGGATAATGATGCCACAGCTGAGACTCACCGTTGTCCTTTATCTTCCACTTAGCGTACAGAACAGGATGCAGGAGTCCACTCTCATCCCTCCTGGTCTCCACAGACACCTGCAGGTCCTCTGGACTGCTGGGAGTGTACTCGTTGACTTTCACCCATTCCTTATCCATACAGTTACCTGCACACACACACACACACACACACACACATAGAATGTCAGACAGCTGGGAAACCTGACGTCACACCAGACATTTTCCACGCACATCTGCTTGTACATGTTTTCACTGTTATTCATTTCTTTGTTTGTAAAACGTATTTCTTCTCCTTTAGACGCAGACATTTTAGTTCTTTTAAGAAAAGCAGCATTCACTCACTTTTAGAAACCGTGCACCTCAGATCCTGTGGCAGGACATAAAAAATGGAGAAAAATCAGAAAATGATATACAAAACAAACAAACAACAACAACAAAAAAACCCCAGCAAATATCAACAAGTTTTTGTGAGGCTCACCAAAAAGGCCTGGCCTTGTTTTAGTCCTATCACCACCTCTGTATTTATATATATATGTATATATGTATAAGTATATACTGTGTATATATTTGCTTCAAAACTGCAGTGTTGAAGCAAAGTTGTGTTGGGCTACCCTACAATAAATCACCTGACAGTCAGCAAAGCCTGTGTGTTTCTGTGACTGTGACATTAGAACACGGAAGTGTGTTGTTTAATTTGAAACTTGTTTATTTACTTATTTATAATGATCGAAACACGTCGTTACAATCTCTCTACAAACCCACGAGCTGACAAGACATGTTCTCCTCCTGTGATTTGCCTCATGAGGCTGAAAGTCTTCTGACTGTGCCGAACATCAGTAGCGTGTATGTCATGTGGCCAGTTTACCTGTGGCCAGCTTACCTGTCGAGAGCAGTTGAGGGGAGGCCACGTTAAAACCGACACCGCGGACGCCAGCGACCCAAACAGCAGCATCAGCAGCAGCACAACAACTCCTCGAAGAGCCATCGTGATGAAGGCTGTCACACCATCGGTCCCACAGTTTGAGATTTCTGTATTTAAACAGGTGAGAGCGTGACTGACGGTGACGCTGTTGATTAATGAAAAACTTCCTGGTCCGTAGGGAAATAACCTGCTCTGTTTACAGTAATCCACCTCAGGCTGCCTTCAGGTCGCATGGGAATATGGACAACTGTTCTCTTTTATTGGACACTTACTGGACATTAACTCACACACCTAAGATTAAGCTGATAACTGAGAGCTTTGCTATAAGAGAAATGACTGAAGTGATTCTTTCGTTCATCGTTTCAACTGAATGGTGGGGTGAGAGGAGGGTTCTTGGATAACGTTTCCTCTCTGTTCCAAAGCCAACCTCCATCACTCTTTACATGCACGTCTGAGCGCACCTGAGACCGAACAGAGGCCAGCACATATTGCATGACCAACATGGACACAGATTCCCTGCAGTGAAGAGTAGTTTCTAACTGGAACTGCAGCTCTGCAACATTTTTTCCTACAGACCCGAATGCACCATGAAAACTAAGGCCTCTTCCTTGTTGTGTGGGCTTTTACGCGCTCAACTTCAAAGTGACACATTTCAGCTTAGTCTTTTAGATCTCACAGGGATGACAGTGTCATGTATGAGCTGCAGTTATGATCCGCACAGCCCACGAAGAAGAAAAAAAAAAAAAACAGCCAAATGTACAGAGAAGGAGGAAGAGGGACATGTTGGATTTCAACATCACCTATTGTCACAGTGCACAGGTGCATTGTGACATATTCACCACCAGATGGCACTAAACCATTCAACTGCAGCAGCTTTGGAGCAACTGTGTTCATTTCATGTACTTCAGTGAGTTGAATCCTTCATGCAGGAGCCGTTATATTACCCAGCATCCCCCAGATAAAGAGACAAGCTTTAGATGTGTTGCGTGGCACAATGTAACTGACAAAGGCCTGTAACTTAAAGTCAGTTATCTTTGTTGTAACACCTTTAAAGTTTTGCTGACCTGTAGCAGCACCACATCTCCAGGTAGCCACACCTGTGACCCAAACTGTCCAGGTGAGCCTGCAGAGATGATACTGTCCCACGGCAGCTGTGGTCAGAAACAAAGCCAGACAGTGAGTGAAGGCTGAGTAACAGTCACGGAGGTCTGAGCTGCAGAAAGCTGGTGGCTAATATCACACGAAGACTCTGTGGCTGCTGCTGTGTTTGATGGGGGCTACCCTCACTGAATCCAGGTGCGTGTGCTGAGGTTTCAGCCGTCCAGGCAGAGATTAAAACCCTGCTGAAGATAAGACGAAAGCTTCTTTTCAGTTACAGCTGGGACATGCGGACGGCATGCGGTGGTGCCGTAAGACCTGAACCGCCTGACAGGATTCCTCAGCACAGGTCAGTGAGATGACTGTGAACTGGAAATGCTGGATGATGAAGCGTCCCATGCTACCACCATACATCTGTGTCCAGATGGGATCAAAACATTTCTGTCTTTGTTCCCTGGTTCTAATCCAGTTACAGTCTTGTACCTTGGGGATCGGGGTTACTTTTTTTTTTTTTTTTTTTTTTTAAATAATACATGATTTACAGAAAAAACCAAGCAGACAGTCTGAGTCAGATGACCTCAGATGACCTCAGATCAGAGAGGTGCAGCTGTGTAGAGCCAGCTAACTGGAACCCAATGCAAAGATACACAACGTACATATTGACATGCATATACCACTGTATATACCACTGATAATGTCCCTGGTTTGATTCAAGTCAGGGACCTTTGCTGCATGACATTCATCCTCTCCTCCCCTGTATTTCCCACCACGGTTCTAAAAAAAGACGAGTTATCCTTCCCATCATTATTTACACTCACTCACATCTGTGACTACTGTTTTAAATCTGTCTATCTGTGACATATATGCAGGGCGGCCATAACTTTCCCCCCTTAATAGCAGTGAAGTTCGTCTGCCATCCATCAGAGCCGACCCACATCTGCAGCCGTCGGCCCTCGACCTGTCCTTAGAATACAGGACGCTGACGTCCTGCGGACAGGGAGTTCACTCCCTGAGATAATTACTGGGCGTCTCCCATCTGTTTCACACTCATCTGTCTCTGATCTCTCTCTGTACGTCTCACCTATTTATTTTCCATTATCTATCAACTAAAGGAGGATAATTGGGTCCTATTTATAACATCCTCCTCCTGCAGCTGAGTGAGCAAAGAGCTCACTGTTTCCACACATGGAAAGCACTGGCTCAGATGAAAACAGTGGTCTGACATTTCCCCTTAATGGATCTCTGTATTTTTCAAGTGGCACTGCTCTGAGCTCAAGGATCCATAGACACTGGATTCTGGATTGGACTGGTTGTATAACACAGGCAGGTTGATTAAATCGGAGGAACAAATAAAAGCATGTTGTTTTTGTCCAGTTTCCTTGTTTTCAGAGAACTGCAACCTAGATAGACCCTGGTCACACATGCATACACATCGGGTCTCCAAGATCAGTTTCAGTACTACAACAGAGCAGGAGAGCCCGTCATCTGCTACAGGTACAGAGATGATTTTAGTTTTCGTGTCCCCATTACATAACTGCTAAAAGTAAAAACACCGGCTCCAGTACAAAGTGGAGGAGGCCAGTGTTAAAATAACACATCACCCGCCTCCAGAGGAAACATTTCTGTTGTGATCATTTATACGGTGAGAGAGAAGGGTCAAACTGCAGGGCCTCAGCAGACAGATATAGATATGAAGAAGAGGATGTTTCAGAACCTGCCCTAAACTTTAAGCCGCGGAGGCTCTGTTGTTCAGGAAACTTATTTTGAAAAGCAGACAAAGCGCAGAGGAAGTCTTAAGCGGGACGTTGGCCCTTAAATGGTCCCTCTGGACAGAGCGTGTCTCTGTCTGTCTTACACTGAACAGAGCAACATTCCTATGACAGAGGACGACCTGCCAAACAGAGCGTCTCGTGCCTGATTCAGCTGGTTTGGAGCTCGGATTATTTATGCCAGGATGCAGTTGATTTACATTTCTGTGATAAGATGGAGAATAGTTACAGTACACGGCGACGATAATCATTCAGGAGTCTGCTATGAATATAAATGTTTTCTCCATGGAGCTTTATCAGAGGGTTATGTAAGAAGAGGGAGGCTGGAGGGGGTGAGGGCCTCAGACACATTTATTCCATCCAGGTACACTTCATCACACCCTGGACCCACTTCATGAGAAATAATGGGAATTAAACACCTGTAATTTCAGAGGAGAAACTGTTTGCCTATGGTGATTTAAATAACTTAGGTTATAACATAAAGAAATAAACTCATCCTGGGTCTTTTGCTGTTCTTGGCTTGTTTATACCAGGGAAACAAGAGGAAATGACGGACATGAGCCTCCTCCGTGGTCGCCCTCACCCCCCCACCCCCTGCCCTCCCCTGAAGGGCCGCCCACCGGCCGGCGTGCAGACGCAGAGCCGCGCCGGCTTCTCCAGGCTGCTCATCGGCTCCGTGGACGCAGACTCCGGATCCTCTCCGTCTCCCTCCCTCCCTCCCTCCCTCGGTTCCTCACAGCATGACATTTGAGGGATATTTCTGTAGCGGAGAGTAGCTTTGTTTCTACCAGAGAACATGAATGAGATCAAGATTGCCGTGCTGGGCAGCGACGGTGTTGGGAAATCAGGTGGGTGACCTGCGGAGCATGGTGATGGTCATCGGAGGTAAACAAGCTGTCGTTTTTTTTTTATGAATCTGACTTGTTTGTTTTTGTTTGTTTGTTTGTTTGTTTGTGTGCAGCTCTCATCGTCCGTTTCCTCACCAGGCGCTTTATTGGCGAGTACGCGTCTTCTTCAGGTAAATCTGTTTGTTTTTGAAATAATCAGACAAACAAATAAAGAAACTGTTTACAGACAGCAGTGGACTCAGTGGGAGGAAATGAGCTTTTCACTTTTAAATCCTGCCTTTTATTAAAAACACTTTCCATTATAACACTAATACTAACAATAGAAAGTGTCCAGTCAAACTCTGATCCTCTGTTCATAACTGTTCATATCAGACCACACCTGTATGTCCTTTACTTTCCCATGCATTCTAATGCAGAGCAATATTTCTCCATGTGCAGCTGCTAGAGCAACACATTTACATATGTGCTGCAGTAGATATGAGAGATGAGTTTTAATATTATTATATTAAAATTGAATTTAAAAAGTCCCCCAAAATTGTGCCCAGTTCTGTGAATACACTGGTGCCTAGAGTTATAATACTACTTTAAAAATTTTTTTTTTTTTTTAAATCAAATACTTCCTGTTTGAAGTGAATTTTGAAATCGAAGCCTAAATATTTGATTCGTTTAGTGTTGTGTTTGAGGATGGAGCGGTGCTGTAACCTGCTGTAATCCTGCAGCCTGCCCTGTGAGGACACCTCACCTGCATGGAGAATGACTCACATTAGTCTTAGATAGCGGCTCAGTGTGCCATTGTTTTCCTCGGGATAATCTAGTTTCATGTGAGCTCGTTGGCTTTCGGCGTGTCGCTTGTTTGGTTTTCTGACCAGGTCAAATCGGCACTGCTGAGAGCAGCTGCCTCGTGACCTGCGTTTCCCTACTGGCCTCGGATGGATGATTCCAAATATGATGTGTTTAAACTGTGTGCAGTAAACTTAGAGCACAGACGCAGTGTTTGTGGGACAGGTGTGTGCTCATGGAGGGAAGGTTGGTTTCAGTATTGGTGACAAATGCATGGTTCATGATCGACAACTAAAAACAAGGTGTGCAAATGTGTGCGATCATTTGTGAGAAGCGGTCCGAGCTTCTAAAAATAACAGGAAGTGAGTGCAGTGTGGCTGCTCACCAACACGAGTGTTAACCAATCAGCCAATCACGTGGCAGCAGTGCAGTGTATACAATCAGTGCACAGGGAGTCAATGCAGAAGAGAGCTGATGAGTCTCAGTGTGATTTTTTTTTTTTAAATTTCCCTCCGTCTTCCACAGAGCACATATACAGGAGGCGTCTGTCTGTGGACGGGCGGCAGGTTAACCTTGAGCTCTATGACCCATGCTCTCAGGTGAGTTCATGCCCCCACACTCTGCACTCATTGTGCATGTGTGATTAAAACAGGGCCCAATGAGTGTAAAGCAAAAGTTAGTCAGCATCATCCATCTTAGTTTGCTGAGCCAGTCGAGCATGTGGCTGTCCTCAGCTGAACCACAGACAGTCTCAGGTCCATTAATCTGAGTTAGAGCTCAAGGACATCCAGGCCATTCATCCAGCATCACCTCACAACCACAAACTCTGCACCTCTCATTAACCTGTTAAGTATCTGTGTTTTTTTTAGGCTTGTGAGGGTAAGTTGGCTTTAAACGAGCAGATCCACTGGGCTGACGGTTTCATTCTGGTCTACGACATCAGCGACCGCTCCTCCTTCCTCACTGCCAAGGCCTTAGTGCATCTAATCAGAGAGCTGCACCTGGGATCTGCCAAAAGGTATGGACCAAGATCACTGAAATATAATAATGATGCTGTAATGAAAACAGGTGTATTTTAGTCTACAAACTAAGATGTTGATGCTCAGATTGCGTGGCCCGGCTCTGTTTTCGACCTCCAGGGACGCCGACTCGCTCATATTTTTGGTGGGCAACAAGCAGGACCTGTGCCACATGAGGGAGGTGCAGCGCGAAGAGGGTCAGCGCCTGGCCGCCGACTTCCGCTGCCAGTTCTACGAGCTGTCGGTGGCGGAGCACTACCAGGAGGTGGCTCTCATATTCTCCAAGATGGTGCAGAGCGCCAGCCTGAGCAGCAAAGCCAAGGATCGCAGGAGACGCCCCAGCGGCTCCAAGTCCATGGCCAAGCTCATCAACAACGTCTTCGGCAAGAGGAGGAAATCAGTGTGACGCGCCAGATGCAAGGACGGCTGTCAATCGGGGCTGGACCAAATGGCCTCGGAGCCTCTAGCTCAGCTTTGTAGCTTTGATTCTGTTTTGTGTTGCTGTTGATTAGCATTGAACTGACATATATACGCGTGTAGACAGATGTTGTGCGATAATACGGTAGTACAATACTCTCTGAGCCTGCTTCCTGCTTCCTGCCACCAGCTCATGCTTTCGCTCTTTAAGATCATTGGACGTCTCTCATGCGGGACACGTCCTGAATCATTTCAGCCAAAGCTTCCAACTTTTAAGATAAAAGCTCGTGACATTTAATCCAAGAAAAACAAACGAAGTCTAAACTAGGCTGCATGACTTCAGCTATGTAATCTGATATGAGTGGAGAGGGATCAGCCTTTTCAGTGTGTACTGTCACTGTGACTTGTGTCTTTTTAACTCCTAGATAAATGTGAAGACTCAAGGAGGAATCAAATGTATACAATTATTTCACTGCATATCATGTAGAATGGAAATAACTTGTACAGAACGTGCTGTACGACAAAATGTTGCTTCTCAACGCCGCACAGTCTTACGGGTCAGAGTGAGAGCTCATACTTTAGCAGCAACGACTTGGATGTAAACCAGGTCCAAGTCTATTTTCTCCTCTTGTAGCAGACTTGGTGGAATTTTCAGCAGCAACGATCTTTAAATTAGCACGAATGAGTGCTGTTCGTCGATGCTGCCGGTGCTCGATTCAGTCAGCTTGACTTAAACACAAGAAACGACTTGACAATGACGGCTGTGGCGATTACTGTGGTAATGGTGTGCGTTCATTAAAAGTCCTTTCATCGTGCTTTGATTTGAACGGGGGGAAGCGCGGACCACAGTTATTAAATCATCAGTGTTTTGATATCAAGCCTGAAGTCTCTTTCTAATTCTGAAATGTCATCGGTTTGCTTGAAAATCTGGTAATTAAACAGGCTGAGTAAGCAAATATGCAATAGGTAGGAGGTGGCTGGGTGTCAGCGCCTATGCGCTGGATGCCATGTGTATATCACACTGACATTCAGTATTAGACACTTGGTAGGGTGCAAATATTTTTTGCTAATGTCTTAAAAGAAAGTAAAAAGTAAAACAAATCTGATTATTACTTTTATTTTGCTGATTGCTGATACTCTGACTGAGGAGCCATGTTGGTTCCTCAGTCATCTGAGGAGCCATGTTGGTTCCTCAGTCATCTGAGGAGCCATGTTGGTTCCTCAGTCATCCGGATTAACCCGGTTGAGGAAAACGTGCAGGTCGGATCAGTTCATGTTCCAGATTTGATTGTGATCTGGGCTTTATCCATCAAAGTTAACCAGATAATTCAGTAAACCTGCTTCCTGGGACAAGCTCCAGGGCATGAAGGGGCCTCAGCGATGTTGTTTATCACACCTTTCTCCCAGCTCCGTGGAGCCGAAACACAGAAGAATCAAAGTGAGAACATACAGCAGGGATGCAACCTATGTGTTAATGTGTATTCACTTCATTTAAAGGGAAATTCACATGGATAAAATCTAAGAAAATGACCCATGCTTCTGTAGTCTGCATCTCTGACAAGCCCCACTGCATCTTGGGAGGAAAGGAAAAGATAAAGGGGTCATGTTGGGTCATGTTTTATTCCAGTTCATAGATACGTAGGAGCTAATAATTACCCAATGATTCATGAATATACTATTCCCCAGTCGTGTTCTCTGGAAGCTCATCCACTACACAGTCCTGAATTCTGAGTGACTCAGGAACTACTCATTTATCAGTTCATTAGCGTTCCTCATTCATTCCTCAGTAACTACTCACATTAACACATTTTACCATGTTATCAGAAGAAAAAGAAAAAAAAACTATAACCTTGGCTTCATATCATGCCTGCAGTCTGGAGTCACACAGAGCTGACGTCATGCTGTGGTTCATGCTGGAACATGAGCGAGTGTTTCCACTCCACTAAATCTATTGTAGTAACCGAGACAGCTTCTCAAAGCGTATCTACATTATCCACCTTGGCATTACATAGCACGCTAAAAATGTTTTGTAACAGAAGCTGGTTTTTGTTTTTTAATATGCCTTTTAAAAGTCGGTCCTGATTATTAAACTCTGTGTATTTAATTTTGTTCCTCTGAGTCTTTTTTTTTTTTTAGTTTCAGGAATCAAAGATTGTCGGTGTTTTCCTTGACTGAATGGGGGAGGTCTTTATATTGCAGACTGGATCCAGCACAGGGTCAGAGGGGGTTCTGCCTGCTTCTGGCATCTTGGAATCTTTTTGATGTAAGCAAAAAGATTCAACTAAAGCACATGGCTCTGGTTAGGGCTTGTTGAGGACGGGAGGGTCCCTCCTATAGCTGACAGCCTCCAGCCTGATCCCTCCGTGTTATGACAGTGGATTTCAAATCGGCGCAGCGCATGGTGGCTTCTAATCCGTTCCAACCATTAGAAATCCCTCAAACTTTCTCTCTCACATTTCTCCGCAGATCAGCCTGACAGACAGCTAAATGAAAAACACCTTTAAGCACAAATGAAGAGAGTCAATACACAAAGCCCATCCTCATTCTCCACACCAGCTTCTCAGAACAGAAGGAGACGTTCCCCTGATCAGGAAAGCAGTGGTGTGGACTGAAGGCACTGCCACAGGTGCAGCAGCAGCAGCAAACACATCCTCGCTGGCTGCAGAGGACCAGGACAAAGTTTCTGACTCATCTCTGCCTCCAACACTATAAGGCTCATTGCTGACACTGAGTTGAAGCAGTTTACTGCCACTGATAGACACCGTGAGAAGTCACTGCACTCTGAGTGAAGTGCAGGAGCAAAAACCAAAAGTACCCAGAGCTGGAACATCCACTGTGAGGTGGGATGTTGAGGCAGGAAGTAGTTGGCTGTTATAACAGCGCGGGCTCTAAACATAGATTTTTTTTTTTTTTTGGCACCTTGAAAAAGGCAGTGATTCATATTTTGAATAACACAGATGGAGGAGAATCTGCGCTACAGAAGATTATACAACTGAAAACAACTTCTGTCTTTATCTATCTATCTATCTATCTATCTATCTATCTATCTATCTATCTATCTATCTATCTATCTATCTATCTATCTA
>JBBMJY010000015.1:14565765-14601873 GCA_037833715.1 Toxotes lorentzi | reverse complement strand
ATATATATATATATTTTTTTTTTTTTTTTAATTGCAAAAATGTTTTTAAAAACTGAAAAAAAAACATCTTTAAATAAGAAGAAGTAGTTTCTGGCAACTTGGACAAGACTCATTCAATAATACTCAATATTCATATTTAATATTCAGAATCTTGAACTCTTCTCAGCTGTGAAGTGTGGTCTCTAAGTTCAGGGTCAACAGAATTAACTAACGATTGACGACAAAACACCGTCGCACAGCGTAATTGAAGCACTTTGTCTCACCGCGGGCCTCACTTCAAACTCGACAATGAACTGTAGGGTCAGCTGACGGACAATGTAACACAAATTATCAACTGGAATACAGCTCGGTACCTGCAGACCACAGTAGAGGAACCACTTAAGAAAGATTCCATTTTTCAGAAGTCTCTCAAAAGAAATTAATCAAATCTGACCTTGTGTTAGAGAACCTCACTGTGTTCTGCTGATGGAGATAATGGAACTACCAGAGCACATAAAGCAGTCGATTTGAAATCCACCATCACAAATTAAAGACAAATTCGAACATGCTCAGAACAGCACACAGCTACACGCTTCTCGCTGCTTAGCGAGTATAACAATGACCGAACGACCTCTGGAGATGTACAGCTTTTACATACGGTATGCTAGCTCGGTATGCAGCCGACCGCTGGGCCAATCCCTTGTTATACTATGTGGTGCTCAGCTTAGAGCAGATATATCCCAAGGCCTCCAATTGCTGCCATCTCTATGAGAGCTGCATATCTATTATCGACACAAACACGGCCAATACAGGCGGAGAAGGCTGCTATTCACTGCCACAATCAACTCGAGACCCCATCATTGTCATAATGGTGGGCTCAGTGGGGAGGACACCAATCCAGCCGGCTCTAGTGAATGCCACTTAATAAAGGCAATGATTTTATTCCTCCCCTGGCAGCAACATAAGTATCCACACTCCAGGCCCCGCTCGCCATCCATCATCCTTGAATGGTGATAAGTGACAACAATTTCCTGCTATTCCCAGCCACGGAGCCGGAGCAAGGTAAGGCGCCAGCCACAGATGATTATCTAGCCATGCCACTTAAAATCATCATACAATTAGACGCATCCCTCGAGTCTCCTGATGAACAGATGAATCAATGATGATGATGGGAAATGCAAAGGATAAGGCAGCAGGAGAGAGGGCTGAGCTGGAGAGAACGAGGCTCTGATTATGTGTCAGAGTCAAACACAACTGTCCTCAGTATACTAGTATGTGAGACTGAGGGTACGCTCGTTTCACCTATTGGTTACATAAAAAGGAAAGCATCTTATACATACTGGCAAGAGGTAATTTATATATATATACATACACACACACACACACACACACACACAGGTACAGGCACACTGTACCCTCTGGTTTGCATCTCTGTGGAGAAGGATTCATGCTGCAGCATGTTAACGATTCCAAACACACCTCAAAGCTTTTGCAAGAACTACTTGAAGACCAAAGAAGACCAAGGAGTCCCAGAGTCACCTGACCTCCACCTCACTGAACATTTATGGGGACACTTGAAGACTGAGAAGGTCAGGGATTCTGTGACTCCACAGGAAACTCTGTGAAACATTGTTGAATCATGGTGGGAAAACATGGATCATCAGGTTTGGCACAGACCTGTGGAGTCCATGCAGCTCCAGTACTTCATTAAAGCTAAAGGAGGACAAAGCAAATACTGAGATCCTCTGAAATTCAGGGACATTTTTGTAATTAAGAAAAACACAAATATCTTGACTACTGGTCTCACACTTTTGGACCTCTCTGTATAAATACACTGTAATTAATGTACAACAACCAAGTTGGACTTTATAAGGCTTAAACAGACTACTCAGCATGAAAGGAAGAACTGCTGTGTGTTTATTTTCACTGAAACGGGGCTGCACAGCAACATTCGGGGCACGGCCATTTAGCTGGACAGGCTATGTTACTATCGAGCCAACAGGGAAGCAGCTATGCTACCTGCTTAGGGAGTTCACCACTGTTGTTACTGTAGCAGTAGTGGCAACAACGATCAGCAAACACATTCTAATGGTTAGTGCATCACTCCAAGCAACTTTGCTTATGCCATGATCCTCTTCACTGACTTCAGCTCAGCCTTCTAGCTGAGCCAGTGAGGCCTAAACACCTCCCTGGACCTCACATGTGACAACACTGCAAGACAGCACAGCAGCATCTCCACTTCCTGCACTGAATTTAGAGGATGGAGCCTCCCTGCACCTGTCCTCAACACCACTGAGAGCATCCTGATCAACTGTATCACTGTCTGGGATGGAAACTGCAAGGTCTCGGTAAGGTACTGTAATCAGTACCTCTCTCCCCTCCATCAAACCTACCTGTGGAGCACGGTGCAACATCGTGAAGGACCCCACCCATCAGTGATAGAGGTTTTTGCAACTATTTTGCCACTGGCGTGTTGCCACTTGTGTAGTTTGTCTGGCCAACTGGGAGATATCGCAGCTGCCGTGAATTGCTGAAAAATTCAACTCTAAATCACAACTCGTAGACTGGCTGTCTGTAATTATGGTTTAAATAGTGGTTTGGTATGGTTTAATGAGAATGTGGCACTAATGGCAACAAACACTGATGGTGAATCATTTGTCTACACATTACTGCCCTATTTCCTAACTCTGATGTGCAACCACATTTGCCTCCTGAGTTTGGCACATCCCAGCAACTAGTGTGTGGTGATGACCCACGGCAACACACAGGATGGAGATGGGATCCGAACCAGGGATTCTTTGATTGTATGAGCTTTACAAAGCCCAATCCATTTTCAGTCCTGTGTTTGTCTTTGTGTTTGCCAGCAGCCAAAAACACACCCCTACATTCCATTACAGCCCTTCAAATCACCACAGTGTGGTGAGTGTTTGTGCCCATGTGGGAGGAGAGGCCCGGCTTAAGCTGTGTTTATGCTGTTTAGATGGCGCAGTGCAATTTTGGCGCTCATTCTGGCACAAAATAACGCTCGCGTCACAATCTGCCCAGACTACCACTTATCGCAGACACAGGACCATTTTCATGGCTTTACTTGGCAGAGGTGCACACACACCCCTCCAAAATGAAAAATGAAAAGACGCCTTTCAATTATGTCAAGAGTGGTCTATCTACTGCAGATTAAGGAAAAATTCCCAACTATATCACCCACGAGTTTTAATTCCAGAGAAAGTGGCCACACTCATGGAAGGACAGGAAATCCAAAGTGTGGGATCTTTTCTAGAGGGTAAAGGACGAACCCAAGAATGTGACATTCAAACTCTGTGGGACAACATTCGCCTATCACTCTCCTACCTCAAACATGGTTATTATATTAATATCATAAATGTGCAATGACTAGTTGACTAATGGCTTGAACTAACTGCAACCAATCCAAATCTTTGGTAGTTACACCCTTCGTGATGATTTCAGAGGATTGCGTTCGCTTGTTCTTCCTTCTGCTCAGAACCAGCTCCACTGAACAGGGGCATGCTCACACCCCTCCAAAATCCTACATACTTTATGCACTGTTAGTGCAGCTTGGACTCCTCAATTAATTATTTAAATGAGACACAGGGATTTAATGTTAACTGACCTCTCTCCAAACCCTGTTCTGTGTTTGCTGTTTAAAGAAACAAGGGCTGCTTCATTTTTATTTTGTTCTGTGGGATAAATGAGGGCCGATGTTTGCAAAGTACAGGCAAATTCGAATCAACTTATTTTAAATGAGTATTTTGAAATATGCACAAAGGGAGAAGAAGTGCAGTTTAAAAGAAAATGTCTGTGAGCTGATTATTTGCACAACTATAACCAGCAGCTCACTGCTCCAACATACATCACCTGCCTGTTAATTCTACCACTGACAGCGTATTTTCTCTCTCTCTCTCTCTCTCTCTCCCTCTCAGAGACCTCAGACTTTCTCTCTTGCTGCTTTTAAAGGGGATGAGAGGAGCTAAAGTGATTGGTCATTACTGAAGCTCACCCTGACTCCACCTGCTGATTCTGTATTCCTCCCATCAACAATGTATTCAGCCTCTCGTGGACCCAGCTGAGACTGGCTGCGCCTGGTTTGCACCAGCGCCTTCGGTCACCAGAAATTTCTGGTCACACCCATTTGTGTTTGCACCTGGCCATTTTGTTGGTGTTTCTGTCTGTCCCCTATTTCAGAGACGTTACAGGTACTTGGTCTGTGTTGAGGTATGGTATTGGAAGACAAAAGGTTGGATTAGTGCATCCCTATCATTTACCATGGCTTGGAAAGTTGCATTGAAGAGTTCTGTGTTATCCGTAGGAAGCGTGGGAACGTTGAGAAAACTAAAGGGAAACCGATCCTTTGCTGTCGAGGAGAAAGTGAACATAAATGAGATATACAGTAAAGTGTCTCAGATGTAAAGGCGAGGAGTCAGCTCATCTCACAGACAACTTCTCTCCTGCATGATGGATGGATGTAACACTCGGCGTGCTCGACTGTACATCTGGAGAGATGAGAAGACAAGCAGGGCCCTAATTAAGATACAAGCAAGCAGCTTGATAAACCAGTGTCATGATATCTGCTGCAAAGGAAAGCACGTTTCAGCCCATTTCTCCTCCTTGTTCCACTAATTAACAAGCGAGATCAAGACCGCATGAAATTACAGCTAACAAAAACTGGTGTTTAACAAAAGAGATTTTGACAGCTTCTGGACAGTCTGAGTACTACACGGACGCTACATCAAATAATAATAATTACATCTGTCACCGAGACTATACATTGTGCGATGTAGCGGGTGACTGGTGAAAGGAAAACAACTAAACAGCAAAAAACAGAACTCAAGCATGAAATCTGTGAACCATCCACAGCAGTGCTCTTGATGGTGGAACAGCAGAACCACAACACTTCCCCAAACACTCGATCTGGTGTTTTCTCTAAAGTCTAAGACCTAACTATCAATTAATTAGTGAATGAGCATTAATGAGAACCGTATTTATATTAAAAAACTAATCTGGAGCATCAGATTGCAAAGTATGACACACAGAACTGTATAATTATGCTGTGGAAATGTAATATAAAGTAAAAAATATAGTAATTCCCCCCAACAAGGTCAGAACTGAACTGAAGTTAGCTTAAAGCTCAGTATTGATCAGCTGGACTCGGCTATTGTCAATACAGCAGGTGCATTTGGATCAGTTACTCTGATCAGAAAGTTATGTTAAAGATGACTCACAGCTCTGCCTCGGTCTGCGCGTCACATCCTGTGAATCCAGCAGCAGGGATCACAGACTGAATATAGAAAATTTCAGGCCCTGCGTCACTGTTAATCAACTTAAGGCAGCATTCCACAGTGGACTGAGCTCACAGGAACCCAACCTGTGGTGTAAGGCTGAGTTTATGCAGCCTGAGAAAAGGAAAAGTAACATCCAGCCTTCCTTCATTTACACAGTAGGCAGGCTTACTGATCAATCCGCTGAACGGGAAGCTGCAGCAAGTCCTCGAGCTTGTGGTTGTCGAACTCTGGTCGTGATTCCTGTAGTTTCTTAAAGCGTCTGAAGGCCTTGTTTTTCTTCAGCTGGATCTGCGGCAACACACAAAACAGTGACATTATTCTCAGAGCCATACAGACACATTTATCATGTTAATGCACTGTTAATTTCTATTTCATGAAGTTAAAGAAAGAGTCTCAGTACTACAGTGACGTTAGCTCTTAGGCCACAATCACCTTTAGTAGCCAGTGGTACTGGAAATACAGAATGAATTTATCCACATATCAGCAAATTCTGGAGGCAAATGTCCTGCAGTCAGTCAAAAAACTGATGCTGAAAAGAAAAGATGCTGGGTTGTACAATAGGACAACGATCCAAGGCAAGACATCAAAATCCACCATGAACCACTTCAAGAAACACAAGCTGAAGCTTTTGGAGCGGCCCCTGCAGTCCTGATTCCAATACCACTGAAAATCTGTGGGAAGATCTTAAACCTGCTGTGTGTACAAGACAGCTTAAAATATCTCAGAACCTTAAGTGATCTGCAGGAAGAGTGGGAGAAAATTCTTAAATCAAGAATAGAAAAGCATTTACAAGCTGTGCTATCTGACAGGGGCTGCTTTGGCACAAGAGACAATTACTGTTTCTTTTTCTGTTTTCTACGTTTATGAAATAAAAAGAAAAAGTGTAGTAACAAATTGTATTTGTTTCTACACGATTTTTTTATACATACATATATATAAACACACACGGAGCTTGTAGAGGCGATGATGGACATGTTACTACCGCAGACGATCCCTGTATCTTGTGGCACTTTCTAGATGCATAGTCTGCCTGACAAACCCCAAAAATCATCTCGTTGTCACTCATTATGCTGCATTGCCAGCTGAGGTGCAGAGAGGTGGAGGCGGAGAGGCAGTGTGTATCTGTCATTAAATATGCATTTGCACTTGGTGTCAGCATGAGTGTGTGTCAACATTTGGATGACAAAAAGGCTCATCTTGTCACTCGCGTCAATCATCAAAATAAACATCGCTGCTGTATTTAAATAGACCTGAGGAGAGCTCTGCGCTATTTCACCGCTTTGAAAACATCAGTGTATGCCACTTGACTTTAGATGCCAGCTGTGGTGCGTGTGTGTGTGTGTGTGTGCTGCTCACATACAGCTGTTTAGCTGGTCATTATGCCTGTGGCAGGTGAAGCTGGACATGGTAAGCAGGCAGGTGGTGAGTCAGTAGATGATGGGAACAATGTGAGAGGAATCACTTATTAGGTTGAAGAGGAGTAGGCCTGGCAGAGCGGAGTGAAGTTGTAAATCAGAAACCATTAAGAGTTGACAGTTTGGATTTAGCGTTGAAGGTTTCCAACCGGGAGTAGAGCACCACATTTTACAGCTCTCCATTTTGACTTTACTCTGGCAGCCTCTATCACAGGTGGGACAAATACTCGGTACGGCTACATGATATAAAGATTCATTCTCCGTCCTATGTAAAACTCCCCAGCTGTCTACTTTTAATAAAGTTTAAAATGGATAATGGCCAAATTATTATTTTTTTCCCCAGAACAACAGTCAGCAGTGATATAATCCTGAATTAAATCACTTTATTAACCGTGTTTCTCACCTCAAATCAGAATCACTGTATCACTGAAATAGTTGGTATTAAAGAAATCCTATGTACAGACCCCAAAACAACAATGAATGTGTCCTGCTAACAAGTACTGTCTATCAGAGCCTGCTATATCTTATTCCTCTGGGCCACAGAGCTCCCATGTTTTCCAAAAACTATTAAAAACACATCAATGATCCACTCACTCTGCTGCACTGGGGGACATGTCCTTTCATTACCGCACACTGGAGTTCATTTTGACTTAATCCCTCGTATCCCACTGTCGTGCTGCACCAAATATTCACTGCAGCACCAAATTCTGAGCAACATTTGGTAGAAAATAGAGGGGCCAGCTGTTTTAGGAAATTATTAAGATTAAAAGAGATTAAAGATTCACGTACATACGATATACAAGCCAATGGGCCTGGGTGGCTGAGAACCATAGACATGGTAGGGGGAGTCAGAAAGTATTGAGAGCGGGATTATCACATTGTTGGTTTAGGGTCATGGGATTTATTGATAATGAGAAAAATATAGAAAATCCCCAGACTTGTCCTTAATTCACCTACAGCCGAGCGATGGAGTCATCAACATTGATGTTAATGTTACAACAACATGGGAAATGTATGTAAAAGCACATATAAAATAATCAAACCAATGTTCATTGGTACTATACTCTACTGTTAAACATTACATGAGATCAAACTCTTCATGGATGGAAATGAGAACCTCCGTAAGTAATTTTGTTAGTGTGTAATTACAAGATTAAAACACATCTTCGCAATATGATTCCACTGAAAGTCGATTAACAACTAATACTGAATTATCACCCAGCACTAATTACACGCCTCTGATATTGCATGAGGGTAATACTGCTTCCATATTTTCAGTACATTTAGCAGAAATAATGATTTCTATTTAATTTGATTTGACAGCATAACCAGACTGATGTGGGTTCTAGGTGTCTCCTGTTTGGAGGACTGATCGCTCGTCACTGGAGTAAACCAGCACACCTGTCACTGCAACACGTTTCCCTGCTCAGTCAATTATAAGGAATGTCAATCTGGAGGCGGATCAATGCAAACATGCAGGTCTTGGGTCCATAATCAATGCAATTAGTCAGCGTTCTGCAGACATCCTTACTCTTAATTAAGACAACATTTACAGCATTATCTTCGCAACTGTGATGCAAAGCTAGCGACAGGACATCTCCGCTGGACGCTCCCAGCATGCCGGTCCACAAACCAAAGATGGAACGTTTAAACAAATCCGATGAATATTTTTGGGGAATATTCTCATCTGTTTTCTTTTGAGATTGAGATTTTAAAGACCGATATCAATCTCACTGAAGCTCACTGGTTAGTGAACAGTTTGAAAAGTATTCAGACCCTTTGCTGTAGCACTCCAAACTATGGTCAGGGGCATCCTGTTTGCTTTAATTATCCTTGAGATGATGAGATGTGATTGGACATAGAGCAGAAAGGCACACACCTGTGATTATAATGTTCTGCAATTCACACTATATGTCAGGACAAAAACCAAGAAATCCAAGAAACTCTCTGTGGACCTCCATGATAAAAATGGGGGGAATATTTCTAAAGCTCTGAGCGTTCCCAGGAGTAATTGTAAAATGGAAGAAGTCTGGAACCACCCGGACTTTTCCTAGGAGTGGCTATGGAGCCAAACAGAGTAGCCGAGGAAGAAGGGCCTTGGTCAGGGAGGTGACAAATAACCAGAAGCCACTTCGAGTAAAAGCCATCTGACATCAAATTAAAATTAAGTCTACACAAACATGATTAAGTGTGCAAAAAGTGAAGAGGTCTGAATACTTTCCAAAGCCACTACACATGAAAGTGTTGCCATGGCATCAGCAGCATCACTGACAGCGGTGAAACTGATTGTGTCTGCAACAAAGAATTCAATCACCACATGTGCATCTGCATGTGTATTCAGTCCCACACCTGAAGAATACACTGGCCAATTTCCCCACAGCGATTATTAAAATCTAATCAAGTCTAATGTAATAAAAAGCTTGTGAAATGCCTCTAAGTTTAACAGGAATGTCTGACACAGAGGAGTGATAGCCATGTGGAAACAGTGTGTTCCTACCCCAAGCACTTTGTTGGCGTTGTAGATGTTGTCCACATATGTGTTGTAGAGATGGAGATGTGGAAAGAACTGGTCGAAACCTCGGCCAAAGTAGCCATTCTCCAAATGGACCAAAAGAGATCTGCCAAAAAAAAAACCAACAAAAAAACAGGTTAGATATAATCAAACACAGAAATACCACACTAGGACTGAACAGCTTCTCATTTTAAATCAAAAATTGTGATTTGAAAGATGTGATTTGCAATTATCAAATCTAAAGAGCTGATATTTCAATTATAAATTTTACATAAGATGTGTCTTAAGTTTCAGGAGATGAAACATTTAGACTGACTATAATGGAAGCTGGCAACTCAGCTGTAGTTAATTAGCATTAATTCTGCAAGTTGGCCAAACAACAAAAACATGAACTCTTGGATGTTGTCTGGTTAATATGCTTTCTACATGCCACTGTCTTGGTCAAAGATGGTTCTCATCAAAGAAACACATCAATCTGACGCTGATGTGTTTGAAACAAAAACAAAAAAACCCCCATCAATGTGCTTTGTCTTTTCCTTGTTCAAAAACACCACCAGTCATAGAGCTCAACAAATAATCTAGGCGACCACCACCTGTCAATTTTAGAGAGGTCACTGCCTGAGAAGCTAGAGAACAACAACTTATGTAGTCAAAGTGCACAACTGTCAGCAGTACTACAAGTGAGAACTCAAACTTTCAAAAAAAAAAGCAAAACAGAAAAGCAAAGCAGCATAAAAGCAGAAATAAAGGGAAAACTATGAATTATTAAATTTTATTAAGTTTACCATCACTGTAATTTCTTATAAAGAAATTAGGTTAACAGAGGTGATATGTGCCCCCCCTCCTCACACACACACACACACACACACTCTGAGCCAGTTTTGCCAAATTTACAAACATGCACACCATAGCCCATTGACTCCATCGGGTCACTGTCACCCCTTTTCAGGGCATACGGCATTTTCCCTGAGGTCAAACCACACTGGATGAGTTAGTGCACATCGCTGGCTAAGATTGAACTGCTGCTCTGCATCAGTGGAAAGACGCAGCTCAAATAAGGCGAGATCACGTCTTAAAAAAAAGAAAGAAAAGAAAACATCACTTTCAGCAAAGGCACACATGTTTAGAGAAAGTGCGGGGGTTGAGCAAAGTTCAGAGGATTGCTTCCCTGTTAATGGGAGGTTTAGCAGGCGGGGCTCTGTAGTGTCATTTGAAGGCCTCTCCCTGTGGGTGACGTATTTACTGGGACCCAGATGGTGGGTCTGTCTTCAGGGCACCCAGGGCCACTTTGTAGTGAGAACACGCCTGCTGAACTCAGGAACAAAACAACTGGATCAAGGCAGAGGCAAAGCAATCGTTCAGCCTGTCAGGCACATTACAGTAACACGGACGCAATTGGTTGGGGGTGTTGACACTTGTGAAGGAGCTTGTTATCCAAACTTAGAGGAAGTACCACACACACACACACACACACACAGTCCTACTCTCTAATGATGCTCCCAGAGACTTCTGTTCGTACATGCTGTAAAAAGGAGCACTTTGCTGCTGAAGTTGATTTAAATAGATTTTAATGAAGTTGCGTGCCAAGGTAGCCTCTGTTCATAATCAGGAGATGCAGCAGCAGCCGAGAGAGTTCTAACGAGGGCAAAGGGCGGGAAAAACTGTGTTTCCGTTCCCCCCCACCCCCCACGCCTTTCTCACTGCCAGAGGCTATTATGATAAATATGAAATTATGGATTACATTTTGATACTTTTTTTTTCCACAGCAATTAAATTGTCTGGCCATCAGCAGCAGGATGGAGATAACATTAGCATTCGGCGCGTGTCGCGTTAATCCACATTAATTCCGAGCAGTTGCGACATCTGGGGTGGATGCAACCTTGACCAAACAATTCAGGGCGAGACGCCTTCATTTGGGGACGGCTCGAACAGAGGAATACTAATTGTTATGACACGCCGTGAGCATCCGCTAAACATAAATGACTAATTAATGAAACAAATAAACATAACTGCGAATCACTGGTAGAAAACAAAGCAATAAAGCAGCATGTGGTCGCTCTCAGAGAACTGTACGATGTGCTTCTCGTCGTGTGGACTCATAGTGACCCGTCACTCTATGATCCACCTCTCAGACCACACCTATATTATTTATTTCTTATTATGAACCCACTCTGAAGTTAAGTAAATAAAGACAGAAAGCTCAGATGAATAGAGGCTGACGAGCACGGTTCTCACAAAACGCTGGAAAGTGGTTTCTTGCTGCTTTGTGAGGATCAGCAACTTACAATCTCAGGTATCAGTGTCCTGCTGCAAAAATCATCTAATGAAAATATTTACAAGTATGGGACAACATTCAGCATCCGGCCGGGATTAAAATTAAACGTGAGCTCCATCATATCATGACCTGCCTGTATAGCTGTTCATATGTGTGTTTATTTCTCACAGACTCTTAACCATTTCTTTAGGTTTTGATTTGTTTTTTTTTTATAATAAAAAATTTGTTCTTAACTACAAATTTCACATTGAATATATGTGATCAATGAATCTGACTGGGCATTCAATACCTGTTATTATGGACACATTTACCACAAGAAGCTGTTTTGTTAAGTTTGATCCCAACCCTCAGCTGAGACAGTGACAGTGGCAGAAGCAGCAGCAACATGTCCACTGATTATTGAGAGTCTGACAAACAGATCTGTCTACGAGAGCTGATTATCACCATGCTTATTGTCAATTACTCTTGGCAGTGTCACACACGTATTCAATGTATACTAAATGTCAGCATGAAAGAAAGCGAACAGAATATGGGAAAATCTATAATCAATCACTTTACCAGTGGTAAATAAGTCTGGCGCTAACACATTGTCTCTCCACGGACCATTTTTTAAATGGAGTGCTTGCCATTATGTTTCAACCATTGATTCAGTGAGGGGCTCATAATGAAGATGTATGAGATCTGCGGAACCATTTATCCAATACATAAGACTGCGTAATTCATACTTCAATCTTCATTGTAGTGCTCTCAACAAGAAAGCCTGTCAGTCTGCAGTGGAGGAGGGCCTGTGGGAACCCACACCACTCATTATCTAGTCTGGAAATGGTATTCCCAGTCAAAGGTATCCCAACCGCTCACACCACGCGGTCTGTCACGATGTGCAGTCTCATGCTGAACTGGGTCCATTAGACTGTGTTCAGACCGTGGTTTAAATCTCCCCTCTTGAGCTCTATATGTCTTCTTTATTGATTTATGGACACCACAGCTGAATCTAGTGCCTCAGTCTGTACACATGCACCAACCTCCATCATCAGCCTTTTTATGTATGTAACCAAGTTTTTCAAGTGCATTCGAAAACTGTATGTTTAAGGCACAGAATCAATTTGACGTCTAGACATGCACTGAGATCAGCTTTTCTCAGCTCTGACTCCCAATTGGCCAACGGGCCCCCACCACCTTCAACAGCAGGTCAGGTAGGTAACAGTAATGCTCTTCACTTGTGATATCAGCGGCAGTAATTCTACCTGATACACAGTAATGCATCCACCAGCAGAGAGAGAACACAATATCATTGACTTCTGCTAATGGTGAAGATAAGGACCACACTTTGGCGAACGAAGAGCTGTATCTTGACTGCAGCCTAACACAGGAGACAACCCACTAATCCTCATCCCTTTACACGGTCCCTCAGCACCATCTCCAAAGCACAGATATTCTTTCAATTATTCAGAGGATACTTACTGGTTTACTGAATGAATGGCTTTAATTGAGCTGAAGATGTTTTCTCTAATGTCCTGCCTCAGGGTTCCTTTGGCCTTCAAGATCTCCACAAAGTACTGTGAGAAACGAGAGAGCAGAAGGAGGCAAAAATGACATTATTTCTCTGCATTTGTATTAATAAGCCGGAACTGGGCTGCCTCCGATTGGATAGGTCTTTGATGAATGGGAATATTTTTGGCTGACATCTAAATTACTCTCCCAAAACTGAGAGCAAATGTAATATCAAGATCCTTAACTTGTAAAAACAGGGACTTCCAGGCTGGTAGTTTTGTTTCTTGTTTTTGTTTTGCTCTCCAGCCAAAACTGACTGTTAACATATAGATGAAGGCGCATATGAAGAACAAGTACAGAGGGATGCTGTTGTTACTGTAACACTCACAATGAACCGACAGCTGCGCCAGTCTCGAACCAACTGAAGTGAAAATGGGATTAGCAAATTGAATGTGCATTAGGCCTAAAATGACTCCTAACTGGAGTGAACGGGTGAAGGGTGAGTAATTGTGTAGAAATGAGGCTACAGTGAAAAGTCTGTTCTCTCCACAGGGAGGAAGATTACCATGAATTCTACCTCGAGTCTGTTAATATGTACTGAACAGTAGGAGTGCGCTTCATGAGGCAGAGGTAGAACATATTGTACAGTTATTGGCTGTATGTTGATTTTTTTTTTTTTATGTCTGTTTGGCATATTTTGTCTTCACTCTGTGAATATTTTTATTTTGGAAACAATATTCACAGGTAGAAATCTGAAATCTATCTCACACTGAACAGTGACGTTTAACGTTTATATGCGGCACCTGCTTCTGAAGCAGTGTCCCTGTTAATCTGGATAATCCACTGGAACGTGTACTTTTCTTGAGTGTTTCCATTTTATGCTACTTTATGCATCCACTCCACCACATTTCAGTGAGAAATATTGCACTTTTTACTCCATTATAAGTAAAGGATCTGAACACCTCTTCTGTCAGTAACCCATATCTATCGATTTAGTTCCACGATGGTGGCATAAACAATCACATCACTTATTAAATACTTTGCCTTTGTTGTGTGATGTAGCGACACTGTTCATTTTTCCTGAAGCTTAATGTATTTCTTAAAAGTGTAATTATTTCTTCTGATGTTAACAGAGATCCTCTTTATTGCAGGCAAACTGGTGCGCCTCTACAACACACTGTGGTAATCCCTGCAGGTATGTGAAGACCTGCTGGTGAACCCAAATGTGCAGTGAGGGTGAAATGGGAATGTCTCAGGAAAGCCCCTGTCTACAGGGTATAACTCTCTCTTCAAGAGGGAACTCAGGAATCCTGGGGGAGGCTGGGGGACATGGAATCCAAGTGGGCTATGTTCAGAGTCTCCATGGTAGAAGCTCGGAGCTGTGGTCAGAAGGCAATCAAAGGCTGAATTTGAGGCTATGGTTCTCTGGCACAAGGGCTGATGTGGTGAAGAGGAAGCTGAGCCTGAAGGCAACGCTCTCAGTTTACCAGTGGATCTACGTATGTTCCATCTCAGAGTGGAGATGCTGCTCCTTTGCCTCAGAAGGAGCCAGTTGAGGTGGTTCAGGTATCTAATGCAGACACCTCCTGGGCGCCTCCCTTTGGAGGTTTCTGGGCACAACCAGCTGGAAGAACCCCAGGGCAGACGCAGAACATACAGGAGGGATTATATATCTCATCTGCCATGTGAATGCCTTAGATCCCCAGGAGGAGCTGGATAAATTGCTGAGGAAAGGGACATCTGGACTACCTTGCTCAGCCTGCTGCCACTGTGACCCAGCCCTAGATAAGCAGCAGCAAATGGATGAATGGAAATTAGAAAATAAGTTTAATAATTTGGATGAACAGACCCTTTAAGAAGAGGTAAACCTGGATCATATGGAACATTAGCAGGTTAATATGTCAAAATCCCAGATCATCATTATGGGGGCCCTGAGGGTCAAAACACAACGAAATTTCACAAAACACAACAATGTTTCAGAAAATGTTAGGAACTGATGTTGTGTTTTAACCCTCCGGGCCACCGTAAATCATAGAGTTATAGTAGGAATACACTGAATTAGTCCTTAGATATATGCTGAAGAAGGTACAGTATGACCATGTCCTCTCAATCACTTATAGCCAGAGGCATGGAAAGCAGAGCAGCACTTTTGTTAGTTTGTATTCACAGAGATTTTATCGCAGACTTAACTAGAGCAGCTTAAATGTAATGTAAGGCATAATGGTAAAAAATAATTAAAATGTCAGTGAAAAAAGAGAGAAAACACACTTTGGTAGTATTTGCCACATAGGACAAATGATTTAGGGCCAGGAAGTTGAGAGGCATAGATGATAAATTGAAAAGAAAAGTAAGCCTTATAAAAACCTTTTCATAACACTGTAATACAATTTAAGACACATTTCAGCAATTCCCCGAGGTGGGAGGGTCATCTGTGGTTATGGAGAAGTACCACCAGTAATAATATATTAAAATAAAATATAAATAAAAAATAGACTTGTCATTGCAAAGTGAAGAAAATGAAACTGATACTTTAGAGGCTTTTAGTCCAAACAATGAGCCTAAACCAGATTAGACCAGCGCTCGTGACTGGTCCAGTACGTACAGTGGTGACCAGCTTCAGCTGCTGGCAGTAATGTTGTTCTGTCTGCACCAACTCTTTTGCTGTTCGGCTTCGTTTTCTCTCCCAGCGGTCCCTCTGCTCCTGGATGCTGCTGCACGGACCGGGGAAGGAACTCATGGTCGCAGTGGCGAGGAGGACACTGCAATGGCACAAGCAATCAGACCAGGCCGCGTTTTCAGATGGGCATTGCACTAATACCTGTCCGTTACTGTTCACTGTAACTTTTCCTCCCAATACACAATTTCAGCAGTCTGATTTAACATCCCTCTTAGTGCAGAACCTTGCTGCTAAAAGCACTATATCAATGCAAGGATAGCAAACAGCACTGAAAACAAGCCATAACTGAGGATCACATTAAGCTGTTTTACCCTTCAAAGTTACAAACATTCACATTCACTCAGACACTGAAGTCAGAAGTTCAAGGGTCTGTCAGGTTTTAATTTTAATGCATTCTGTTGCCTTGTGTACACTACAGTTTCTGAAATTTTCAGAACATGACTTTCGGTGAATCCGAAAATATGAAGTACTCTGAAACAGGCGCGCGCGCGCGCGCACACACACACACACACACACACACACACACACACACACACACACACAGGGCTAAGTCAGGTGAAGCTTTAGGTTTGTTTTTCTTCTCTTGGTTAATCTCAGTTAACGTGGCTAGCAGCTGCATATTTCAGGTACGACGCTGTGACGTTACAAAAAAATACTGAGAAACGTTTGTATACTTTTATGAGGTGGTAATGTTAATATGACAGAAAAGCAATAAGTATCCTTTTTGTCTAAAGGACAATGCTTAAATCTGTGAGTATAGAGAAGCGATATGAGGAAGCGCCTCGAACATTTCAACAAATTAGCGCTATTTGTTACAGCGAAGCTGTTTCGTGTGAGAAATAAACTGTATATTTCTAATGTGCCGTACAGTGTATCAGCTTGCAAATGTCTTTACATGACTTATATATATAAGTGACTCACCTTTAGGTAACGTCTCCACTTTTAAGCAAGGCGCTCTTTTCAGGCTGAGCTTCCTTTTTCCGGGATGCGATGTCGACGGACACGCTGATTGGCTGCTCCAGACCGAGACAATAACAGGAAAGACCGCCCCCCTCTGTGAGACTGATAGTGGAACAGCTACAGTCGGAGCTGTGCTCAACATGTTTACATTCAAATATTCATAATGTAGATCAAACCATGCTGTAACAGACACCCCAGACATGAATCAAACTATGTTATATAATTAAATTAATAAAAATAGACAGATAGATATACTGCAGAGGGCAAAAACTCCTCTTAATGCTATTAAAATGTCCAAATTCCCAGAAATATTACTGAGAATAAGAGCTTAGTGTGCTCAGTGGGAACAAGGGCTCTGAAAACACTGCACAAATGGTTGTGTTCAATATACATACATATGTACATATTTTAGATTTAATTTGAACTTTTAAATTTAAACCTAAATGAATGGACTTTCTTGGATTTAACACACTCTTCTGCTCATCTTCTGTCCACGTTTTTGTGAGCCTAACACCTCTTTTATGTTAACAAAGAAAACAGTTTATTCTGCTGATTACAAACTATGAAAATGTATTACACAATAAAAAGATCGTGCACTCTATGAAATACAAGAGATGTTTGATTATTTCTCCTTCAAATCCAGTCATGTTAGTTGATTTAGCAATGCATATCCCTAATCAAATGTTAAATTATATTAGCACAAACCAGTTGACACACAGTCTCCCTAGAGCTTTTAGAGCCCCCTGGAGTTCTGGTAACTGAGGCTCCTAAATGAAGACTATGTAATATAAATCTTTTCTATATGTTCCAAATTCAGTGAACTTTTGATCATCTTGTTTTCTCAGTTTTTCTTTCTCTGACTCATTCCCAGACCTTCCACAGATTTCACAGTGGATGTGTAAAGTTGTATCTTTTCACTGAAGGAAAGATACAACATAACTGGCAGCAAGTGGTGAGAGACTGGTGCACTGGTTAATGTGAGAATGGCTCTAGAAGAAAGTGCAGCTCAGCAGTTTGTACCTCATTAAAGATAAAAGTGATGCCCTCAGTAATCAGGCTGTGACGCAGGAGGCTATAGAATGAAATCTATGAGGACCGAGGACTTTCAAGTGAAAAAACATAGGATGCATTTTTCTGGAGCGAATCCCAGGCTGCAGTTCGTGTTGCCTGCAGCTCCACAGAGCAGCGAGAACACTGACATCTAGTGCTGATAGAGGCCAAGTCCTGCTGCAAGACAGAACACAAGTCGGGAGGGGGACTGCTGGATACCCTCTCTCAGTGGTTTCCAGTTGTTTGAATAGTTGTCATTTAACAACCACTTTCACTCATTTAATTAAAGCTGCTCATACAATGTAGTTTGTAGTTGCTGGTAACTTTATTGAATTAACATCTGGGTAGTGGTTTGAGTGGTAATTACAAAAGTACAATTGTCTTTTTTTTCCATTTAAGAAGTGACTGAAGACCAATCAGGGTTACTGTATTAACAAAAACAATATTCACACAAATACTGTGATTGAATGCAGGTGTGTCTGTGTGTTAATACCTGTCAATCAATTGGGAGGTGGGAGGGATTTGGGAGTAAGTGCAGGTTCTAATGGTAATACCCCCTTTATGGTGGGGCTGCTCTTTGGTGAACATCTGGACCATTTTTCTTTAACATTTGTTTTACTTTGTCCCTTAAAAGAAATATAGGCCCATAACGTATTTGTATTAGCTTCTAGTTAGCTTATACTGAGCTTGGTGGCCTCAAGCTTGTTTCCCAGTTGGCCTACCATCCAGTGTCGGCCTAGTGTCTGGTATCAGCCTAGCCTGCAGTCTGAACCCTTGTGGCCTGCTCCCTGAAAAACCCCCAGCAGTTTCCTTGGACTCGCCATTTTCAGGGTCCACGATCTCCTGCTTGGACTTTTACTAATCCTTGAGGGGTTTTGCCTTCCTCACCATCTTTCAGAGTGGTTTTGCCCATCTGCCCTATGTTCTGGTTGCCCTCTAGAGCTTTGTTCCATTGGTCCATGGCAACTCTCCCAAATAGCCTCTTGTTCCTCTCTGGTCCAGAGGCTGCCCACCTGAGGTCTCCTGCTCCGCCACTCTCCAGCCCCAGGCTGTCCCACTGAGATCTCCTGGTGTACTCAGTCCTTCTTGTAGTCCCTGTTCCGTCTGGGAGCTGTTGCTCGAGGACATGGCTGGGTGGTGTTACCTGATTTTGTTCCTGTACCTCTCTGCTCTTGCTCCATACACCACATGTAATGACACTTCATCTTATAAGTCCTGTAGTCCCTGCAGTGGTAAACATTAGAATTCAACACATGCTGTCAATCCACTCAATATTACTCATCATGTCAGTATACAAAGACACAAAGCCACATCAATTGAAATATGAAATACAAAATATATTTCTAAGACATGGCTAAAATATCAATTAAATGTATTTAAATTTCATAAGACTAATTCCATGTCAGTTTCATGTGAAGTAAAAAACAATTCCTTTCCACATGTGACTTTTCACAGATGATTTTCCAAACTGTGATTTCTCTGAACTTTCTCAATACTGAGGTAGAATCGATCACCTCCCAGTATCTCTCTCTCTTTGCAGACCAGGAGCAGGATGTCCATATTCTGCAGGTAATGTGGCAAAGTCTAAAGAGAGTGAGGCAAAACTCTGCAAATTGCTGAACAGATAAAATGCATCTTTAATGAGAGGATTATTAAAATGCACAATATTGGTAGGCCCACTCTTTATTGTTTTCAATTTTATTGTGTTTCCAGTACATTTGGTATTATAATAATTGGCCCCAAAACAGATCGGTGCAAATTAGGACTCTTTTGCCTCGAGGCGATGGAGGCATGAACAGTGCAGGAGACCACAGACAAAGGGTCCTTTTTTTTTTTTTTTTTTTAACCTGAGGATAGGAAGAAAAAAACCAAAAGCGTCAATAATCTACACAAGTGGAGGAACTCTCCCAAGGTTCTGGAGCCCTCCGGTGTATTATTCATTCCAGCTATTGCCAGAGGACTCATAATTGACCTCTGCACTTTGTAAAAAAAAAAAAAAAAAAAAAAAAAACTTCATGAGATGAAAGAATGTGATGTTTTGTAATTCAACTTTTGAATTCAACTCTCCCCAGTCCAATAGTATTGGATTGTAAGCCATGAATTATTCAACACATAGGAGGCAAGGCTATCTTAGCTGGAAGATGTTATATGAAACAAGGTTTCAAGACCAAGAGATATCAAATGAGTCGGCTCTATAAGAAAACAACAACAACAAATAAAAGTCACATCAAAATAAATAGGAGCACTGTTGGACAGAAATTTCTTAAGTGACTACCGGGGAAATATTACTGTCAAATAGCACTTTTTTTTCTGCAGGATGCCAGCACTTGATGTGAACAAAATCTCTTAAGTGTTTATTGATGTGGAATCCCATTATCTACCTTTGCTGAAGGGGGGCAAAGGCTTCATTTATGTATTAATGCTTCACCGCCGGCTCTTCACTTACCTTCTGAGTTGTAATTAACAATGTTTTTGCCAAATGGTAATCATCATCGAGTGTTGACACTTGAGTCATGTTTCTGGGCTTGTTCATGAGTACGTCGTTGTATGAGTTAGACCTGAGTAGCAGAAACTGTAGTGGGTGTGTGTGTGTGGGGGGGGGTTTGCATTTGTTGGAGAACTCTTTCGACTAAAGTTTCTCTTGTCATGAGAAGGCTGAACTCTTCAAATGAGGATAATTGTTTAAAGTAAACCTCTGTATTATCTTTGACGACCCTTCGCCGGATTTGTTTGAGATTTAAGTGTTGGTAAAGCATCAGCATGGACTTTAAATTCCAATACTTTGAATAAACTCAAAAAAACAAAATTGTAAAGAGTGCAAATGCAAAAGAAGAGTGTTTGTCAGAGATGCTCAAACGCAATTAGCTGTAATTGCCTATTGTCTACCTTTAGTAGCCTTGGTAAAAACTCTCAATCAGCGTTTAGAACCTTGCACTTCACACACCATTGCTGCTTTGTGTTTTGTAGAACGGTGAGCTCATTAAAGCAAAATGACCATTTGGCCTTGGGACAGGAAAAAATAATCACATGGTAACAAACAGCTGCACAAAATTGAGTGACACTCAAGTGGTGGAGGACCATCAAAACAGCCATGTGTTTGCAAAACCCAGCGGTTTTCATGGATAATGATAAACTGTCATGCCCGCAATTACTGAAAGCACTGGATGGCAGGGTTTTTTATGTGTGACAATGAGGTCTGCTCCTAATTGACGGTCAGGGACACTAACTCACTCAAAAGCTGTCGCTCAAGCATCAGACAGACAAGGTCTGGGGGGGGGGCTGAAGAAAAGCTCCAGGATATTATAACACATTTGTGCTCTGCTTCTTTTAAATCGGCACCAAATAGCCACACAAAGGTGCCGGAAAACATAAATGCAAGGGTCAGTTCCATCTGAACATCACCAAAAGATACTGACGGACCTTTTCTTACATAGCTACAGCCTTTATACTTTCACATAAATGTATCGCACATAAATAACACAGATAGAATCAGTATATAAAACGATGTCATTTAATGTCAAGTCTGATCCTGCAGGATACATTCAGAATCTCTGCAATGTTTCTCTCGTCTTGCTCTTAGTGTTCCTAGTAACATTAATAATTCACTGCTCCGTGTGCTTTGCTTAATGGAACTTTGACTTGCCTATGAGCAACACCTAGACTCAGAGGAGTTACTTACTCAAAATGTTGCAGAAGGCCCCCACATTCTACAGTGGTGCTACCATGAAGGAGCCACTGCACCACAGGCATTGCAGAGGCTAAGGGGAAGAGGTGGAGTGCCATCCGCCTCCTGCTTCCCAGCATTCTGATAGCCAATGAACAGTCACTGGATAACAGGCTGTGGGAGCTGAGAGCAAGAATCTCCTTCCAGACAGGAACGAGGGATTACAACATCATTTGCCTCACAGAGACTTGGTTGTCGGAAGAGATACCAGACCACGCCATCGTACCCCCGCAGCTCTCCATGTTTCATGCAGACGGGTCAAGAGAGCCCCCTAGGAAAGTCAAGGAAGGGGCTGTATGTTTCATGATCAGCTGTGCTTGGTGTGATCTTAGGAAGTTTCATTCCCTCAGGTCTTTCTGCTCTGAGGACCTGGAACATCACGGTGACCATGCGCATGACAGTGATAACAATTTAACTTTGTGAACTACGGGAGGAAAGCAGAGATGCTGGACCCCATCAGCACCAGCACTACTGTAGAGAGAGTCAGTTACAAGTTCCTGGGCGACCATATCACTGAGGACCTCATGTGTGATGTGTACACCATGCCACGTGGTGAAAATGGAGGAACAATGGGAAGGATCCTGGCTGGAGGCCTCACGGCACGGTACAGGAACTGCTCTGCCCTCAACCACAAAATGCTGCAGAGGGTCGTGCACACAGCCCAGCCCATCATCGGATGTGAGCTTCCCTCCATCCACGAATTAAAACAACGGAAGGTGTGTCGCTAAAGCCTGCAGGATTATCAAAGACCCCAGGCACCCCAATCAGACTGTTTCAGCTGCTGGCGCCTGGCAAGCGGTATCACAGCCTCGAGGCCTGAACCTGCAGGATCCTGGACAGGTTTTTCCACCAGACAAACAGGTTCTTGAACAATGGACACTAACGGCCTGTTGCCTGTCTGCCCGTGACACACACAAACAAACACACACACACACACACACTCAGATGTAGCTGTGCATATACAAACATACTTTACACACACCATCACAGTTCACTTAAAGGTTTGCTCCAAAGATTTTACACAGAGCTGTTTGTTTACTGGGAAATCTGCTGAAAACCCTTGTATAAGATCTTCAGTGGCTCTGGAGGAGATGTGTCAACGGGGCCAGACTAACCTGCTGGTGGGCCCTGGGACCAAAAAGCGAATTGGGTCTCCATGGAGCCCCCAACTTCTGCAAAATAATTTGGTTATATTGATTAAACCCACGTTTATTAACACAAACTAGTCACGACGCAATAATCAAACGACTAAAATGTGACGAAAACTTAAATCCATTTTTGTGAAAAGACAGAGAATCACATCAGATGCCAGAATGATGCCAGAGCCCCTTGCATTGGATGGTGGAGGTACAGACATTTGACATGAACCTTGAGGAACTTACTTGACACAGTATCAGTGCTGAGCATGAACAAACAAAAGAGTAGAAACCCTCTTTTATACCATTATTATTGGTTTATTCTCCATAGAGGTTCTTTAGTTTCAAAGCCTATCCCATTTTAATTTCATTCTTTGTAAAGGGAGCCTGTGTGTGGAGTCACTGCGGTTACTACTTCTGAAATAGTTTCTATGATTTGAAATCATTGCGATCATCAAATGAATCCAACAGTGGACAGTTACATGATTTCACTTTTGAAAAAACAAAAGTATTCCTTTTTAATAAAGGTAACAGAGACCTTATAGATTTACCCATAATCCCCAGAGACATCGAATGTGAGCCTCAATTCACCTCACCGTGTCTCTCTGAGTTTAATAATTACATATGAGACGACTGACAATGAATATTACAGGAGCCTCTTCATATTAAATACTGTAGGTGGAGGTTTGATGAGGCCTGTGGGTGGTTACGGATGAAAGTGTATTAGTGAAATACAGGAACAGCTATGCTATAAACAGTGTGATGAAGACTCTCCAGCTATTTAATAACAAACACGTTCACATGGTGCGGACTGTAGGGTACACATCCTGAAGGTGACACCCCTCAGCATGTGGCCTTTTCAGGCCAAGGTTTTTGGTGGAATATCTCTTTAACACAACTGTGACTATTTGCTTGCTTACCTGCAGGTTGTAACTCTTTCACAAAGAGTGATCACTGAAATCATGTTTGGTTTTTGTTCTTTTGTTTTCATGAAGCTTATTTGTTTTGGAAGAAAGGATTACAGAAATAATCAGAGCACGGTCATCAGTAATCTGCAAGTCATTGATTTAATTTATTGGTGAAATTGGCTCTTTGAAACGCAGAGAGGTCCATGTTGAAACAATGTGATGACTTTTTGTTTGTTTGCCACCATATGCTGACAATTGCACATTTCTTGCAAGCTGCAGTAGTGGATGAAAGGGTAATATTGGTACAAACGGTGTCACAGATGAGAGTAATAAAGTCACTTTTTAAGCAGACGTCGTCAGAGGAAACCTGCTCATTTAAAAGGCAGTGACCATCGGGTTATCTCCTCACAGCCGCTCTGCATGTGCTGCTTTCAGAAGATGACCCTCGCTAATGAAGGGATTACAGAAATGAGGGGAACTGGAAAACATATGTGACTGGAAAGGCAGAGCTGACTTGGAAGGTGCACAGTGGTACATTTACAGGAACAAACCTTCTTTTTACTACTGACCCTCGGATCAGACTAATAGTAGATTGACAGTATGGATGACAACATCATAGAATGTAAACGTTAATGAAGAACATCATCTGGGAGCCAAATGAGGAACTTCCAGGTGCTGCCAAAAGATAGGACCTGAGCCACAGGACCTCCTCTCCACCAGACCAGCAAAGAGGAAAGAACACACACACAGGGGGAAAAAACAAAGCATGTCGATGAGAGAGGAAAATAAAAAGAAAGAGGGAGGGAGAGACAAGAAGGAGGCTGGAACTCCTGGAGGATGAAGATCCAGATCCAAAACATCTGGAATGAGACACTGACAAGCAGGAGAGAGAGAGAGACAAATCACAGGACAGTCCATGGTCCAGCACAAAGAGCCTGAGTGAAAAGAGAGGACAGGGTGAAGAACAGGGGGGATAGAAAGAGAAAGAAAGAGAGAGGACTGGGGCACGATAGGAAAAGGCCCTGCAGCCTGTAGACTTCTTCTAACTCTGGGGACAAACAGGAGGCTGCATTCTGAGAGCAAAGAGCATGGGATGGAATACAAGGTTTAAAGAGATCAGACAGGTATGAAGGGGCCTGTCTCTCATCAAAAGCATCTTAAAGTCTGATCCAACCTGGACCAGGAGCCAATGAAGGGAAGTCAAAATTGGTGTAATGTGGTCAAATTTTAGGGATTTAGTTAAAATTTTCTCCGCAGCATTCTGGACCCTTTGAAGACTTTTAGTGGCAGCATGTGTCAGACCTGAAAACAAAACCATACCATAATCCAGTCTGGATGAAACAAAGGTGTGGATCAGGGTCTCAGCATCTGCCATGGAAAGAAAAAAAAATCGAATTTTAGATATGTTAGGTAGGTGAAATAAAATGGGATCTTGGTGGTGTCTTTAATGTTCTGATCAAAAGAGAGAATGGGATCAAACATAACACTATGATTCTTGGCTGTCATACTTTGAGAAATCACACAGTTGTCCAGGATTACGTTACTTCGTAAAACTGCTGTCTGTGTCAGACCGGGTCAATGACCAGCATTTTAGTTTTATCTGAACTTAGGAGCAGGATATTTTATGACATCCAGCCTTTAACAGCAGACAAGCAGGACTGAAACAGATTAGTATCATCATCAATGGAAATTAATTCCAAGACTGCAAATTATTTGGCCAAGAGCTAAAATGTAAAGAGAGAAAACCAGAGGACCAAGAAAACAGCCCTGGGGTACTCCATATTTCATATCAGAAAATACTGATTTGTATTATAGACGCACAGTGCTCCTACAGACAGAGAGTAAGGTCTCTAACCAGAATCGGTCTAGGAGCTGACAATGATCTACATTATCAAAAGCTGAACTGAGATCAAGTGAGAGAAGAACAGAGAGTACGCAAGAAGATCATATAGCACTTTAGCAAGTACAGTTTCAGTGGGGCGACAGGCCCGGAAAGCAGTTTCAAAAGGTTCACTGTTAGATATGTGGACTGAAATCTGTTGTTGAAAATTCTAAAATTTAAAAGTTAGTGGATTAAAATGTATCTCCTCCAAAAACAGCAATGTGTCTGGATAAATCACAGATCTCACAGATCTCTACTGAAGAAATAGTTCCTGTGAAAACTCTGAAATCTCAGCTGCAGAACTAAAAACTGGGGAAAATGAAACTGCAAATAAAATCAAATTTAAAAAAAGTTTTATATTTGTAATTTGGCTGAGCCAACCCTTTAAAACTTTGCATCATGACTTCCATCCATTTAGCATAAGCTCCGGTCAGTGTGTGGTATTTGTTTGTTTGGGGTTTACCAGTCCTAAGTCAAAGTGATCAACATTTCATACAGTTCCAGCAAAACATTTGTGTTCATGTGTAGTGAATCTGACCTTTACCCACGTTCTGTGCAGTCACTGAAAAGCCAGCTCGCCAGATCAAGTGAGAAGAAATCCAAAGTGTGAGTTGTTGTCAGACGGGCTTGTCAGGTCAGTGCTGACTGCTTGTTTGCATCATGAAGCGCCAGCCCCCCCCCCCTCACCCACCCAACCCCTCGCCTAATGATTTCTCTCAGCCTCAGAGCATCTCCCCAAAGCTCAATCCCCCAATGGGCACAGTGCCTTTAAACTCAGCAGAAAACCTATTTACCCGCAAATGAAAGCACTGCACTGGTGTGGCGCAGGAATCCGTACTCGCTGAAAAACAGGGCAATTACTTGGAGAGAGTGAGGCGGGGGAATAGGCATCATCCGGAGAGTAGGTGTGGCACGTAGTCAAACTTTGTGTTTAAAGACAAACGGGGTGGAGGGTGGGGGTGGGCGAGGAGACGTGTTACAAGGAGAGGGGTGGGGCGCACTCTTAAAAACTTCCTCTCTGAAAGTGAGTCAAAAGTGTAGATGAAATAAAATAAAATAATAATTAAAAAAAAAAGATCCTAGAGTGAGGAGAGGAAAAGGGGGAAAACCTTGCAGGTTCGTTACATCATGGAGGATGGAAGATGCGTCTGTGTTTGTGTGAGCGCGTGCGAGAGGAAGGAAGAGATACTGCGTATGCATGCAGGCAGTCAGAAATGGCCGCTTTCCAGTGGGGATTGCTTTGTTGTCTTTGATTAATGTGTAGATCGACAGGCTCAGGGGAGGGAGACGGGAGTTTGATTGGGTGTTTCTTTCTGGCTTTTGATTACAATCCCCAAACCCCTCCACCGCCACCACCACCACCACACCTACCCTCCCTTCCACGTTGCACCTTTTCAAGGAAGCTTCCTAGAGTCAGGATGTGAAAAACTGCTTCCGATGTGCCTTCCCTTAGGAAGCGCTTGCCTGTGGGGAACTCTCCAACATGGAGGCATCAACAGGGATACCAGTCGCTGAGGGAATGGCAGAACCTGCTGTACTGGCTGGCTGAAAGATGAAGATGTGTTTGATAATGTTACTTTAGGTGTGCGCATGCATTTCATTTAGACTTCCTCCATAGCTTGAGGGCCGTACTAGCTACTGACTAAGGCAGTGTGGATCCTGGCTGCGATTAGCTGGAGCTATAAGTACCTGCTGTGTACTTACTGCTACGTGTAATTAAATCAATCAGCTCCGGAAAAACGCACATTTGACCTCTCAGTAGCTCTGGTGCTTCTGGTTCAGGTGTAAACTAATGTTGAGGTGCAGATAAGGGACAACCTCTCATGTCAGAACCCCACTATGCTATGTGCTCACTACACAGAATTATGGGTAGTTACTGAAGAACAGGTGATTAATGTTTCAGGAACAACCTGATGGTTGTTGAGCCGTTAATAAGTAATTCCCTAAGGACCCACACGCCAGGATTATGAAGCAGATAATGAAGAGTTACTAGAAAACAAACTGATTGCTGAAATGTTACTCTTTTTATTTACTCTAAAGCAAAGTGATGCATCCCACGAGTGAGTAGCAGTTAGTGAGTAGATCCTCATCACATCGCAGTGAGTTCCTTCACAGCAACAGGGAGACGGCAGGTTTCCAAACGATTATATTAATCATAATGTGTTTGCAGGGCTGATCAAACAGCAAAGGAAAAAAAAAAAAAGAAACGGGCGTCTTTGAGATCAACTTGGCCAAAAGTGAAGAAAAACAAAACTGAACAGTAACAACAAAGATGAAAAAAAAAAGAAAAAGAAACTGAAGAAAGAAAATCAAACAAGAAAGCAACCCTGCTCCAGACTACTAACCCTTTAAGTTAGAGCCTCAGGCAGCTGCTGTGGCCTGCTCACACCACCATGGTTTGAAGTGTTGGGAGAAGCTGCAGCGCCTGTTTTTTTTTTTAATAAACAGCAGCTCCTCTTATGACAACCAGTTAACCAATTAACTCATATTCTCAGATTATAAATAAATAAACTAAAATAATAATATAAATATAAAACTGAATATTATTTACTTATTGATTGTTATAGTGAGAGGTCAGTGAATTGACACATGATGAATGTATTAGGACTTATGTGTTATACTAATGAATGTAATGGGGGGCTGTAACGGCTCTGTATGCTGCACCGGTTTTCCTTCGAGGTGCACAGACGTGGTAAGTAATGGTGACCACCCAGTATGATCTGAAGAGCAACGCTTCCGTGGTCAGTCCTGCACGAACTGCAGCTTCAGGGTTAATCAGGAGCGACTCGTGAGGAAAGCGGTCAGCGTTGTCGATTCACAGATATTTACGAACTTACTTATTACCTCATCATTCAATAACACAGTGTCTCCCAGTCTGTTCTGTGGTAACTCATCATTATCTGCTTCACAGTCCCGGCGTCTGAGTCATTAGGGAATTACTTATTAACGACTCAACAACTATCAGGTCGTTCCTGAATCATTAATCATCCGTTCCTCAGCAGCTACACACAAGTTTGTGTACTGTATTGTTAAGCGTTACCATTTTCTACACTACAGGAAGTGAGTAGCAGGTTTTGCGAATGTCTAACCACCTGTGTAACCAACTGTGTTACTGCTACATCCTGCGTCTGAATCCAGCCTCTGACCTTCATCATCTTTCACAGCAGACAAAGAGTCTGCACTTCTTAGATAATTTATAGCCTTTTCCAAAAAAAAAAAGTTGTTTATTCCAAAATTCAGTATTTCTCAGAAGACTGCTCAGTAACATGTACAGAGATTTCCCCCTTTGATCAAAGGATAGGTTCCGATTTTTCCCATATCTGTCTTAATATAACGCTCACATGCCATGTTATGAGATCTGTAGCTGTAAACAGTCCTCCATACCGACCATGAACAGATCCCCTTGATGACTTCACTCTAAGAGATGATGGACAAAACACAACTTCCTCTTTTTGCAGAAAAACACAATCTAAAGTTCAGCTGAAGCTAAAACGAGACCTAAAGAGTCTGAGTTGGAAAAATCAAGGGGGTATTTTATGAAGTTAAACAAGACCAGGTCAAAACCTGGTATTCAGCTGGACCGCGTAAAGGAAAGTAGCTGGACCCTGTTTGAAAAGTTGCCAAATCTGTTTAATACAGCTGAATTCTCCATAAAGCTGTTCTCATTTACAAAAAGTGGACGAAACCATTTCACTTTCTTAACAAGAAAACTGTCATGTCTGGTCCTTCAGTCTGGTTTGATGTCTCTGTTCCCTTGTGTTGCTTTTTACATTTGGTTTCTGTCTTATTTTGAAATCACCAACCTGATGTCTAGTTCCAGGTTCCCTTCAGTGTATTTAAATCTTGTCTGCCCCTTTGTCTGTGCCAGATCATTATTCCTAGGGCCAATTTCCTTAGTGTATTTGACCCTGTTTCTCCCTACTGGTTCTTCCTTGTCTCACAATTCTGATACCTTTGCCTGTTTCGAACTGCTTACCTGTATTTTTGTGTTAAAGACCAGTCTTCGCCCTTTACTCCCTTTATTAGTCTGTATGTTGTAATAGCATGAAAGGAGGAGGATGGCTGTAAACATACATTATTTACTAGTAAACAAGTGCGTATACATCTCTACGTAAAAGCTGACTGTTATAGATTAGAACGTGTACAACCAGCAACGTTGGCACACACGACACAGCACTCAAAGTCTCCGGACTTTTGTTCCTGTCTAATTCATCTCCATGCTGCATTCATGAGGTGGTCGTAAAAAGCACTAAATGCTTCGCTGCGTGCACCACCGGTCTTTTCTCCCCAGTCACTGCGTTTGCATTGACTGAAATTACAGATCTGCTAACCTAACTACCCTCCATTCAGACGGCTTTTGACTGTAATAAATTGCCTCCTGAATTGCGGCTTCATAAATGGCTCTTAAATGGAGAACAAGCATTGGTCTGATGATGTTTTAATTGTAACTTGCAGAATGTATTAGCTGTGACCTACAGGCTTTTTGTGGCAGCTTCCATTCAATATGTATGTGCGTTCAGACACCTTGGGTTTAGAAAGGTTAATTAACCTCTGGTGGTAGACCTTTCCTTTGCACTTAACTTGGTCTATGTCCTGATAGTGCCATTAACCCATGCCCTAGCCTCTTAACCTCCCCTATCATTACCCACATAAAACCCATTAAAACTTCCTATTGATTTTTTTTTTTTTTTTTTTTACATACAACTTCTGCTTGTTCTGTTCAGCTTTGTAATATTTTTCACATTCCGCATACAGAAAATTAGCATTTTATAAGCATGTAGCAGTGTGGTTGGCACAAGTTTTTAAAACAAAAAGTCAAAAGTAAATCAAATTAGTTGTGAAATGATTGTATTGCTTGGTCACTTAAACAAAATGTGAATGAAATGCATTTAATGGGCAATCTGTGTGTGTTTCTAGGCACCTGTACGGGTACGGAATGTACTGTTATTCCAGAGAATCTCAGCTTTCGTTTGGTTTTGCTCTGCAGATGTTCCAAAGACACATCTCAAACAGCCCAGCGTGAGGTCTCACGCAACAGCAGTACACTGTGATTAACTCAACTGTGGCTGTACCCATTTGCAAAATCCCTCTTTGTAAAACTTATTAAACTACCTCAATAAATCTAAAACAAACAGCATTGCAAAACGCCTGTACAGAGAGACTGAAACCGAGACCTGAACCCAACAACTCTTGATGTCACAGTCATTTAAATACCAGAGGGAACCAGTAAATGTTTTCTATCTGACTCATACACTGAATTACTCTTAGTCTCCAGCTATGTCTCCTGGAGAAATCGTTTTTTTTAGTCAGTGAGACTTTTTCTGCATTAAACCAGACCACAGTGTTTTCCTAACTTTAACCAGGGGCTGCCTAAACTTAACAACAAAACAGTTTGGTAACACAGTAGTCACTGTAAGAGGAAGAAAACAGATGCACTCTCACTGAGAGCATCTCCTTGTTAAACCTAATCTAGTCACAATTACATTTCCTCCTAAATGTATTTACTGTTGCTAATTAGTTGTATATAAATGGAATTTCCAGGAGAATGAGCCGGATTTAGCGGTGAATTCCTAAACTAATTTGCACAAACTGAACCGATGAACACTGAACCAGGAGCTTTCAAGGCCCCGGTAGGCTGCAGGGCCTCCTGCCTGATTTGCCTGGTTGGTAGTTTAGCCTGGTCACCAGCAGTGACTTGTACCTAAAGTGGACTAAATAGCAAAACACTGACCAATCATCACCAACCAAAGACAGAAAAAAAATGAATGTGCAGTAATTTATAAATGTGAAACTGTTCCCTGCTTCTAAGCTCCACAGCAGGTACGTTGAGTTTTCTCTTTGCATGTATCAGAAACAATGGAGCACAATTAACAGGGACTCTGCCTCGCTGTTTGCCCAGTTGCCACAGCAACAGCACTGATTAACACTTCAGCAGGCATCAAATTAACGAAGTAAAAGCTACTATAAACAGCTACTTAAAGCAGCAGCGCGTCACTGCTGATGTGCAGCGGCTACAGCGGGAATGTTATCCTGAGATCTGCCTCCACGTGGGTGGAGCACCTGGTCCACGTCACAGTTGTTACAGGATTTCAGACTCGTCTTTGTCTCTAATCAGAGGTCAGTCATCATTTCCATAGAACCCTCCAGCCTCTTTTAGCTAATAGTTTTAGCCCGCTGGCCAGGGAGTTTGAATCTGCTAAACCTGAAGAAAGCTTGACGTAAAATGATGTATGTGATGTGATAGTCGCTGTCATGTGATGATGTCCATTGTGAGCTCGATTCGCTGAGGGAGGCCTTGGAACATTGTCTGGTAAAGGTCTGGAGAACGTTAGGTGAAGCTTGATGTAAGGAAAATCACAGATTCATCACAGACACGTGGTCTCAAGGCTTCTTCCTCTCTTCCTCATCTTCCACCTCCGTATCGGGGTGTGAGATGTACCAAAAAAAAAAGGGGAGGATTTTGAAGGGTATTAAGTCATCAGATTTACTCTTATCTTGATTGCATTGTGGAAGTCGTGAATAATTAATGGCGGGAGCTTATTAGGAAAAGCTGATTAGGCAAATTACACAGGTGTCGGGTGCATTTTTCATGATGAATTTTGCCAGGACAATCCTGGATTTCCATCTGTTCTGCTCCTATCAGAATGTCACTTCAGGGGAAATTAATATGACACATTAAAAACGCAAATTGCAGGCTGGCGAAAAGAGAAAAATAAAAAAATATATATAAGTAAGACTTAAGGGTTTGTGCTGAAATAAACATAAACGCGGGAATTGCCATTTTTTTTTAGAGGTTTCCCAATCATCAGCAAGCTTTTGGCAATTGGGACATAATAAGCTGGTTCTTTTTTAATGGACTCTGGGAATTTCATTTTATGATTACACCCAGCAAGAAAACGACTTTGTCCTTGGCCGTTATGTATGGTCTGAGCTCATTGAGCTTACACTATATGTAGGCCATTACTGAAGGTATAATTAAGACTCACCTTTCATTTGGTCTTGTACAGGGGAAGGTTTAAAAAAAAAGCCCAGTATTATTCCCTGGCACTGTTTATCACCCCCTCAGCAAAGCCTCCTCTGCTTTCTACCTTTCACTGAATGTATTTCTATGAAACGCTGATTCTGATGTTCAGACCTTCACTTTGAGAGGTCTTTCAAATACCTCTCTTAAAAGCAGCCATTAATTGAATGGCTCTGACCCGGGTTTTGGCTTTGATTTGCCCTTTGACACACATTTTCGTAAACATATTCGATGCACTGAGGCAAATCAGACATTTAGCGAAGCACTTCCGCTCAAAGGGCTTTGTACAAACTTGAAACCATCTGTGGTGATTAGAGCGAAGAGAGGGAAGTGAGGAAAGACACTGTCAAACTCCCTGTGCAGCCTCAGACCATCCCATCCTTCCCTCCTGATGATCAAACCTCATCAGCTCCTGCATTATTGAAAGGAAAACTCTTCTCTCAGCTCAATGTGACCACCACGTCTTTTCTTGGTGTGGTCCTCTGCAGCTCGCCTTTATTGGGAAGGGGAGGGGGGTTCCCCGAGGAGTACTTCAAGGCCCCCTCAGAGCAGGCTCAGGCGGTTGGGTTTTCACCTCTCGCACCTGTGAACCGTCTTCATAAATTCCATCCATCCACAAGCAAATCAGCCATGCTCTTTGTGCTGCTTTCATCTCGGGCCTTTTCCGCGGCTGTTGGTTGTTGAGCTGCTCATTTGTCTGAAGGAGAATATAAGAGACACCTATTCACATGTGCATGTGTGTGTATGTTTGTGTGTTTGTGAGCATTTCTATTTGTTTCTGTCTTTTGCAAATGGGGTGCGTATATACTGAAAGGTATCGAGGGCTCTCAAGACTTCCACACCCCTGTGTATGGATATCCTGTGGGGCCACAGAGTGAAACAGAGGAGTGTGTCTGCAGGATGTGTTGGGGTTTCTTCAGTCAAAATAAAAATAAATGGATGTAAATACCAATACAATAAATAAAACTTTGAATACATGTTCATACCTCCATCCAATGAGAATAGGTGTCTGATTTCAAAAGGAGTGTTAGAGGAGATCGATAGATCCTTGATACGTGATACAGAATTTCAATTTACAATTCAATTCAATTTATTTGTCTCTGAGATTTCTGCCTCAGTCCCGATACAGTGGAGGTGACTGGAATTTAGTCTGTGTAAAAAAAAAGAAGATCTGCAGCAAAAATCTCTCCACTTTTATTTAGGCTGTGTTGTAGCGTATCCTGCTACAAAGCTGACTGATATCTTACGATAACATACTCACTACACCGATTTTACACTGAATTAGAGTTGAACACGATTATGAAATATATTCCTATTTTCTACAAGGCTCCATTAAAAACACTAATTGTTATGGTGGATTCACCTTCCAATATCAACTTTTATTGAAGGCTCTCCAAACACCTGGAAAGGGAAGGTGACAACTGTCAGGACTTTGTGGCCTGCCAGGTGGCCTGCTGGCTGTCCTGGATCCCCTCCGAGTCACATTGTATAATGTTCCAGTTAGGATGATGATGAGGAGGAGGGTGACAGATAGCGAGAAGTTTGAAGGATGGCTGAGTGGACAGACGTTTGACCTGAGAGGAGAAATTGGATTTGGCTCCTGTCTCTTGGCGCTGGCAGAGGGTGGCGACAAGCTCGGTAAACTACCCCCCCCCCCCTTCAAATCACACACACACACACACACACACACACACACACACACACACACAGATCCATGCACCTCCCCTCCACGCCATTTCCATTTCATTTTCCGCAAAGCATGAAATTAAAGCTATTTATAACCTGGCTGATAATTACATTATACTTATTCCATCACGATTAGGTTTCTGGTTTTTATGATACAATGTCACAGTTTTAATTAAACCATCTCTGGCAGCCTGCTTGGCCAGCCCCGCACTGTTTATTCACTTCTCGCATGCTTCAGGAGCAACTCTGAGACTGAGATGACCACCTGATGACACCCTTTACTGCAGCCTGCTGATTGACAGCGCCGCTGCCGCCGCACCACCTGCGATTACGCTGTATAATCTGTATAATTTGACTTGGACATATCCCCGTTTGATTGTGAGCCTTAAGGGCGGATGTGATGAAGTTTGACACAGACGGATCATGTCACCTTTAAAATGTCTCAGTGTCTGTTTAATGGCTAATTACATTACCAAAGCAAAACCCTGGCTGGTGGAAGTCCTCTGTCACCTTGGACGAATTAATGATTGAATTATGAATCAAAAGTCCCCTGAGGGGAGTAAAAGAAAGTTGAGATCTAATGTTAGCAGTGATACTTTGGGAAAAAAAAAAAAAAAAAAGAAATGAATGTGAAAATGTACCCTCTAGGTATTGTGCACCGAGACCTAACATACTGGTAAGAAAGAAGAAGTTGGTGAATTATTTAGCAGTGATATATACTCAATAATAAATAGGTGATAAATAAAATATACAAGCTTGTCTTGATTAAGGTGTGTGTATTCCCCTCCCCTGACGCTGACAGGCCTTTGATTCATGTATCTGTGTTTGTGCAGTCCTCCTTCCTCCTCATATTCAACATTTCCACTTTGTGAAACACACTTGAAAAGGCACTGGTTCTTGGCTGGAGGGATGTTGTATAGAAAGGAGCCAGAGGAACGCCTTGCCCATGGCATTGGCTCAGGGCATAGTTAGAAGCCAAGACCACCCTGGATGCTCATTCATGTTTCATTGTGGAGGGAGAGACCATGACTGTAAATGTGTCCCACTTGAGAGAATTGTGGATATGGCAACAGAAAATTGTGGAGACCAGTAATTAATACCTTGTGGATATTACTCTTTTTTTTTTTTTCTTTTTCCTCTGTTGATCGATTAAATCATGCAAAACACTCCTAATTATAAGACTCCCCACAGGATGAGATGTGTCTCAGAGATGACTGCAAAATATCATGGATGAGTGTTTGTAACACCAGCGTTGACTCTTAACTCTGCTGGAGACAGATGGGACTGAAGCTTTGCATGCGACTCCTCCTCCAAATGAGCCGCCTCATATTGGCCTTTCAATAAAACTCATGTAGTGGCCACTCGATGTGGCCCGCTGGAACCGATATGATAGAGGACGGGATACAACAATTAAACTGCAGTAAAACATTTAAATGAAGTCTTTGTTCTTGCACTTCAGGACGCTTTCCTGCCTCCATAACTGTATGTGCTGCCAGCTGTTATATACGGACTCTGCGTGCTCATAAATATGCTGGTCACACCTCCAGCTGAGGAGACAGCAAACTAAAGGGTAAATGTAAAGTGTAAATAGTACACATGGCCTTTAAAACAATGTTAAGGTGAGAGCCGTGGTGCTCCTCAATGCCAGGACACTAAAGGTTGCACACCTCTCTGTTGGCAGAGCCCTCATAGTTCTGACAGTCCCTCAACACGGCGCTCTCTCCCAATGGCGAAGCAAACCACCACAAAAGGTTTGGGGAAGTGCTACGTCTGACCTTTTCCCATCCACCCAGACACACACACACACACACACACACATATATATATATATATATTTTATTTATATATATGTGTGTGTGTGTGTTGGCGATGTTGATTGTTGGCTGCGGGTCATGAGTACAAGTTTAGGGGTGAGCGGCCCCCTGAGGTGAGGCTTTGTTGGCAGTGTTTTCTTGTGTCAACACTGGGGTTAATTACCAACAATGGCTGCTTGACCTTCTCTCCGGTCTACGAGTGAAACGCTAGAGATGTTCGCAAAGCACCCGGCAGGACTGTGGGTGTTAGATCCGTGTCCCATCACCTACAACCTGCTAAG
>JBBMJY010000015.1:14533817-14554545 GCA_037833715.1 Toxotes lorentzi | reverse complement strand
GTTTCTGCTCGCACACTTTCTCTCCAATACAAACAAAACACATACTTATTTTTTTTGTGTGTGTGTGTGTGTGTGTGTGTGTGTGTGTGTGTGTGTGTGTGTGTGTGTGTGTGTGTGTGAGTGGAGAGGTGCTCTGAGCTCTCAGTATCCTAACTACAGCAAAATATCAGGTGTGACATAAGATTCCAGCTTCCCTGTTAAAGCCCAAGAATCACAGAATACCGAACACGTACAAAGGTAAAAGTCTGGGCTCACAAGTACAGACAAACACAATGTGCTTAATGACACAGAAAGAGTTATAATATTTCATGTGTCTATTAAACAGACCCATTAAACAGGCTGTAATAACCAGTTGAACCTTCTCTGGCAGCAGTGACCTCAAACAAGCTCTTCTGGCAGCTGTGGATCAGACCAACACAATGTTCAGGAGGAAGTTTGGACCACAGACCAAAGTCAAGGTCTGGGCTCTGACAGGGCCACTTCAGAAAGTAGATTTTCTGATGTCATCCTGTGAGATACATAATATGATACATAAATGACCAGTGCTGTCATTGTCCCGGTGAGGACAGTCTCTGCTTAACTGCTGTGGAACTGTGGGACTGTATCTGACCATCTAACCCCAGACTATTTTCATAAAATTATAAAATGATTGAAGCAATAATCCAATAATTAAAATGTGCAAAGAATATGATTGAGTCATGTTAGATGATCAGATCCATTTTTTGTATCTTTCTGTATATACGGCAGTTATAGAGAGACACAAGAAAACAGTCTGGAAGGCAACATCTTCGGTTTCCCATTTGCTGTTTCACTGATGTTGTCTCTCTGCCACTTGCTGTGTTCTTCCATATCTGATCTTCTCATTGTTTTCCTACAAATTCACTCCAGCGCCAGTGAGATACTGGAGCTTATCCCGGAGCTACTGGAACACCAATGTACTATTTCCCCTCTATTCTGCTCCTCCAGCTGCTCCACAGAGGAGAGAAATTAGTTGAATATATTGAGAAAGGCCCCCAAACATGGGCAAAGTAGGCTATTTATACTGTAGCTGAACGTGAAGGCCAAGTTATTTGGTGGGGTTAAGGAAACATAACCACTGGAAAGAGCAACTGCTAGAGAAGCTGTGAAATAATTTCCTGTCAAGGGCATAAAACGGTTCTCAATTGAGGTAAACATTTCTACTTTCAAAAGCAATTTATTTTCTAACAACCGCTGAAAGCAGACAACATATCTTATGTTCCCTTTCCTTGAATTTTCATTTTATGCCCCCCCCCCCACCTCCGTCCAACCACCACCACCCACCCTGTGAGTTTACCACCCGCTTGCAGCCATGACGAGAGCTGGGGTCTGGAGACTGGCAGTGAGAAAGTGCCTGGTTTCTGAGTGGATTTGGATTAGGGTCAATGCTAAGTGTTCTTTTTTGGGGGGGTGGGGAGGGGCACCTTCGCAGCTTTCCATTGATTTTCGTATTTTCTTCCTTCTTTTCTCGTAACAATTAAGACTACATAGCTGGTGCACAGTCTTTGATAAATGGATTGGCCCTTATGGCTTGCCATTCTTAGGCCTCTACATATTGCTATGTTTAAAATGTGGCAATTTGGCTGTTATGTACAGACGCAGGCCAAAAGTGTTGGTACCCTCGCATCTCGTTGAAACAATGCTCCATTCTTCCTGAAAAGCGTTGAAATTAAAAAGCTCTTTTGTCACGTTTGCCAAAACATAAAACAAAGAGGCAGTGAAAAGAGCCGAATTCTTGTTTGTTCTACGAAGATCAGAATGGGTGTCTTCAATATTACAATCAGTCATTCAGCCTATTCAATGGAGGGAAGTGCTCGTCGTGCTGCTCGGTGTCATTGTGTGCACCGCACTGATGTCTGATGAGATAAAGGAGGAAGGAATTGCTGAGCACGGTCAAGGTAAAGGCTGCAAGAGCATTTCCAAGCAGGCTGATGCTCCTGTGGCCACAGCTGCTAACATTACTGGCAAGTTTAAGGTCGATGGGACCTTAAACAGGCAACCTCCCTGGACGGGGCCACAAGAGGAACACTGAACAGAAAGACGACTGAAACGTTGGAAAACGAGCCAACAAAAACTTAAAAACAGATCCAAAGCTCACCTCCAAGATCAAGGTACTGAATGAAAGTGGGCTCTATGGAAGAAGACCCAGGAAGACACCACTGTTGAAAGAGAAACACCTGAGTTTGCTCAAATGGACACAGTTCTCACAGTATGTAATCCAAACTGTATGGGCCTCTCAGTCAGTGTGTGGTCCCTGAAGTGGACTTAATGAAGTGTACATGGCACACATACAAGAGGAGATATTTCCTGATATAGATCATTTGTTCTTGCATGTTTATTAACAAATAAGTTGTGGTGTCTAAATTATTGTTAGCCTTAATGTTTTGCGTTGAACATGAAGCACATTCCAGGTGTTGATTTGATGTGATGGTTCTAATTAATCCAAGTAAAATCACTGTATTTTATGTTTTTGTAGCTTCTATCGGGGGACAACACAAAACTAAGAACAGGCCTTATTCGGGTATCCAAATAAAAATGGCAGCTTTTCAGTTTTATTTGGTTCCTTCACCATCAGAGTCCCCATGAGGAGGAAAGAGTTTAAACAAATGCATTTACCCCAAGCCACTTATGAACAGAGGGGAACCGGACAGGGAAATACATCTTTTCACATCATTTGAAACTATGGTTTAGCCATTATGACTAAGTCCTACTACAACCACCAAGGACTCCTTAATAACCACCCAGCAACCCCAGCAGAAACCATCGCCACTTTAACACTACTCTCATACCCTTTCTACTTCTATTAAGCTTTTGCACTATTGTTACACTTAAATAACTGCTGTTACAGTCCTTTTATACGGAAAAGAAAGAAAAGACAAACTATACCGAGCTATTCTTGCGTTAACTATAGGAAGTCATGCTGCTTTTACAGTTATCTAGTGCTTCATCTCAGACTGAGAGTTGGCCTGTTTGGCTGCTTCACAGCCATAATGGAGCCGCTCTGCGAAAAGGTTCTCACGCGGTCAAGCACACTGACATCAGCTGCTCAGGCAACAGTTTCGGTGGATCCCAGACTGCGAGGCTGGTTTGTCGTGCTAAATCTCCGCAACGCAAAACATAAATGTCTTTGATATTAACATCAAAACTATTATTACTTCACATTCCGTTGATAATTTCGCCGCATTTTTGATTAAAGTATTACATATAGCACCTTTAAGTTGTAGATGTTTACTGCAAGTTCATTGAAACAGATGAATGAATGAATGAATGAAAAGCATTTAACAAGCACCACAAAGGTGCTGCCGCAGCAGGGTGGAGAGAGAAAGAGCTGAACGATGGACCTGCCTATAGACTCAGCCACTAAGCCAGCACAGGCTCATGCCAATCAGCTGATCAAGCCGGAGCTCGAAACAGGAAACACCAAAAGAAAACAGGATGTAACAGGTCACATCTACTGGTTTCTGTATTGTGTTAGCGGGAGCTGCAGCAGCTTTACTAGCGGCACAATCCTGCCCTGCTGCCTCCGCTTTTCACCACCTTACAGAGGCTTAAAAAAAATATCCCACTTTAACACATTAGACTTCCCATTTCACCCAGATAATTACACAATTATCCTGCTTCATTCAAAAAAAAATCCATCCAGGGGTAATTGGCATGTTGGGTGGGTGGGGGGAGAGTTACCCAGAATCCACTGCAGTGAGGGTCTGGGGGAACAAATCCAGATAAGTCAGGCAGAAAAAGGGAGGAGGGGGGGGGGCTCCACTTATTCGATTTTAATCTCACCACTTTGCAAACATTTAAATAGCCTTCATCAGACTCCTGGCTTGCAGCCCTGCCACTAACCTGTTATCAATGCAGAAAATGTCCATTTTAAATGTCAGTGTGAGCCCAGAATGGAGACACGGTAACAGGTGCTCGGCCCGAGGTGAACGGCAGTAATGCCCCCATTATTGGGTTCTCATAGAGCTGTTACATGTTGCATTGTTGCTGCTCGGGACACAGCATTTTGTGGCTAAAAGCAAAGTTCAATTATTGGCACAGAAACACACGCGAAGGCACACAATGGCCCGGCAGAGCACAGTCTACCCAGTCTACATCAGTAGCCTATGAAGGAACCTTGATAAAAGTAATTGAATTTCGCTGTGATAAGATTAACTTGTGGTAATTGTGAGCAGTAGGAGCCTTGAGTCCATACAAAACATACATACACATGACAGTGTGACAGTTAGGAACAGTCACACTCCCTCCCTCCCTCTCTCCCCTCCCTCCATCCCTCCCCTCCCTCCCAAGAATATATGCAGAAAAATAAAAGCATCTGTGAAGGAATCAAGTCTGAAATCATGCTCTCAGTGGCCGACACTCCTACCCAAATGGCTCTGGATGTCCTGATTACCATGCACACTCTCATAGTCCTTTTAAATGTGCTGAGATGGGCTTTAAACAAGATTCAACACTTTAAACCCCAGCAGACTTAATTAAGGGTGGGACCTAGCACATGCAGAGACGAGTGAGGAGAAGGAGAGAGGATTGGATCTGTGGAGGAAGGAGGAGGTATGGAAATGCTGTTGGGAGGGGGGGTGGGGGGTGCTGGGGGTGGGGGTCTCACTGATACAGCGAGAAAGGTGGTGTTTGTGCTTCATTTTCTGCCCAGCAGCTAACGTCCACGCCGAGGAAACCGAGCCTTTTCCGACATGAACAAACGCCACATGGCGACGCAACGGCAAACCGTGTGTCTTGAACTCCAGGTTTCTTCACCAAAACTCCCTGAAATATCAAACAATGCACAGCCACGGGGGGTGGGGTGGGTGTGGGGGGTGTTGGGGGGACGCGTGCTGTTTAAGCAGCCCGGTCTCGTTTCCATGCGGCTTTTACATGTTTCCAAAAGATATGCATAATTACAGGGTTTGTACATAATTGCTCCAACACGTTGCAGGGAAAAAGCCAGGTTTGTTCTTTTTTTAACGTTGGCTCTGAAAAAACACACTCCATTTCTTTTCTCCCCTCCGTTCTCCGGTCTGAACAATTAAAACAATGTGGCTGTCTTGGAAAGGAGTTCTGCTCTCATTATCACCCCCCCCCCACCCACCGCCACCACCTCCACCGCCACCACCTCCACCAGCCCACCCCCGTCAGAACATTTACCGCTTAAAGAAAGGAGGCCCAGGCACCTTGGCATTGAAGCACAGTCTTTCTTTCTCCTGTCTGTTTTCCTCTCCTGCCTCTCCTCGCTTCCTTCCCTCCACGCTCTTGCTGGAGCAGAATGGGTTACAAAGAGGGAAATGTAAATAAGACGGAGTCTGCGGCTCATTCGGTTCCGCTGCAAAACAGAGCATGCAAGGCGTCTTAAGCAATCAAAGGAACTTTACATAAAGCAAGTTTCACTGGTCTCATTCAGAGTATGGAAACAGATGCGCACATTGTTCAACCTGATACCAGCAGAAATATGTAATTTTGGAATGTAAAGTGAAAATACTGGGAAGTGTCACAAAGTTCTTATGTATTTATTTATTTTTTTTTTGTGAGAGAGATAAGTGAGGCCAGTGATTTTCAGTCTGTTCCTTCCCGTTTCAAGCTCTGACAGAACATATGATGTAGGATGCATGTTTGATTGGGAGTAAAACATCTCACTGTCATGTTTCTGAGCTCTTTCTTTTTTTTTTCCCCGACTGCTGAAGGCCACTGATAACCTGAGAGGGTGTATCTGTGAGTTTTGCTATTGCCTTTATGGGCAAAAAAAAAAAAAGCCTTCATCCTTTCTGTCTCCATCACGGTGGAGACACAGCTATTATCCAAAAGCTTTGGCTCCACGTGAACTGGTGTTGAGGGAAGAGATTTGCTCCTTGATTGATGAACGCTTCCTTTGGCTCTGTCTCTTTGGATGCTCTCTCTTGAAAGCAGCACCTTCCGCGCCGTTTCGCGGGCCTCGCGATTTTTCCACCGCCCCGATCTCGCTCTCTCAACGCGCGGGAAACAGCCACGTCAGTGGCGTGATTGACAGCTCCCTAAGTGGTTACTCAGAGCTTCTCAGTCACTCAGAACACTCAGTCTGTTCAATTCATATTTAAGGCATATCTGAATCAGGGAGAGAGAGAGAGAGAGAGAGAGAGGCGCTTCTGCTGGCGTCATCTGCCTGTACAACAAAAGAATCAGCCGACTCACACAAAAGCTGTCAAACACTTTCTTTCCTATTGATCAACACAAGAGAATTGTAGAATTATAAGACCCCACGCACCGCCGGCCCTCTGTGGAGGTCTGATGATAGTCTTTTGCAGCGGAGTTAATTCTCCTTGGCTTAAAGTGGGATTAATTTTTCTTAAATGTCATGGTCAGAGTGTATGTGGCCCAAATTGGTCTCTGCTGACAGCCCGCAGACAGTGATTGTGGGTGGCTGCGATGATGTATCAATGCAGCAGGAAGACTTCTTTATCCCAGAACAATATACACCACTCAGGGGACAGGAGGGCAGGGGAAAAAAAAAAACATCCCTTTACAAGATAAAATTACTTTTTCCTCCAGAAAGTCAGAAAAATGATAGGAATAATACACCATTCATGGTATCGGACAGCAGGGAGAGGAAGGAAGCTGGGCATGTTTTATATGCTTTTCTCATACTCATATACCCCACTGCTGACCAGTGCAGAAAAACCAGGTATCCTAATGTTTAAAAAATAACACCTTTATCGCTACCTATTGAATCCAGTTGCAAGCAATGCAACTTGTAACAGATAAGGACCTGATGGAATCTGTCTTTGCTCTATCTGAACCAAAATGGTCTCTGTATGAGTTAAATGGAGGGGCCACATTGACAATTCAAATCGAACAGCGCTTTGCAGGCAATTCACCCTGTAATCTACATGCTTCCCTCACCAGCTGGCCCCAGCTAGATTGCATTTTATATACAAAAGGCCTTCTTTTGTGAGGGGCCGTCATATTCACTCACAATCTAATAGGGTCCAGAGATTTACAAGTGCATCCATAAGAACGCACACGGAGAGTGGTGAAAGCCTTCTGAAAACTAATGGAAATGGAAATGGAAGAGTTTGATAATAGTTAAGTTGACGTCCAAGTGGGTTCCTCAGTGCTAAGGAAAACTTTTTAATCCCTAACAGAGAGATGTGCCTTCACATGAAAAAATATCACTTTATGCCTTGGATGCTTATTAGCATGACCAATTACACTGGAAGCTGTGTTTTCTTTTTTTTTCTTTTTTTTCCTGTGCAACATTAATAGACTTTAGCCTGGTTACTTTACACTGCTTTCCTTTACTTGTAACAGATACCAAATCCCATATATCCAACCTGCCTGTATATGTCAATAAGCCTCCCCATAGTCATAAATCAGTTACACCCACAGCACGCTGCATTAAACACATACAATAAATGTACAAGCTGTGCACCCTTAACAAATGCAATTTGTTTTTCTGTGGTTGCCGTAGGGATAACACCAATCTCTGACCTCTCGAGCCTCGAGGAGGTCCCCCGATAGCCTCTCCTTCATGAATCTTTCAGGCCAGGAGAGTATGCAGTTCAAAGTTCCTGTGAACCCAAGAAATAATAAGCTCCCTGATTAGTGTGGCTAAAAATACCCCTTGCCAAAAAGGCTCCAGGTCGGCCCCACTCGGTCACGGACCATTTACATGCTGGGAGGCTGCTGATGAGCACAACTCTAGCTGGAAGGGATGGGATCGCACCTGACAGATAATCAGCTGTTGGCTGATCACACAGTAATCATCTAAAACACCCCCAGATCTTGCTCGCTCGTGGTTTAGGTTAGTCTAGTTCACTCTAGGGGATATCGGAGCTCTTTTGGAGCACCACAGTATCAACATCCAGAAGGTCCAGCAAGCCCGGAAGGCCTTAAGGTGCCCTGCAGTTTGTCGGCATTTAATGTATGTATTTCAGTCTTGAATCCAAGAGTGATCCGATCCAAAACTCAGAAAATATCCACTCGAGATGGAACATGAAGGTCCAGTGTAAGGTACACAATACACTCTAGTCTTTGTTTCTGTCCTTCTGTGAGACTTACCAAACATTCTATTTACTGTATGTATGTTTAGAAAAGCACATCTAGTTACAGACTAATTACTACAATTGTTTTTTGTCATTTTGTCACTTTACACTCTGGTTTCCCGCCCTAGTTGGTTTCACCTGTTGCTCATAACCCCTGTGTATTTAAGTCTGGACTTGTAGTTCAGATGCATAATGCACAGGCTGGATAAACACTACAAACAGCTGTATTAGTCATAGTGAAAGAATATACTTTGTCCTTGTCTGTGCTTTTTGTAATATACATAATATATGGCATATTTCCCTGCATCGCATGCAACAGCCATAATGAATTTTGGTTGGAGGGTTTGGTTGTGTTCCAGTGAAATATATATTGTCAACTTATAAATGGCTCTGACACTGTTCCAGTGTGTAGCCTTGGGCACATGCTGCTGTAAATGTTTCAGCAGTGCTGGACTTAAATAACATCCTCTCCCCGTTCTCACTGCGCACTGCAAACACTGCTTTGAACCCAGTATGAGGTGTGATCACGCAGGATAAAAAAAAACAAAAAAAAAAAAACAACTTAAAAATGACAGCAAGGGTTTTGATGGGCAGTATTGTTCCACAATGAGTTGGTGCCCAAATTAGGGGTCAGGGCCCCTCCAAAGAGTCACAAGATAAATCGGAGGGGTTGTGAAATGATTAATGGCAGAGTGAAGAAGAAGAATAAAGATTGAAAATGAAATCGGATTCATTTTTCAGACTCTGATCTTTTCAAGCTTTTCTTGTGAAATGTAGGACTGAAGCATGGACTGTGAGAGGGACGCAAGCCTAAAATTTGATCTTTAAACTTGTAGTGTTTTATAAACTGATCATATTTTAATCTGAAAAGTAAATAGTAATTAAAGCTGTGAAATAAAAGTCATGGAGTGAAAAAGTAGTGTAGAATTATCAAGTAGCTCAAGATGTAACTACTCCGATACACTGAGCATCTCCACAAATAGCCTATAAACATAAGTACATAACTCTTATTCAGCTGTTTTAGCCATATTGGTTAACAGTCATAGGCAAATGCTTTGACGCAGAAGATACATCAGACTTTGGAGATATATATACAAAGCATTTGTTAATAGGATCAGTTTATCTTCAGACTCACCCTTTAAACACGGTGACGGACGAATCCAACATCGACCATTTATTGTTCATTCAGTTTCCTCTGCCGTTTGAAACTATCAGAAACGCTTTAAACAGACTTTTTCTGAGACAGGAGGCCCACTGTCGGCTTTAACCCCGCATTTGTCACCCCCTCTCTCTCGCCTCTTCACCCCGCCCTCCCACCGCCTCCCGTCCCGGGGACAGATTAATGGGGGGAAAATTTGGACCGTCTCACCAAAGGGACAACTGTCATCTATTCTGCTGTTAGTATTCTGCCACAGGAGGAGATATTCAGCAGGAGGTGTTTGTGCTCTCCTGCTTCCTCCCGAGCACGCACACACACACACACACGTACACACACTTCCAAACACATACACTCTGCTCTCTTTCCTCCTATTTTATATTTAACTTCAACCTGTCAATTAAAGAGTGAGAGGGCAACTAAGAAAAAAAGACAGAGGGAGAGGAGACAGCAAGAAGCACAGAACTAATTAGGCAACTGTGTAATTTTAATTAGCTGTTTTGATAATTAAACTAATTAGTTCCCCTGTGTTTCCACAACATGCAGCCGACTTTTCTGTTTTTTTTATATCAAGGCTTCAGAGCTCCACTCTGTTGGTTAATTAGGCACTTTTGCATCAGAAAGCTTTATTGATAGCCTTAATTTGCAGTTGAAATGAGAAATCTGCTGTCAATAATTCGGATAATTGCCCGCTGTTTGATTGCAGAGAACAAAAGTACGCGGCCCCGGCTCAACACATCTGCAAATCCCCGGGGTCGTTTCCTGAATGCTTAGGCTCTGTGATCTACATATCAGCAAATACGCCCCCCCCACCCCCACCCCCCCCGCCTGCTTCTCCTTCTTGACCTCACTAACTAGAAGAGAATCCAGCTAAATAAGGCAAAGATTGACCCACCACACCCCTCTCCCATTCCTGTTCCCAAAACACCTCCTTAAAACACCACCCACAGCCCGGCCTGTGATTCTTCCTCCTCTGCTTGCTAACTTAGTGTCCTGCATGTGCGATAATTGGAAAAGAAGGCAGGGGAGGGGAAAAAAGAAAAAAAAAAAAAAAAACAGAAGGAAAGTCACTGCTTGCTTTGTAGCTAATTAGTGTCCTTGGAATTAAATGAGCAGCTCGTTGTGCACCTCCAGCTCCTGCGGCCCATGTTTGTGAATTGAATAATTGATTCTCCTCCACTAATCAGAGAGCGACATAATGAGCCAGTTTAATTAAATGGGGATCTAACCTGGCGAACACTGGGAAAATATTTGCTCGTTTACGGTTAATCAGGAATAACACAGCGAGTGGGGGGAGGTGCAGTGCAGGATGGGAAGAAATATTGGTTTGTGTGTGTCATAAAGCTGTTTGACTGGACTGTTAGCAAAGATATTCTGCTCGTAGTCTTGAACCTGCAGTGTCAGGAGGACCCTCTCCAGGATCATCCCCCACAAAGTAGCAGTAGTGCCATCAGGGCCTGCATTGGATGGTTGGCAAATGTCCTTGCAGACATTTTTTGGAATCATCCCCACATGCATCAAGTCAACCAGTTAGGCCTCAAGACCTCTATCTGCAACTCAGGTCCTGGACCTCCTCCCTAGGCAAATTCAAAAGGGAGTAATCAACACTGAACCATGAAATAGAAGGAGTGATTACTCTGTGTATTAGGCCCTGGCGTGAGCAGGACCCAGACCCCTGTTCCTGGATCAAGTTCTAGTAAATACGTATGTGTGAAAATGACAACCTGTAAATTAGGGTGTAGCTGGTTTGATCATATTTTTGTCACATGTTGGTAATTTTTAGTCTGAAGCAGTTTCTTTTATCATGTGGTGTCACACAACAAGCTTTCAAAGCTGTCATAGGATCAATTTTTGTATAATCTAACACACTGTGTATGTGCTTAGGTCATATGCACTGATGATGAAGTTGGCCTCCCCACAGCCTGATCCTTGCTGGAGCATCTTAAAATGGAGGAGGATCACTGCATCCTCCTGCCTGTCAGATATGTTCAGCAGCCTCTGGCAGCAAGATGACTTGAGCACACTGACCTTTCCTTATCACTGCGGTGGAGTAGCTGAGGACCCTTAGCCAGGGTCCCTGTCAGTGCAGCCACAGGGTAGTCATGGTGTGATAACAAAGCTGGCCCACAGCTGTGAACCTGAAGTCCATCAGAGCTCTGGGTGGACTGAACAGAGGTGACAAGGAGGTCAGACGTCCTGCGCTGCATGAAGTTTTGGACAGAAAAGTCAGAAAAGAATCTACGTTTAGAGCAAACGAGGCCGCGACTAAGAACATTTACAGCCTTGTTTTACATCGAAGGCCACTGGGTCAGATTTGGCAAGAACTGTTGTCACTACCTTTGATGTGACTCCTCCCCGCTGCGTCGGTATCATCAGTTACATTTAATGATGCGCTGCCTCCGCCGCACTCTGAACCGCACAATAAAAAAAAAAAAAAAAAGTCTAAATCTGAGTTTATCACCAGAGAAAAGTAATCAAAGGAACATTCTGGTCTCTCACAACTTGGTTCTTATTTTTGTACTTTTGTTGATCATTCCCCATCAATAATAATAATAATACTAACGAGCGCATCAAGTTAATAGCTGAGATCTGGGAACGCGGCGGCATCGCTATAAAGAGGTTTGAAATGTCGGGAAACATGAGACGTCTGAGGATCAGACAGGCTGGAAACAAACCTCCAGGTTATCCAAACTTATTTGGAGGAGAAAACAAAATTGAACAGTGAAATTAATACTCGAAACATGTCTCAGATTTTATGGGACTCTTCTCGGCAGAAAAGCAACAACACCCGGTCGTGCGAGATGAATAATTGGAGAAGGATGAAAACAAAGGCTACAACGTTCTGATGCACAAATCTGTCCACAAAAAAAGGACCATTTCTCTCTTAGGGCCTTGAACAGTCATTTAAATGAAACAACGTGAAAATTTAAAGTCCGTTTAATGTCCGGTTCAGGGTTTTAGTGCACGTGTGAAAGCGTTATACAACTCTGAAATGTAGTGGAGTAGACGTATTAAGTAACATAAAATGGAAATAAAAACGTACTTAATGTAAATTCACTTACTGGTATTTTACTAGCTGTTATTCCCTGTCATCATGTGGTGTCATCACAAAATCACATGGTCAACTTTGGCCAACCGAGTTGTGTGCACACAGTTTCTGTACCTGAAGTGTTTGTGCAGCAGGAAACCATATACAGTATAAGCAGCATATGCAGCACCTTAAGGGCGTTACTCTCATCATGCAGGCCTTATTGTCGTATCCACTGGGGAGTCATCTATAATGTCTACATCTATTTCCATTTTAATACACAACCTGCACAGGCTTGTATGCAAAGGTAGAGCCAGTGTAAGGGGTGTGCAAGTGTTGCGTTGTGTTTTTGATTGTTGGCTTGGTAAATCCCTGGAATTGCAGGGAGCATGTAATTCCCCCGTGTGCAGCAAATTTATATTTTGCATGTTTTCTAAAGAGAGAATAAAGGAAATGCCTTTGTGTTCGCGATGCAATTCCGAGAGCACAGTGTTGCCACAGTTTTGATGTTTATCTTAATTCATCAATGAGCACGGGGAGCTTTGAGGGGGCTGACAGAGAATCATTGAGAAACAGTCTTTGTGGGGGGAAGAGAAAAAACAAAAACGGAGCATTGAAATTCAGCACCAGAGGAGAGGGGAGAGGAGAGGGAGCTTTGAACCAGTTGCTTGTCAGTCTTTTTCTGTGTTTTTGTGTGAGACGATGACTGAGAGTTCCCTGTTCCTCCTCCATGCTACCTCTCTCCAGAGTCTAGGCAAACCTGCTGCACAGGTTGGAGAAAAGTTGAGTTTGTGGACTTTGAAAGGGGGGGAAAGAGAAGAAGAAGAAGAAAAAAATCTACCTCGCTTTTGAACTTTCGCAACAGCTACATACACAACAGCCGCACCTCGGCGGAGTGTGCATGCGAATAAAAATATAAAGTCAAATAACTTGGGAGTGTAGCACACAGTCAGGGAGGACAGCTGTATTCTTCCTCTCATCATCTGAAATTTACAGCTGGGTTTGTTTTCTTCACTTACTGCTGTAAACTTCAGCAGCTACGTCTGTGTTTGCTACCGAGGTCTCCACCACGCGGCCCGGACCGCATGACGGCCCTCCTGAACTGAAGACACGTTCGTACCATCACTATCCATACCATCCAGAGCATACTATATTTCTATTTATCAATCTTCACTTTTCCACACATGATCCGCCTCCGTCCGTTTCAGTAAATCTGTGCTCAGCCAGGGCAGTTAGCCCGTTTGACGTCTCCTGCCAGTGAACTTTGTGAGACTTTTTGAGCTACGCTCTGAATTTTTCTCATGAATATGCTGCCGTCTTCCTCCACATTCATCCCTGACAGTGATTCGTTCCAAATGGTTATTTCAAATGTACTGTTTAACATATTCGGATCAAGCGGTATAGAAAGTGGATGGATGGATGGGTGTTAAATATATTTCACAACGTGTTGTATATTCATTATAAAATGTACTTATATAGTACTATATATAGAGAATTATATACGTGTTACAGTTGCTTAGACTGGGGAAAAAAAAACACTACAGCCTGTTGTGTTACCACATTTGAGGTCCAATGCTACAAAGGATCCTCCAACAAGTCTGAGGCCAGTGTGTGAGTGATTGTCACTGTTAGAGCTCTAATGACCCACTAGACTAGTATTATTGTTATCGTCACCATCTAAGCACCACAGCTGTCCACAGTGTGGATGTTCACCAGCAGCTCTGACTGCCTCCATTTGTCTCAACTTCTGCGGGGCCACATCTTCTCTAAATCACTCCCCTCAGAAACATCTATAACGCCGCAGCAGTTTGAAAGGGAGAGGGAAAAAAAAAAAAAAGAGAGAGAGAGGACCCAGAATGCTTCGCCTGATTGGTTCCCCACTGCAGCCACCATCGCACCACAGCCGGTGGAAAAGAAAACGAAGGCAAAAGTGAGAAAGTCTTGGCCTGGAGAATAACAGGAGGCAGCACATAACGAGCCTCATCCTCCAGCTTCATTAGAGAGGAGGAGTCCCTAACCCCCGAGGGGAGAGGCGGATACTCCCACAGCGCCCATTGCACTTTTTAACAAGCCCCTTATTCCAGACACAGCCCACCAGAGATTTGCCCAGTCCACCTGATTTGTCGAGTCCGGCCCACTAGCACGTTATAGTTTAAACAGGAATCCGCCCCAGATTATGGTGGTCCTGTGGGACCTGCTATAGCCTCCTTTGACACTGCTTTGCTTGTGTTTGCAAACAAGCAGAAAGTCTCTGCAGTAAAAAGGTATTAGGAGCTAAAGAGCCGCTGCCTCATACAGCACACACATTACCCTGGCATAAGTCGGCGAAAGGTTTTTTTTTTAAACTGCCACTGCTGCGCCTTTACAACACAAACACACGTGTTTGAACTTGAAGTTGGACTAAATTCGGAGGCTGTTGTCGCACAAAATGTCACCTCTTAATGACTGATGCCAGAAATTACAAATCACCTTTTTTTTTTTTTTTTTTTTTTGCCATACATTGTAATAAACACATAGCCGGCGCAGTAATCACCTCGTCGTTTCATTAAGATGTTTACCGATACCCGTTAATGTCACTTCCCTCATTTCCCCCTGATCTTTCCGAAGGCCGCGGGCCTCGTAGCTGTAACAACATTATCATAATGACAGCGCGCCGCAATCCATTTAGTAGCGGGGTCTCCGTAATAGCTCTCCAGGTATGTTTAGCTCATATTCACAACAACTGCTTCTCCTAACAGAAGGAGGAGACGCGCACAGTAATCACTATGTTTTCTCAGTTATTATTCAAACTTCACTGTGAATAATTGAGCTAGTGAATGTGTTGGGAAGGGCCCAGAAATGAGACAGTAAACGTGTGTGTGTGTGTGTGTGTGTGTGTGCGTGCCTTCTTAGCATTCGCTCGCTGCCTTCCCTTTGAGGAGCAGCCATTACTAATTGCAAAGAAATTTCCTCCTTTTCCTACCTGCGGGCCTGTCAGGTCGTAAATGAAAACGAATTAAGCAGAAATCCATACGTTTCCAAGCCTCCTTCCATCTCCACCCGCCTGCCCCATAACGCCGTATATCATTAGAGGAGCAAATTAAACATTAGCGCTTCGGCTGCCGCTAGTTTGGGCTAATTGCTAATCAGCAGTAAAACTTGCCTGGCACGGAATATTGCTTACCATAAGCTAAAGGTAATTTGCTGCTCAAGACGAGCTAGACCGGCTCGTCTGTTGTTGTCCAGAGTCCATGCCTAATTACTGCCGGAGGGTGATGACAGTCACTCAATGGAGATTAAGACCGAGGCGAAAAATGGAAATGTGCCATAATGCTGGAATGAGCTTGAAGTGCTTCTGTCTGCTTTTCTTTAATTCCCTCTCTTTCTCCTTGCATGGCTTGCTGCTGAAATAGATGGATTCAGGAAGGGGAAGTCAAAGGCAGTCTTTGCTGCTCTCTCACTCTCTCTCTCTTTTGCCAGATGACGTTGCGTTGCATTGCATTTGCGGGGAAAAAAAAGTTGAGCAGGGTTTGACTTTTTTTGTGTGTGTCGTGTTTTTTTTTTCCCCACATAGTGCTAATTTTGGTCTGAACGTGGCCTAAAGATCAAAGAAAAGTGGTTAGGAGAGAGAAAAGTTAATAATCTGAGTCCGCTGGTCTAATGGTATCATCATGTCATCATCATCATCCATCTGACGTAACATTGATGTCTGCTGATCATCATCCTACCTGCCGTAGATGATATACTGCAGGTATTCTCGCGGTGGTACTGACTCCTATTTGGTGCGAGCTGGTTAGTGAGCAGCTCCTCTTGCTTCCTCTCTTTGTCAGCTGTCCTTCCTGTTTCAGAGCCCAGGGCTGCAGAGCAGGTGATAGAGATTAGAGAGCATGTTTATTACAGCCCAGCCCACACTGGACTGTAATTTTGTCAATGTATTCGTGAGTCAGTCTCTGGACTTTTTAGGTTCGGCTGCATTGTTAAGTCATATATTCAGTGACAGGACTTCTTTTGGTTTAACTTACATCTCACCTTTTTTAATTATTCATGAAAGTTATTCAGCAGTAAACAGTAAACAATGCCAACCCAAGGTCCACTTACTAACGTTTTCTGGACTTTTCAGCCTCATCACAGTCTTCATCAGTGAAAGGCCTGTTTTCAGTTGTCGTGGAACTGTACATTTATCTGGACTGAGCTTGAAAGATTTTTTGAGCGACAACCACTTGTAACCCACACAACATTTCCCTCTTCTTTTTGTAGAGACATTTTCTCTTTCTGTTGTCAGACAAACTGAACGGGTGTGAGACAGTGATTTAATCGCGACTCAGAAACACTACATGTTAACCAATCTTTCCCAAGCTGCTGCCCAGTGGTGATAAAAAAAATCCTTATTTTATAAACACGACATAGTCTGACAAAATCCCACAGAAAGTCTGTCTTTACTTCATTGCCACACAGCTTCTCACTGGGCAGCTTATGAAATCGTTTTGCAAAAGCTCAGTTTTGTTTTTTTTGTTTTTTCAACCCAAAGTCTTAAGATTTATCCATTCTGGAGACCGCTTTGAAAAAGTGCTGTTTTATTTATGAGAAAAATGCCATTTTAGTCTGGATGGAGGGGCTACAACAATGGAGACAAAGATGTGTTTACAAATTTAACCGACTTAGCGTGGATATTACTCCGAGTATGCTCACTATTCCACTGATTAAAACCATGGCCGAGATACAGATGAAAACTCTGGAACAAAAAAACTGTTGTTATTTCATTTTAAAATGTTTTAAATTCAAGTGTCGGGTTTGTTATTGGAAGATGCCTCCATGTAACAGTAGATCCTCTCATCAGGCTGTAAATGATTTCTTTCTCCAAACTGCCAATGACTGAAATATATATATATATATATATAAAAACCTGATTTCTGCATAAATATCTTCTCACCTACAAATCAGTAGAACAGTTCTCATTAGGAAATGTCACGTCTGCTTTTCCAGACTGTTTCAGGAAGGAACCTCCATTATTATCAAAGCTGGTTGATATTGACCCACCCAAACACCATGGAGAATAAAAGGCCAATATCAGCCTCATATAATGTTATAAAATAAATTCTTGCAAGTGTGTGTGCACTTCTGTGTGCGTGTGCGTGTGTGTATATTATATTTCACACGGTATCGGTGTCTGTCTTCCTTATTTCAAAGTCCGAAATAGCTCCAAACCAAAATGTACAGCAGCCAAATACTGGACGATGGAGAGAAGGTGTAGGTGTCTCTGGCATGAAAAACAACCTGGTTGGATCCCAGTACAGTCCAATCAATACATCGTTATAGATCATAATCACGTGAAGCGTATAATCGCCTAAAACCTATCAATTATAGAGAGAGAGATAGCTGGGGCCTCCAAATCCTGGCCTGCAGCCCTCTTCCTCCTTGGATTAGGATCTGAGATTGGGTCAGGATCATAGGGGCTGTGCCCGGGCCGGCCAGATATCAGATTAATGACCACTCGAGGGGCACACATCCCAGCCAGCAGTTAGAGGGAGAGGTTGGGAGGGGGGGCAGCGAGTTACTGCAAAATAAATAATACATCATTTGGTCTGAGAGCTGACATAATTATCACCTAAGACAGGCTCTCTGGCCAGTGCATGAAATATCTCGTAGACAGAGGGATTTCAGTCTGCATTGGAAAAACACAGCTCAGACACGTGACGTCCAAAAAAAAAAAAACTTCAAAAAAAGACTTCATCAGAAAGGCTTGTAGGCAAACATGTTGTATTTACTGAGATACAGTACTGTCCATCAACTGGACTGTGTGGATTTGTGGTTACAATGAATTAAAATACAAATAAGAGCACAATTTAGGTCGCACAAGCTTTCAGACCGTCCTCCGTCGTACAAGGCAAACACAGAATGAAATAAAACAAGGTGCAGAGATGTTCCATAAACTGGACACCATACAAAACAGCTGCGTGTCCCTGACATAAAACATTAAAATCTAATACTCAAGAGTATTGTAGTCTAAAGAATATCTATGTCTTTCCCTGCTAAATGTTCTAATTTCTTCAACAACTAGTGGGTTTGTCTTTTTTTTTCTTTACTAAAACCAGTAAAAAGGTGCTACTAGAAAGGATGAGACCAGTTAAAGTGAAGATTACTGTTTTCTAGCTGCCTGTAAAACCAAAGCAATGCACTGAAAAGACACTAAAACGCTCCACAGAGTTCAGTGTTAAGGTTAGAGACTCTTTGTCATCGTGCTTAAAAGAACGACAGGCTTAGCAAACGATGGTGGTGACGCCAGTGTTGGCTCATAACTGATAAACAGACTGGGGTCTTCTGTGTAAAAGTCCACTGCTTCGTTTACCCATCCGACCATGAAGACCCCACCACCCCCACCCAACTCCCATGAGGCTTTGTGGCTCTGTAACAATGTCACACTACCTCTACCTTGACAGACCAGAGTCATAATTCACACAGCCACTAGAGGACAATGTTAGAGACACAGAAACATAGGCTGTTTTGTAGGTATTTGAACAGTCCACTGATGCTGTTGTTCATGGGAAGACAATCTAGGTCTGATATAGATTCCTCTGCTGTTGAATGGGGCCTTACTCCCCCCCCCCAACGGAAACCAGGCTGTGGTGTGCAGCAGATCATAGAGATGTGTATTGACCCACCGTCCACGGCCATGCTGGTAAGCAATTGGCATTCCCCTGCTGAAACACCTTGTTGCCAACAGCAAGGCAATTAAAGTCACAGGAAGTCATTTTGCATGCGTGTCTCTGCAGCTGAAATCTCCAATCAGGAGTCTGCTTGTGAGGTGAGGCTCTCATTTCCTACAACTGTCAAGTGTGGATGGGGAGGCCTCCTGCTTCCAGCTCCCCTCCACCATCTGCTTTCACAAAAAAAAAGAAAAAAAAAACAGTCTGATGGTTATGGGAAATCCAACTACAAAACAAATATGTATATTTTCAATTTATCTCACCTTGCATACCTGTCTGTGCTCCCCACAAGCCTTGGCAACTCTCCTAGCTGCCCCTCCAACTCACTATTTAAATTCAGAATTCCTAAGCGGATTTTCTCAATTTAGCCATACTTTTAATCTTTGGCGAAATGAGTGATGACTTCTTTAAATAAAAAAAAAAAGGAAAAAAAACTGACAGGCTTACAGCGCACACCGGCGGATTAGTTTCCCGTGGAGATGAGGTTTTCCTTTGTGCCGCCATGTGTCTGTTTGATGGGGTTTAACAGGAGGCGTTGGTGCTGAAATTGGATGCAGCAGGGATCGTGGGTAGATGGCCCGAGTTCGATACAGACCCCCACGCTGCAACTTTGCCCTGTGCTTTTCCCTTCATTTTCCTTTCCCTCGGGTCCAATGACTGAGCCTTTAAACACTCATTGACTGACTGACACACACAGCTACACACACCTCCCCACACAAATACAAACAGAAATGCTGCCTCTAAACACACATACACAAACCACAGAGCAACACACACAAACACACACACACACCAGCACATTTGCTGTAAGGAATATGCACGCCCCTCCAAAGCACCTGCTTTGAACAGTCCAGTCAAGCATTAAATCCCACCTGCTCCATAATCTATTGGATAGTCCACACTTTGTAATGCCGGCTGCTTGCTAACTGTCATTACACAACACTGGAGCACCAGTCCGTTCATCATCCATCCTGTTGCTGTAAATGTCCTGAAAAGGGGGATGTTTAAAAGAAAGATAAGCGGACGCACTCTTTCCTCTAACCAACTGGAGCCTTATTTGCTATAATCTGGAAAAAAAAACATCCTGTGATGATGAGAATCTCTTTGATTATTTGCAAGCACTGAGCTGGAGTCAGGATGTGGTTAGCCTAGCTTAGCATAACGAGTAGAATTAGGGGACACAGGTAGCCAGTACATGTAAAGATAAGTCAGATATCCGGTTCTGTCCATCCATCTAGAACACAGGTTGCCAGGTACCACTGGTATTCATAGGTTCTGGTTTTGGCCTCCCAGCTGATTAGTCTGTCTGCCAAACATGCATCTTGTCGTGTTTTTTTCTGGGATCAGAGACTGGTGAGCGGTGAGTTCATCCAGTCAGGTGTTTCTTTTGATGGTCAGGTCAGGCATCTACTGTAAGGCCTTTTTAAAAGACTGAAGATGGCTCCTGTAAGAACTGCAGTTTAGGGTCATGGCAGATGGGCTCAGCTTGGCTGGGCTCAGACAGTCTGAGACACTTGACTTGGTGTGACTGGGTGTCGGGGGTTATCCAACAGCAGCAGCCTCACTGACTGGGTATTTATGGCCCACCATTATTCCTATACCTCCTTAATCCAGTATAGAGGACTTAGGCTTCTTTGTTTGCTCATTTGACTGTGTGGGTGCCATATCCCAAAGCTGGGTGTGGGATTAGTCAGGCATTGTGTCAGTAGCTTGTGAAGATGCTGGGGAAGGGGGGGGGGGGGGGGGGGGGCTTCTTTGTTAAACAAAGGCCGCCGAAACACCCACCCCATCTTTCCTTTTGAGGAAGGGACTACGCTGAGGTGGGAGGGATGCC
>JBBMJY010000015.1:14515920-14527606 GCA_037833715.1 Toxotes lorentzi | reverse complement strand
GGGGATTGGGGGGCTGGGGGGGAGGAAAAGACCAGGGGGGGGGAAGGTTTCTTCGGGGGGAAAGCCAAAGAGAAAGCAAAGACTCAAAGGGGGGTTGGGAAAAAGCTCCCCCCCCCCCCCCCCCCCCGCTTACTCTTTTTATATGACCTAGATTGCATTTTGTTGTTGTGTGCAACTTTTCTGCTCGTCTGGCTGTGACCCTCTGAGCAGCATCAAGACTGAAGGTATCATGGATGATGAAGTTTCACTATGAACTATTATATATTACTACATTTCTTTTGAGACATTAACACAATTATCATTAACAAATAATTATGTACAGCTGGTTACAGATCTTAAAGCAACACTCATTCAATAGAATTTAAACATGTTGTGCAAAAATCTTTTCATATTCTTATTGTAAATCATTGCTCCGTATAATATTGTCATTATTAAAGCTGCAATGATTAGTTGATTAATCAGTTAGGCCACCCAAAACAATTAAATGTAGAAGAAGTAATCAATAGATTGATCAATGATGTAAATAATTGCTAGTTGCAGCCTTAATCATTATTAGTTTAATATTAGCTTTTCTTTTGTGTGTGTAGTTGTTGTTTTCAGGGATGGTTGTGCAGAAGCCGTTCTGAGCGCTGACGTGTGCGTAAGGTGTAAATGAAGAATGTGAATTATTTATCTTATTTATTTATGTTTGGCTTCAGGATTGTGCCAAATCGGGGCAAATCTACAGGGTCACCGGGAGCCGTTGGTGGTTTTATGAGCTTCCCCTCGCCCAAAGCTGTCAAAGCTGCTGGCAACTGAATGGTTTATATAACACTGATGGGGTTTAATGGTGGGACTGAGAAATGATAGTACCTTGTAGTCAGTTTGTTCTATATTGACCCATAAGTGGTCATGTTTAGCAGAGTTTATCCATTTGGAGTCATAATGAAGTTTGGTAGCTAGGATGTAATTGCAGAAAGGAGGTGCTTTGAGCCCTCCTTCACTGTTTGTATTGTAGAGCTGTCAACATTCTTGGTTTTTTTTTTTTTTGTTTCCCCAGTTGAATCTTGACATCAAATAGTTATGTGAACCAGTTGGGGACTGGTTTTACAGGAATTATTCAAAGGCAAAGGAGGTAGTTGATCTATGGGAGCGCTGACATTTTAACAGTTGTAATTCTGCCCCTGTGTGAAAGTGGTAGAGTCCTCCAACCGTTCATATCATCTTCTGATAAAGCAATGACAGGGTTGTCCAGTTCACCATCCACATCTGTGTACTGGTGAATATTTGTGCATGGTCACTTATTGTGATTGGGAGAATTTATTAATTTTTTTTTATTTCTCAACAATGTTGGGTTTAACTGGGATACCACCTTAAAATATGAATATTCCTCAGAAATTCTGTCATTTCTCTAAAATTAACCAAACAAACATCAGACCAGGTGACACATATGAATCAGTTGACTAATTTTAACTTTGTCGTTCACTTGCGGACTTGTCGTATCATTATCATAGTGTCATTTGTTTACTATAATCAAATACTTGAATAAATTCGACTGTTTCAGTGTAGAATGGTTTTGATCTGTTCGTTTTCTGTTTCATTTTGTTTTTCAGCTTCACACACACACACATACACACACGAGGACCAAATAACCACCGTGTGATATTCCTCACACTTTATTGGTAGCTTGTAGGAGCTGTGCCAGCCAAACAGATGAAGGGATTTGGTGGATCATGGTTTGTTGCTGATTGTAAGACTGGATGGCTTCCCACTTGGTGAATCCATGGCAAATTTAAGCTGGCGGCACACATGTCACTGATCACGGTTTGCTCATTAGCTCTTAATTCTGCTTTCCGTACTCTGTGTCCCCGCTGCTGATTGGCTGATAGCTCTTGTGTAACATGGGTCCTGGCTTGTGTGTCTAAGGCTTGATTCTCTCTAACTCAGAATAATTAAAAATATTCTTTTTTTATAAATGTGCTGCCACCGTGGCCTGAACTCTTGTGCTGTTTTCACTGGAACGATTTGATAAGCAGGCAGCTCTGCAGCTACTGTAGCACATTTGTGATATTTCCATCTCTAAAAGGCCCAGACTCAGCACATAGTGAAAGCAAAGCAGTCATGAGTGGATACTAATAACACAGCTTGTAAAAAGTAGAAATTAAAATCACTGTTTTCCAAAGATCATAAAGCAGGTGACCTTTGTCCGGATTTCTGCAGAGCATACACTCTTCGAATCCCAAGTGTGACATATCTGAACCAGAAGCTGTTTGGGTTTGATCTAGTTGTCTGTCACAAGTCCTGGCTGCTGATAAGTACACCCAGCTGTAGGGCATTAATTTATTCATGCTGTTTCCTTTAAATATTCACATTGTGGCAATCCACTGAGACATGCGTTCTGTCTCCAGAGCAAAAGATGAGGTGACGCACAGCCAAAGAAAAGTTAATTATTAAATAAGCCCCCCCAAAAAAACAAAACAACAAAATTAATCACCAACATGAAGAAGCTCACTGATGTGATGCCTGTGTATAAGAGGCTGACCGAACAAAGTCTGTGTTCCACTGACTCCTGTAGTAGTCCTGTAATGCCCCAGAAACAACATCTGTTTATGTTCAGGTCCAGGTCCAGGGTTCACACACTTTGTCTTGCCACTGTATGGGGGCAGATCTCATGTATAAATCCTAAATATTCTATATGGACATCTGCGACAGACACTAAGGAACGTGTAAACTGTTGACTGTGTGTTCAGAAATTTCCCTCAGAGGCCAGAAAAAAACTGGGAGGCGATCATCAAATTGTTGTTTCTCACTCAATATCTTGTTTTAGCGCATCAATCTGAAGGCAAAACTAATGGAATTCTGTGGAGCAGACTGTCTGGCATATTCTGATCACTAGAAGATTGCGGTATTGACCAAATGTCAGCGATAGAGCGATGCAGTGATTGAATAAACGAGGATACATAATCGAAGCTGAGGAGTCTGCCCGGGTTGCCTGCTGCCGCCCTCTTAACAACTCTCTGGGAAATTCTCAAAATCATTAGCGCACATGGATACAAGCACACACACACACACACACACTCACTCACACACACTTGCACGTCATTATTATGGGGCTGTTTTTGTTTTTGATAACTAAATTATATCAGTCTTTAACAAAAAAGTAGAGAATGTAGCACAGCCATCACTGAAGTCCTGAAGACGGTGATCAGCAACACATTTTGTTGAGTTTCTAAATATCAATCACAAACATTTGGGAGATGGAGAGAATAAATTACCTAAAAGCCGGTTTGTGTAGATCAAATACAGGTTACTCAGAGTACTGAGCTGCTTCCCGTCAAGCACATGACACCCACTGATTATTTGCACCCAACATTTAACTCAAAATCATGGTAGGTTTGACTGTTCAGTTCATCGGTTTTGTTTCATATTCAGCCAAAGTTCTGCATCTGTTTTAATTCAATTTTTTCAGTTTGACCGATTTCCAACATCTTGCCTGCAAAGAATTTGACAAAGAAATGTATAAATAAAAACATGAATAAATGACCACAATAATAACTACAGCAGGCTTTGATGCTGATTGGTATAATTCTTCTGCCAAGAAAAAGACATTTTAATAGCCTTTTAATTACATTAAAACTGACCGTCCTTCATGTTTAGCTTTGGCTGTAGTTCTTCTGATGGCCATAGGAAGCTTTAGGAGGTTTAATAAGATGCTGTCCAGGAATATCTCATGTAAAATGCTAATTTATGTATAAAAGACATGAAACAGTGTAAAATTCCACACATCTAAGCATAAACAGTATATGTAGCATATGGAATAAAAAGGTACAAGACACAGAGATGGAAACCTGAGCTGTTAATAAGTCAGATAACTATTTTTGTGTCAGTAAAAGGTTTCAAATAACTTACTTAAATTACTTATCAGTAATAATTGAGTGAGCGAGCTAAGATGGGTAAAGCAAAGGCAGCAGCAGCAGCAGCAGCAGCAGCAGCAGCATCTGTATCCTGAAAGGAGACAGAGCTCTCAGCCCCGCGTGCTCATGATCTGCTGATGATATGTCTGGTAACCTCCGTCTGGGGTGTAATATTCATGTTACATCAAAGATGAAGCGACCAGAAAACTTAGCGATGCTTCCCCACACCTGCTAACACACCTGCAAGCCTTTACTGAGGGCAGAGTTAACATGGTGGTGGCAAGGGAGTGGAAAGATTACTGGAAAAGTGTATTCTCTCTGTATTCTTATATAACAGTATATAAGAAGTGTGGACGCTGCTGCAGGTGCAGGTGACTTGAGTCTTTTGACGAGCCAGCAGATCTGTACATGTCTTTAAGGCCTTGGGTGGCGTTTGAATCCTCATTTGAAACGTGGACAGTGCGGCCCCATCTGTCTCACACAGGCCCTCTGAGCAGCCCTCACTAACACACACTGTTTGATGGGAACAATACTTGCCTAATGGACCTTCAAGAGCTCATTTGTTTGAAGCAATTATTCCAAGGCGACTGCTTCCGTGAAGTTTCCCCTCAGCACAGATTATTTGCTGCTTGCTTTAGAGAATGACTATGTGAAGGCATCCCATTTCTTTGCAGTTGTGCTGCCACCAATAAAGAAGGAAAAAGGTAAGACTCTGGGGGGGAAGCCGTCTGCCCATCCTGTGTATACAGATCAACCAATCAGCTCTCAACGTGGGAAAACAATCTCAGAAATGAAAGAGAAGCACGCCTGAGTCAGCAGCAGGCTCCCTTTTGGTGGCCCAAGCCTTTCACATCAAAATGGAGATTGAAAAGCTCCCAAAACTGCGACACAATGATCATATGTCTTCCTCCTTGCAGCAGGGGCATAATTACAGATGACCTAGCTCTATTTAATACAACCTGACACGGGGCTCATCGCTCAGATTTGCCACATCTTGCAGTTTTGTTTTTTTTCTCCCCCACCATCTATAGGAGTTCAATTATCCTGCTTTCTCTCTCTCTTGGAGAACGCGCCAACATTTCAACGCACACTTCAGCAACAGCAGCAGCAAAAGCAACAACGATGGCTAAATGCCTATTAGATGTGTCACCCACAGTATCGCTAAAAGGAATTCTCATTCAAGACAGGCAGCTACAGCGTGCTGACAACTGACACCTGACATGTAAGGATATTAAATATCAAATTCTTCTTCTTCTTTTTTTTTTTTTTTTATATCAGTCAACTATTTTGGTTTTCCAAACCTGCCAGATTCCCTTGCTCATCCTCCCCCAGAACTGATCAGTGGAGTGCATTTGAAAACAGCCCTTAGCCAAGCTGAAAGGAGCCCAAGATGGGGGGGGGAGAAAGTGTCAAAATGGCTACAGAAGATGACAGGCCCAATGTGTAGAGAAGCCTGGATCTCTCAGCTTTATCCTTTGTGATTCCCTTTTTCTTCTTCTTCTTTTTCTTTTTCTTTTTCCCCAGCATATCACTCCCACGATGGATAAGAGTGAGAGGAGACAGCTCTTCCTGTTTCTCCTCTCTCTATTAGCTCCCTGGTGGATCTGCCTGTTGTGAAGTGACTCCAGCTATAATCTCTCGCTAAGTTTGTATGTTCTACAACTTGGCACAATTTAACTCAACTTCTCACATTCTTCTCTTAGAATTTATATATATATATATATTTTTTTTTTTTTTTTTCAGCCCTCCCCAATTGAGCCATGGTGCAGTGGCACTCCGGCATCAGACAATGGAAGCAGAGATGCAATGTCGAGGCCTCACACACACACCCACACACTGTAATGCAGTCAACAGTATACGAGCAGCTGCAGTTTCAAACTGCTTATCTAGGCTGAATCCAGATGGGAAATCATTCCCTAACAGTTTCCTCTCATAAGCGCTGACTGGGGCTTAGCTCCACTGTGTTTATCCCAACGCACAAATCACTTTTCAGATTGGTCAAAAAAAAAAGAGCAAATAAATGATGGGAGCAACACTGAGGCCGAGGTCGGCTTTCCAGATGGAGCTCCTTGTCATCCTGTGCCTGCTGTGCATGAGCACACTCCTCCGGATTCACTGGTTGAGTAATGCTTAGCGGCCTCGAAGAATCAGAATAAGTCCACTTCACCTAAAAAAGCAGAATCCAATATGTCACAGAGAGTGATTCTGAAACAGACCGAGGCGACTGCTTTCCTCCTGCATCCTCACTGTAGAGCGAGCTCTCATCCTGCAGCGCGCGTCGAGGCGGTTGTTGCCACGGGAGATGGCGTCACAACTGACACGCAGATATAATGGAACAAGGATCCGAGTTTTGCCGGGTCCCTCTGAGGCTGGGCTGGGGTGTGATGATCACAGGGGGATTTGCAGACTGTTGTGCAGGTCCCCCCTCAAAGCTCTAAGAGAGCAGTCAATTTTAACATGAAGGAGGAGAACGGGTGCTCTCTGCTGAAAAAAAAAAAAATTATAATAATAAAAAAACCCAGAAAGACGACGACAAAGGGAGATGTAGAGACCGAGTTTTCTTGTACATCAGCCGTGTCATCCTCCGCTGTGTGCCGTGTTTGAGTTAAAGCCCTCTCCACTCTCCATCAAGCCCAAAGCAGCATGAACTACATGCCTAATTTGCAGTTTGATGACACAATGGATTCCCATCAAAGCCTCGCAGGTCTGCACATCAGAAGCCACAAAACGAGGTGACCAGGCTCACCGTGACACTTTGTGTGTTAAGTGTGATTCTTGTAAATAAATACTAAGCCTAAGCCAAGTATGTGTCTGGACTGTGTGTGGTCAGTGTGCCGAACTGAAGCTGTAGTTGTAAACTGTTTAAACAACTGCTTTCAGTGATCTCTGTGCTCACATATACAGTCGTTTAATACAAGCTCCTTGTCTTTAACTTGCCTCGCTCTCTCTCCTTCTGACAACGGATACATCTGTCACACTCGCACCGGCCATTAGTGGCACAGGGAGAAATCCTGTTGCATCAGTGTGCAGATGGTGCTGCCTACGTGTCCTGGGACTGGGCTCACTGACATTTGCAATGGAGCATCTTCTTTACAGTTTTACTTAAGAGTTGATTTAGACTCTGTTGTTGTGGTCCAGCCAAAAACCAGGGTTTTGCTTGAGTTAGATGAAAATTATACCAATAATGATCCCTTAAATTTGATTATTAAAGATATTTGCTGGGATGGATCTCAGTAAATCCTTCAAAGTTAACATCGTTATTCTCTACGATGTTAACTTTGGAACTCTTCTCTGGAACAACACATTTAAAGTGACCTTAAAAACAAATAAATAACATCCCTGTAACATCTATCAGAAGTCTACAGCCATGCTAGTGGTTGTGTGTGTGTGTGTGTGTGTGTGTGTGTGTGTGTGTGTGTGTGTGTGTGTGTGTGTGTGTGTGTGTGTGTGTGTCTAGAGTGTAAACATGCTAATATCTGTTAGCTGTGCTAAATGCCAAGTTTTAGTACTTCTTTTCCACTATATTCAAAAATAGCATATTCAAAATAGCAAATTTCAACCACCAGCTACCACATTCATGTTGTGGAATCTTAATTCTTATACCCACACCGTGCTTATTGCCAGAACACCCAAACTTTGCAAACCTCAAAAGGCACTAAAATGTGTCATGGCCAATTAGGGTATTTCTTTTGCCCTACTAAAGCTTACCAGGCTCTCCCTGTCATGGTCTAATCAGACGGGTTCAATCAGTGGCTGGCCATCGTGCCCCAGAAATCCAGAATTTAAAAGCCTGCCCTGAGCCATATTCTCTCCCTTCCGCCCTTGATTTTCTCACCATCACTGCAGATCAGTAATGTTCGAAATTTACAGCTTGTTTTTTTTATCATGTCACTGATACCAAACAACAGATGCTGGGAAAGAAGAGTGACAGAGCCTGCAGCCGTTGTGAAATGAAGTGATTAGCCATCTTAATTAGCTGTCGTCTTTGGCCCTGGCCTTCTCTGCATGATGGAAAGTTGTGCTCTGGGGATCAATAGGGAGTAAAACAACAGCCACCCACAAGCCTCCTCTTAATCATCCATTCCTCTGCTTGGAAACAGAAAAACAGAGAGAAAGCGAGGGTGGGCAGGCTGTTTAGGATAGAGGACACTGCGTGTGCCCTCTCTATTGGCATCTGTTCACCTCATTATTCATCCAGTCAATATGTGTTACACTTCTTACATCAGCCGTTGTTGAACTCAACACCTTTAACCTCCTCTATGAATCAATATCAAAGGAAACTATTCTGCAATGTTTAATTGGGTAATGGAGGAATAACACACACCGCAGTCTTTCAGTTTCTCCAAACAGGATTTCCTTTCATTTTGAACTGGATTTTCATTGACGCCAGAGGTCGATCCATTTTTGCTGACCCCACCACCAGGCCAAAATTCTTCCTGCTGCTCAGGGTAGTCTGATGAAATAATGGTCATAATTTACTGAGGACATTCATGCACCACAGTGCAGCACTCAGGTTATTACTAATCAAACAGGCACTTTCTTTATTCATACTCCTTAGGGGATGTACCCTTTAAAATGTGTAGTCTGAAAAATAAATTTAATTAACACTGTCATAAACTAATTTGACTACTTTCAACATCTTGTTTTCTTTACACAGCCAGAGATGAGGTCATGGTTATTTTGATATACTATTTGTTCATCTTCATACCGAGTTCTTTCTTCTTTTTTTTTTCTTTTTCCGTTAACATTTGTGTTGATGGGCTCACCACCTGTGGAAGGTGCTGTAGGACTTTGGTGCTTTGTGGACTAGGCGGGAGTCGACCTGGGCCTGGACCCAGATAAGCGGCAGATGATGACGTGATCTTTGTATTGATGACGCTTTTATTCTGAAATTGCAGGGCACAAGAATCTTATTCTTCAGTTTTGCACAAAAGCATGACATTTTTTGCAAGACAGCACAAAGGTAGGTCACTTTTGTCTCCCGTCTAAAATATTCTCTTGAATGTTCTGTCCGTGGCTGAAAATACCGCAGAAAATTAACAAGGTAGATTAATATTTCTCATTTTGTGATTTTAACAAGCTGCATTGCCAAAATCTAATAACGTACATTCCTGAGAACCAGTGTCATTTAATGCTGGCTTCAGTTGAAAGTGGCCCTGCTGTTATTATTTTGTTATTATCAGTTTCTCCCATCTAATAACCGCTTCTTACGCTGTGAAAAGCTCTTCACAGATGGTGCTCATACTACCTACAGTTAAAATGTCAATTTGCTCAAATGAATGATCTCTTTCTTTTCCTTTGTTAAAGTCACACCAAACTAATGAGTTGATTGAATCTTAAAACTTAACACTTCCTTTGTTGTTGTTGTTTTTTGTTTTTTAACTTTTGTAAGAAGTTGAGCTCACAAAACTCCACGAAAGTACTTAAATCCAGAGTTACCATGACAACCCGCCGACAGCACCCGTTTGAACTTGTTTGGACTGTTGCAGCGTCCAGCCTGAAATCCACCCACAGCCTTTCCCAGCCCATTCCTCTTTCTCTGTCCGTCACGTTGTCCCTGCATCATGGACGTGTGAGTACAAACTGACACCGTGCAGTACGGGTGTTTTATTTCGGTAGCACACTGCTGGAAGATTTAAAGGCACCTCGGTGTGGACTGGTCTCGATAATGTGGCGAATGCATGATGCATTCTCCTCGGCCTGGCTTTTACTCTCAGTCTGAAACATCCTTACACACTTTCCAAACTCCTGATACTTAAAACACTGACGCTAAAACTAACCAACACGTATATTAGTACATTGCTTAGACATTTCTTTCTGTGCCGCCAACTGCACGTAGCACTTGCGTTCCTCGCACTAGCTTGAGTGTCATCTTCATGCCAAACGCACGGCTGCTGAAACCACTGGGTGAAGTGTCCCGGGCTTGCTCTGTCTTGTTCTCCATAGTGATGTTCTGCTTGACCGTGGCTCAGCTGTGCTTCCCTCCAGGGGGGCTCATTTGTAAGACTCCCTCCCTGCGCCACTCTAAAGCAAGAACTACTTGCTTACATATGGCCCTCAATTAGTTTGGTTACTGTGGGGCTCAGAGAGACTGCACCAGAAAATGTACTACAGCAAATGACTGACACGTTATTCTTCATAGCCAGAGGAGATTGTGACTGTTGTTATTGTCCTCTCATTAGTGCTGTGAATATAGAGAAAATCACTGCATGATGATAATCTAGCGTGCTGCTGAGCTCAGACTGCTGGAACTAATGCTGAACTCAGTGTTGTAAAACAACTGCAGTTGGTTAAAAACACAAATTACAGCTTTTTTTTTTTTTTTTTTTTAATGATTGGTAACCCACATTTCTCCGAAAACTGACTTCAGTTTTTCTAACATCTTCACACAGTTCTTTTTACAGGCTGTGAATATTTTCTTAAATTCTCCATTAAACAATAAGGCACACAATCAAAATCTTAGACAATATATATATATATCTACAGACAGTAGAGACATCTCTGCAGTGTCTCCACATTGACCAGCCAGCTGGTCGGTAACACGTGGTCTGAACCATCTGATGTTGCCTGAGCTTTTGACGTGGGTGGGAAGTTTGCTCTCGAAAGTTCTTACATTTGCTAAAATTCCCATGTCTCTATGCTGAGTTCACTTTTTCAAAACTCTCTCCCAGTCAGAGTAGTTTACCGCCCATCACAGGAAGTTGTCATTTTCCTCAGCCACATAGAGGAATTAGCTTTATAAAAGGTGGAAGGTCAATGATCTCCAACTACATGATCAAATGTCTCTCTTTGACACAACAAGTGCTGGACATATCTGCAGAGGACTGCAAGGGATGGATCAGGCAGATTCTTTTCCATATGTATTGAAACTGAGGACGTGATGCAAAAGACGGGGCTGACTAGTTACGCTGTATTTCTATATCTGTACTGTCTGTACAGTGAAGATGTATAATAACACAAAGACTTAAACACTAAACGGAGTCTGGTCACTGAAGTTCACTGAACTTTCTGTCATGTTCATGAAACCAGTTTGAGACTTTAGCTTTGTGACATGGAGCATTATCCTGCAGGAAGGAGCCATTAGAAGATGGTGAACTGTGGACATGGAGGGATGAACATGGTCAGCAACAATGATCCTCCACACCACCACCACCACCACCACCAGCCTGGACTGTTGACACAAGGCAGTTTGGGTCCATGGATTCATGCTGTTGACTCCAAATTCTGACCCTACCATCTGCAGCCTCAGCTGAAATCCAGATCCATCAGACCAGGCGTTGTTAAGTAAGGCGTTGCACTAAGTAAAAACCAGTGTCTGCTAGTTTTTGTCTTCAACAACCTTTAGTAATAATAATAATAGTTTTTTCACATAGCCAGTCTTTTGACATAGTTTTACATAAACCCATTCTTCTTTTTTTTTTTTAAGACTCACTGCTACCAGATAGAATCATCAAACATCTCCAACTCCTCTGGCTGAGGTTAGAAGTTATAATGGATTCAGTATAACCATTGTCTTGTAACCACCTCTGCTCTGAAGGATGAAGTACAACACAAACAACCTCCCATGTTCAACAGATGGCTGAATGTCAGAGGTGCTCTGAATATTTTAAAGATTTATGTTCATTTTTAAATCTTTAATCCAGAGTGAGATTTGTTAAAATGTGAAAAAATGTGAAAATGTGGTGTCTTGGAACACTTTGGCATTTTCCTCTCCAATTTGTGTGTGTGTGTGTGTGTGTGTGTGTGTGTGTGTGTGTGTGTGTGTGTGTGTGTGTGTGTGAGAGAGAGAGAGA
>JBBMJY010000015.1:14493117-14507497 GCA_037833715.1 Toxotes lorentzi | reverse complement strand
GAGAAAGGTGTTACTGCCCTTTTTGTGTTTTTCCCCCGCACCCCCCCCCCCCCCCCCCCCCCCAAAAAAAAAAAAAAAACAACCCAACTTCCACCACCCCCACCGGCTCAAAGTTGCCATCACAGGAATTATTTAAGATAAAAGACACCACTGGAAAAAAAATCCCCTGACAGATATTATCATTACAACCGTTATGGAAAGTGCTAACTTATTTTTTCCCTTCCCTTCCTCTCTCTTTCTCTCTCCATCTGTGCCACTCACTCTCTGTCTCTCTGTCTCTGTCTCCCAACGGGTAAAAAAAAAAAAAAAAAAAAGAGCAAGGAGAGAGAAAGGAGGAATAGAAGAGTGAGTGAGCTCTGTCAGTTGGAGTCAGTGCACTGCTAAGTCTGGCTACACTACAAAGGTTAGCAGATCTGACTGTCAATAGTGTCTTGTGGGTGGGAGGGGTGGGGGGAGGAGACATGGAGGTGAGGTGGTGGTGATGGTGGGGGGAGGGAGGGGGAGGGGGGCGGTCGCTTTGAGAGAAAGATACTTTGATATTTCGGAATGTTAGAAGGGTGAGTGTGGAGAGCTGGAGGTTGGGGATCTAATTACCGGGCCATAATTGGGGGCTGGGGAATAGGTTGCCGTCCTCTCAACTCGCTGCAGATCAATTATGTTAAGAGAACATCTGTAAGTAGAGCTTAATGAGGTCCATTAGAGCAACATGCGCTGCCTTCCCTAACGGTGCTTGTCAGCTTCTTGGATGAGCTGGAGTGTGCTGCTGACTGGGGACCTGGTGGAGGGGCTTAAATAGGAGAGGAGGCTCGACTCTCCACCGCTTTTCCCTGCCAGAGAACCACAGAGAGAGACACACACACACACGCGCGCGCGCGGAGAGAGAGACAAGACAGACGAGGGAGGGAGAAGGTGAGGAGGTAACAAGAGAGGGGGGAGAGAGACGCCCTGTGAGCCGGGTCCGGGACGCGCGGATCCGCGGGAGGGGGGAGCCGGCTTTAGTTTTTGATCTGACATCCCAACAAACTCGAGCAGAAGACGCAGAACTGTTCTCAAAACTCCTGTCGCCAAGTTTTCTGCAGACGATCTGGAGTTGAACCAGCTCTGAGAAAAGTTGCCTTGTGGACACTTTTGATTCAAAGTCGAGAGAACGCAGAAGACACAGGCCGCTGCAGCACTTTGTTTTGCAATTTTTTTTTTATTTTTTTTTTTTTTTTGGACATCCCTGGCTTTACTTCAAGGTAGGCTTACGTGTTCAGTCCTCTTTGTGTTTCTGGCTTGTTGAGTTTAAAGCTTTCTGCAGAGCGCGGGGGGCTGCGCGTGAAGTGTCCGGGCGAGCTCCGCGAGAAGACGTAAACACGGGCAGCATATGGCCGGTGAGGACATATAACATCTATATATGTGTGTGTGTGTGTGTGTGTGTGTGTGTGTGTGTGTGTGTGTGTGTGTGTGTGTGTGTGTGTGTGTGTGTGTATTTGGCTTCTCCTCCAACGAGGCTGCATCCTCCGCTCAGCATCAGAGACTCGGGTGGTGAAAACGGAGCCGCCGCCGGTGTTGAGGATGGGCTGCCGGGTTTTGGTGCAGGTCCGCGCTGTCATTATATTTCTTCATTACAGACAGAAGCAGGGGTGGTGGGTGGGTGCGTGTGTGTGTGGGGAGGGGGGGTCAGGTACAAACATAACAAGCGTCCCCTCTCTCCGTTTGCGCATAAATGACGGGTACGTGTAGGTGCGTATTTCCCGCTGGATGTGGAGACTTGATCCGCGCCATGTGACGTTCTCCTCTGTCCTCCACTCTCACCGCCGCCTACTGTCTCCATCTTCTATTCATACGGAGGAAGAATATTTCGCGGAACGCAGTGAGTGAAAGGAGAGTGGAAGGGCACCGGGAGAGAGAGAGGGAGAGAGAGAGAGAGAGAGAGAGAGAGGTGGCAGCCTCACACACACTATACACACTCTGCAGCAAATTGCATGATTACCAAGGTAGGCCGCCTTGAAATAATTCAATCCATGACAAAACCTAATTACTGGCAGGTAATACCCTGTCAACTTTAATGCATCTCATCACTCATAATGGCGCGGAGAGCATTTTATGACCCATCTCATTATCGCTGCATTTTAGGCTGGAGCCGCATGCCAACTATTAACTTGTCAGGCCGTGGACTGGAACACTGCGAGGTGTGTGTGTGTGTATGTGTACGCAATAGCAAGTCGTGAGGTAGTGGCTCGGAGGCGGAGGTGTGTGTGTGGGGGGTGGTGGTGATGGTGGGGTGGGGGGGGGGCCCTAACATGTGGGCCTCAGAGTGGCCTCAGCCAGTCAAACCTGGGCGGCTGACTGATGCGGGATTGTCGCAATAACAGGGTGAAGAATAATCCCGTCCTTTAATTACAGGAATGATTTAAATAAAGACTGTGGAGAGGAGATAATCAGGCCGGGCAGCCACAGTGGAACCCGGGACCTCACATGACGCGTGTGCGTGTGCGAGCATGGAGAAAGAACCGGGAATCAGTGTCCTGATGTGGTTGTCCACACTAGATCAGCTTCCTGTTCGTTAGTTGAGATGTCGGCTTGTGTTTTAGCTGTTCAGTTTAACACTCTGCACTTCACACTGCTGCATTTAAACTCCTCATCTAAATAATCTCTGATGTCAGTCAGGTGTCAGAGGGGGAAGCTGTTTTCTCCTTGTACCACTGCGCTCCTGGACGCAGCATTAAGTCCTCCTTAAATTAAAAAAATATGTAAAGAAAAAAAAAATAGCGATAACAACTTGTTCTGGGCGCCCTGGCTGCTCCGCGCGCACCTCTAAACAAACGCAGCCTACCTGTGTTCCTGTCTCTGTGATGTAGTCTAATGAGCGCCGTGCCTCCGCGCGCCCCAAAGATTGAAGGACGACGGGGAAAAAAAAGAAAAAAAAAAGAAAAAGTGGGCGTTCCGGAGGCGCGCACGCGATGCATGCTCTCCGTTATAGTGGAGCGTCTTGTAATAAGTGAACGACCTTATCGTGACGGTGTAATGTCTCACCGGTGAGGGATGGGGAAGGGGGGGGTGTTTGGAGATAATAAAGCTTGACTTCCACAAAAACCAAGACCATACACGCCCCCCTCCTCTCGCTCGCCCCCCCCCCTCTCCCCCCCCCAACACCCACCCCCCGTGTCTCTCGCTCAGTCGCTGATGCATGGGGACGCCGGCCTGAGCCAGCCCCGCACACTCTCTGCGTGCTCCGCGACGGGCGGATGAACACCTGTGGCTGGGTGGTATCCTGCGAACTGGTCGCTCTGATCCATGTGGAGCTCATTATTTCCATCCTGAGGATCTGTGCGGTGCGACGCGCCATTGTCAGTTTGGTAAACTTTTTTCCTCCTCATAGGGGGATCTGAAACTGGGATCCGCGGCTGGCAGTTGAGGCTTCTGCTTAACTTGTTGAGAGAGGTGAGCGAGCAGGAGATTATTGTTATTATTATTATTATTATTATTATGGAATATTTGCATTTGGAAGCAACAGTCTTTCTGGTGCCTGAATGCCCCTATAGTCCTTAAAACAAGGCTGATATTTTAGCCGATTTCATAACTACAAGGCTGTGAGGTGTGCATATGCGTGAACGGGCGCGCAGAGTTTTGGGGGAGAGCGCTGGTGATGCTGGGAGAGCGGATTGAGGGAACCGTGCCTCCTCTTGTCGCTCCGTGTGCACGGTGACCGCTGGCGCGTCAAAAGCGCTAATTAGTGAAGCAGCATGCAGCAGGAGCCTGTGTGATTAGGTGGCCAGTAGGATTAGATGGTCGCTGCACCGCGGAGGAGAATCATCTCTTTGTCGTGCTGTCATTCGCTGCCTGCATCACTCTCCGCACACACACAGACACACACACACACACACACACACGCAGCTCCGGACGGTGATAAACGTTCTCTCAAACGCCGTGTGACGCCCGACGGCGAGGAACAGCTCGCTCTAGCTCCCCCGCCTGCGTTTTGTTGGCCGGTGCTTCCCCCCTTCTTTTCATTCCTCTCTGGTCGCCGTGCTGGATTGTTCCCTCTCTCTAACAAAGCCCCGATCCCAGTCTGCCCTGCACATAGCTGCTCTCCGGACCAGGCGGCTTCGGGTTGCATGGTGGTGCTTCGGCTGCTTCAGCGGCTCAACAAATGCAGAAAAGGGAGAAAAGTTTCGGTAAGACGCCTTCTTTGCGCTTCGGCTTGTATGAACGGCACGTTTCATGTGTGTGTTTGGTGTGATCCGCGACGGCAAGTTCCAGCATCTCTCTGTTTCCATTGCTGCGTGTCCAGATCTGACCTGCTGCTGCTGCTGCTGCTGCTGCTGCTGCTCTGATCCATTATCTCTGTTATTCCACTGATAACCTTTCATCAAAGCATTGATGAGATATGCTGCGATGTTACGTTAGTGATCATACAGCTGATATGTGACCGCGCTCAGAACGGCAGCGGTCTCTGTTATGTGCTTGTGAAAGCTGCATGGCAAATTGAGTCTCTGTGTTAAATCCGTTAGTGGCCTTTACCAGCACTCCGCTGCCATGGCAACAGTAATTAAACTGATAGGGTGAAATGTCAGCATCTCGTTGGCGAACAGCTGGGACTGAAATAGCAGGCTATTCTCCGCTCCATCCCTCCATCATCCTCCATCCGCTCTGGGCTCAGATGATGATACATGTGGCCGAGGACGCGCAGCGGCAGCAGCGGCAGCAGCAGCCTGGAAGCCCCACAATGAGAGAATGGAAAGGAGGAAAGGGAGGGTACGAGCCAGCGAGCAAATAAAACAGAAATCATTAGGGCTCCGAGCAGCTGTGATTCCCCTTCCTTTATGGAAAATGAGGCTTTTGTTCGGCACCCCCCACCCCCCCGGCAATCGGAAGAGTGAAGCGGCCGAATTCCTGCCATGCTTGTCTCCTTCTACCCCGAGTTGATTGCACAGTAAAAAAAAAAAAAAAAAAAAAGAAAGAAGGGGAGCCGAAACTCTTCCTTCCTTTGGTTTGGTAATGAGTAGCGGGGACTTTGTGGTGGTAACGAGGCTGGACGGATCAGTGCCGCTGAACAGGCGCGGGCGGAGAGCAGCCGGTCGAGCAGTCGTGCGCGCCGCTCTCTAAATCCAGCCAATTAACAGATCAGCAGCCCCGACGCACCGGAACAAATGAGCCGAGCTGCTCACCGCTCTGCAACCTGTTTGATATTGTCTCTGCAAATGATTTCTAAACTTCAAACATATTAGTTTTAACAGAATGTGGAACAGGTGAAGAAAGACTGTTTTTAAGTGTAGTGGCAGAATTGTCTATTCAAGGATCACACCAGTTAATGATGCAGCTTATCTGCACCCGCTAGTTTATTCATTTACAACACGAAGTTGCAATGTGCAGAAACTTGAGACCTGCCAGAGGCAGATGACTCCTTCCAGTAAACACCAGGTTTCATTGTGTCCCGGGGGGTCAGCAGGCTGCAGACTGCTCACATCGGTCTGCACGTACAGCAGCATGTGATGGTAAAAGACAACACGCTGTTCACTGAGATGGAAGTTCCTGTAAGTTAACTGTAGTGAAATCATTGGAAAACCCACTGGCTCTAAAGGAAGGACATTTTAAAAAAAAAAAGTGAAACAGAATCATTTTACAGACTAAGTATCACTAAATGAAATTGCATCCTGACATGTTCAAACTAAAATGGTAAATAGAAAGTGAAAGTGAAATAAGTGAAGATAAAATTATACTTTAAGTAAAAATATTGAGCTTGTGTGTGTGTGTGTGTGTGTGTGTGTGTGTGTGTGTGTGTGTGTGTGTGTGTGTGTGTGTGTGTGTGGTGAAAGGAGGACAAAGGGGAGTGGGGGTGTGCCTGTCCTCAGGGAATAGTAGGAGAATACTAATTCCAGGCCTGGTGCGAAGCCACATTGCCCCCACCCCTCTCACCCCCAGTGGGCCTACAAAGGCTCTCCACAGTCAGCTCAGGCCAAACAATACGAGGGCTGCTGCAAAGCTCCTCGCCTGTAGCCACGCCCCCTTAAAACACAGAGAAGGTCAATAAAAAAAAAAAATAAAAAAAAACAGTGTCCAGGCAAAAAATGTGAAACTGTGGCTTTGTGTCTGTCTCATAACACTTAAACAGGACAGCTGTTAGTGTAGCTTAGTGATCTGAGCAGTCAGAGTCCAGGCTGCTGACCACTAACCAGCCTGAATTCACTTCTTCTTCTTCTTTGTCACAATCAGTCCATCGCTGTTATTTTACAGAGACTAGTTACAGGAATGTACCCACAGGTCTTTGTTCACTTCACTTCACTTTAGCTGTGTTTAAATTACTCTTACATTTCTATTTATTGGTTTCCATAACAATGCTTTGAATGTTTTTTTTTTTCCAGGAATAAGATGAAGTGACCTCTACACTTGTTTTTTTTTTAAGCTCAAGTTAAAATTAGTTTCATACCATAAATTCTTGGTCAGGATTTTTTTGTTAAAGCCAAATCAGTGCAGAGTCTCCTCCAACTGTTTTCCCAACAAAGCTGAGCGTAACTGTTACAGCACACTGCGCTTTGCAGTTAGCATATAAGAAATCAACATACTTCACCAACAGGAAATGATGCACTTCTCCTTTTTGGACTGTCATCCTTTCACTCTTCTTGTGAACTAAACAGAATGTTTGATAAAATATCATACATGTTAAATTTTTTTTTTTTATGTGTGTGTGTCTCTTTAGCCATAAGGGCGTCACCACTAAGTAAATGTTAACCTCCTCTCCAGTCACTGTGCTGGTATTTGATGAACGTTTAAAGCCTCTCTCTCTCTCTCTGTCCTTCTCCCAGGTATACAAATGCTCTCCGTCCAGCCGGACACCAAGCCAAAAGGCTGTGCCGGCTGCAACCGGAAGATCAAGGACCGCTACCTGCTGAAGGCCCTCGATAAGTACTGGCACGAGGACTGCCTCAAGTGTGCCTGCTGTGACTGCAGGCTGGGCGAGGTGGGCTCCACGCTCTACACCAAAGCCAACCTCATCCTGTGCCGGAGAGACTACCTACGGTAAGAAAGACAGCTGACATTTTTACAGTGTCTGTGTGATGTTCGACAAACGCCGCGCACCATCCAGGAAAAGGCACGGTGTGGTCACAGTGTGGTACAGAGGTGTTAGAGAGTTAGCTCACTGAAATCCACTTTACACGAGCTCAGAGTTCCAGTCGAGCTCCTTTTTATTTTGCCGGAATGGAGCAAGCACTTAGACATTAGACAGTGGCAAATCCGACACATAAAATTACTGGATAGAATTTGTTTTTGATTTCCAATTCTTAAAAAATCATTTACATTGATGTGTATTTTGTTGTTATCTATTAAATTAATTATTTTCATTATTAGCAAATATCAATTATGTGACCCCATTTCCATAAATTCCCTTTTTTAATGTGTCAGCTTCAGATGCAGTTGTAGTGGCACCTTTTTTTTTTCAGGATGACCAGGGTTGTTTGAAAATTGAGAAACATTTGTTAAACATTTGTTGAACAAATGTAACACAGCGTCTTTACTTACACTGACTGGAACACCAGCATCTTCTTATCCTTTATTTTTAATTTCACAGAACATACATTCAGGTTCTCTAATTACAAACTGAGCCTTTCAAAGGTGATGTGTGAACAGCAGGTGAGACGATTTCCAAACAGAATCAGCCTGTTTCATTCGATTTTCACTGACACTTGTTTCTCAGATGTTGTCAAAGGAGTTTTTTTTTTTTTTTTTGGTAAAGTGGAGATTTATTTAGGTTTGTGAGTACAAGATGGTTTTTCTCCTCTGAGCTTCTTGTGTTGTCCTGGTTGCGTGAGGCCTGCTGAGTCGAGCAGCTGCTGGCTTTACAGCTGTTTACATAAGAAATGAATGTGTAGTTTATGGAGCCCTGACACATGTGAGGCTCTCTACTGAAAGAAGAGAGCTCTCTTTATGCAAGACAAGATGGTAGATGATCAAAACTGTCTTCCTCATTTTACCTAGTATGTATAAATATATATAGCATTAGCTGCAGTTTTGATAATGATGTGTTGTTGTTAAACAACAGGTGATAGGTTATAGTACGCTTGTATGTTATCACTGCTGACAGGACCACACACGATCATTTTAGATTTTTTTTACCTGCCTACAAACACCTGAAAGTTTATGAACAAAGAAACCTGTAAATTACAGGACATTCACACACATTGAGAAAAAAAAAATCACAGTGTGTTTGATTTTTGTTTAAGTCTACCTGTGTGAAAAAGTGAAAGAAAATTTTGCTTTTTTTTTTATATTAATGCCTAAAGCTGCTTTTAGGACATGTTTCACATGAATGAGTTTCCCATTCATGTCCATGTCTCCGGCTTCCTCCTGCCTCTGTTTGTGACTCACTGCAGCACATCATTCAGGGAACATGTACAGTGTACTGTAGCTAACGTATGTCGGTCTGTGTATGTGTGTGTGTGTGTGTGCCTGCTGTAGGGGCGCGGGTGCACCTCGTTCCGTTTCAGCTCTGTGATGAGAGCGAGTCACTGTTACGTGCTGTAGACTAACAGGCTTTGAGGAGAAGCTGCTGTGGCAGAGAATAAGTAAAATGTTACCGACTCGGCCTGTAAACTGAGTGTGCAGTCAGGAGTTGGAGATTTGTTGTTTCTTTTACATTTTCACATAGAAAAACACGACTGAAAACGTTAGTGAGAGTGAAGTGGCGGCAGCTGCTGTAGCTCAGGTGGGAGCACAGGTCCCCCATTAATCAGCTCCGTGGTTTGATACCATCGTATTAGGTGGAAAGCAGAGAAGAAAAGCCCTGATGTGCCACAGTTACAGGTGCTCTATCAGACACAGGCTGGGGGTCAAGAGGTCAGGGGACCCTTACACCACACCCTGTGTTTGAAGTGATAATCCTGTCGTATGGTCAGTGGTTTAAAAGTGCAGATGATCCACTCATATTTCTTGTGTACTAAATATTTGCCCTGCATGCTCATATATATATTTATATATTATATTTATCATATTTCTTCCTACTGAATACAGCTGCATTGTGAATACTTGTGCATTCAGCCTAAAGTAAAGTTAGTAAAGCACTTCAAATGTTTGGCTGCAGAGTCAGGGTTTTCTTTGGAAAGCAGTCAGACAGCTTCTCTTTTACAACCAACAGCAGCTCTTTACAGGGATGTGAGGAAGTGTTAAAGGTGTTTTTTTTTTTAAGAGATGTGAAATCTTACTGACATGAAAAATCCCAGTCTTTGTTTTTTGTTCTACGCACACGAGCACAGACCAAATATTAACTTCCTCCCAGCGACAAAGCTCAACTTAAAACAACCATCCAACTGGGTGACATGTTCCTTCATTACCATGAACACACACACTTTAGTTTCTTTTGACTTGACCTTACATGCACTGTCCTGCTGCTCAAAGTCCACAGTAGACCGCCAAGTGTGTATTAATCCGCCGCTGAAAATAGTACCAAACTAATACCCGGTTTCCTCCTGTTTGAGTAATGTTTAAATAAATGTATTCTTCATCCTTAAACATTTTTAGTGTTTTCCTTACCCTGGATATGATCGTGCTTTAGTCATCTAGGTGTGATGTAAATATATCCACACCTCAAGCCGAGTACCAGGCCCTCCATCCAGGACAAATATTTGTCCACCCAGCGCCCGGCGTCCACAGGTTTCTCTTTCCCCGGTTACCGCTGTGTAGCCGAGCTCCAGAAATGTTATTCTTTCATCTTCAAAGTTCAAGGTGATTGAATTGACTTGACGCCCGCTATCACATGTGTGGCCTGCCCCCGTGAATGCGCCCTGACATCTCCTCACTGCTGGCTAATGAATGGCAAATTTAGCAAACCGCAGCAATCCACATCTGATCTGCAGAGCAACAAAGAAAGCCCGGCTCCATCACTCAGGCAATCAATTGCTGCAACCTCACAAAGCAATACAGTTTCTCTAACACAGTTGCGCGCACACACACACACACACACACACACACACACACACACACACACACACACACACACACACACACACACACACACTCGCTTCCTAAAAAGGCCACCTCGAATATATTATTTCTACTCATGTTTATCTCGGCCTGTCAGCCCAGGTTAGTGACAGGAGAAGAAAAAATGATGACTTCACGTTTAGTCCATTTTTACATTCCATTGGCTTAAAAGTAAATGATTTGGACCTTCATTACACCCCCCCCACCCCACCCCCCCAAACCCTCCAGCCAACACCCCCACCCCCCCACCCCTCCAAACCCTCCAGCCAACACCCCCACCCCCCCACCCTTCTCCTAGTCAATTCTCCTCTGCTTAGCAGGTTGGCATGTTATTAGGCCTGGCATAATCAGGGCTAACAGAATCCTTCAGGGGTCTACAACCATGAGTGATGTGATCCCACCAGCAGAAAAATAATAATCCTCACAAAAAAAAACAACAACAAACAGAGGGAGGAAAAACTTAAAGCTTCAGCAGTCCCTCTGTGATCAAATATGAGAGACATTTGTGTGTGTGTGTGTGTGTGTGTAACCAAGCTATCCCCTCATAAACCTGCAGCCACAAACATAATTACAGGTATTATCGGCTAGAGCTTGATTTGTGCTTTGCTCTGTCTGAATATGGAGAAATTCAGCGAGAACATTTTTATCAACAAATGATCCCTTTGAAACCAAAGCTTCCATTGATGATACTGGTAATGGCGCGACGCCACTGTTTATGCTGATTTTCTCAGTACGGAGCGATAATGTTTGAAAGCCCAGAGGAGGGAGGAGAGCAGACAGACTGACACATTTAAGTTTAAAAAAAAAAAAAAGAAAACGCCAAGAAAATGAAGACTGCGGCACCGAGGCCTGCTGAGTGCCACTGCACACACACACACACACACACACACACTCAAACATTAGCGCTGGCTCCAAGACCGGGTTAAAAAAAGCAAAAAAAAAAAAAGCTGTTGGGCATCAGTTAATGAAAAACTGTAAATTCCACACATCCATTTTAAAGACAGCACGAGGACAACACTTATTTATTTATCTATCTATTCATTCATATTTATTTTTTTTTTAATCCAACTTCAATTTTCCTCTACAGTGGTTTTACTAAGATTGTAAATGCAAGCAAACTCACAGAGCTGTCAACATGGCTGGATTTATTAACGGAAAGCTGGCTATCAGTGAGAGATAACCAACATGTAGAGCATGGTTCAGTGTAATAACTTACATTTTTCTCCAGAATCAACCCTGTAGGCCGCAGCCACCTTGTGTAACCATATATGTAAATGTAAATGAAAAATGTATCTTTTTTTTTTTTTTTTTTTGGATCTGACATCGGGGCTTATGAAGCATTGTCAGTTTGTATGTCGGGCATCAGGCGTGCATGTGACATCAAGTCAAAGCTTTATCTCCAAGCAGCGGCAGGGAGTGAAGAGAAGAAGGCTGAGGCTGTCTGATACTCATCTGTTCTTTTCAGAAAATCTCATTTAGATACATTCGTCCTTATGAACATGTGTCATACCTTTAATATAAAAAAAAAAACTGTTCAGTGAGTGATTACTCACAGTGTTAGTAAAATGTAGTTTTCTGAGCTCAGGCGTGTTCAGGTGAAGTGATGAAGGTCGTGACCTGGATTCTGAGTCGTTCAGCATTTTAAGATCCGCTCTACAGATAATTTGTTTGTTTTTTTTTCTATTATTGATTAATGAATTATTTTTCTCCATATGAGCCATTAATCTGCTCATGTCACTTAAGATTTTCCTAATTTATTTATAACATTTTCCTCCTATTTGTGCTTTTAATATTACATAACCTTCATGTTAAACAGGTTAAATGTGCATTTATATTGAAGGTGGAAATTATTCTGAAAGCATTTGACCGCTGGACTGTGCAGTTTGTGTTTAATCACGTCAAACAGCCAATGGACCAAATGTATAAATGTAGCTAGCTGACAATATACACCAACTGTGTGTGTATGTCTTTTCTTTTTCTTTGGAAACACTTTCAATGCGTGCGGATGCATCTTTGTCTCAGTTTGTGTTGCCCACAGCAAATTCACAACCACTTGCATCTTTGCGTCGGCCTGACACCCACCATCTCGAAAATTTGTTTCACATTCAGTCTTCCGTTTATTTATTTATTCAAAACTCTGTACACTTTAAAGATGGCCGTTGTGACTCACCCACTGCTCCTCTGTCTGTCAGTGTGTTCATCACGTTCCACCACTTCGCGAAAACAAACTTTTTGCAGCTTCCTTTCAGGCCCGCAAGAATGGGTGTTGCTAATTCTTGCTAGCTGCACACGCCCCCCCTAATTAAGTGGCAATTCAGCGTGAATATGAGGCTGAAGACACAGCATAGTTCTACCCAAATAAAGTGCGGCCTCATTCGGCAGAGCAGACTGGACTCCCAGCTAGATCAGTCATTACTAAGGCAGTGATGGATGGCAAACAACCCCACAAAAAGCTGAAAGCCAGTGATTTCCACTGCAAAAAAAAAAAAAGAAAAAAAAGAAATATCCTTCTGGCTTGATGATAGCACTGCTCCTGGGAGATTTGCTGGAAGCTGGGTATAGTCTTTCATAGCTCTCTCCTCCCCGATTCTCTGCAGGCTGAAAGATTCAGGGCAGCTTCTCTTTCTCTAATGACTACCACAGATGTTCAGCTGTTCTCCCACCTAACACTGAAGGGCACGAGGACATCCTCAGCCAGGCCGCTGGTCAGAGACACCAGAGCTTACTCTTACTCGGCTGCTCCGCTCTCTCTCTGCTCAGAGAGGAGAACTGCAGTAATCTTCGTACATCTTTTAGCCAGTACTTCACATTATTGCTGACCTGAAGCGTGTAGTTGATTTAATGTGTGATGTTTTTTTTCCCCCTTTACTTAAAGCTTGTCTGCTTCCCCAAGGAGTAATGTTCATATTGGATGGTTGCAGTCAGGGAGCTAGATGGACAGCTTGTCCCACTTTTATGCAGGACACTGTTCACTTCCTGTCGCCTCTAACCAAGTGTTTTATTGCCAAACCTTAACCATACCTTAACTGTATTGTATTTACCATGGTAGGCATCCTTCTCTACCCTTAACCTCACCCCAGTTTGCACCTCTTGTGTTAAACAGCATTAAGGCTGTCAGACGCTCGAGGATAAAAGAAACATCAGTTTGCTTCACGCCAGACTCCTCCTAAAGTGGATGCTACGTCACCAAACATCCTCCTATACTGCCGTCATATTTACTACAACCATCGGAGGACACTCAACAATACAACATAACCATGGATTGTAATTAGCCGCTTGCACAGACGACCTTTTTTCTCAGTCATTACTTACTCTGTCCTTGTGCCTCGCCACATGTTTCTGTTTGTTTATCAGTGTCATTTATTATGTTAAATGGCACACATGTGCTCCAAGATTAAGTTGGTATGTGGAGATCTTCATCTTGAACTCAAAAGATGCCTCTGAGGACAAAATGTTTTCCGAGGCCTCAAAAAGAAGCAGCCTTTAATTTATTTGAATCCCTTGTGCTCTTGAGAGAGGGGGGGGGGGGCGAATTTGCCTGGATTGCGTCGGTTCATTCAGCCGCCAGATTGAATCCTGTCTCCGCTGCTTGTTATTACAATAGAGCACTCAGCGCGCACAAAGGGCCTCTCCTGCTCGAGCTTTTAATGGGACCTCTAAGGTGGAGAATGCAGCACTCAGTTTGTCAGCCTTGCCACTTTACCCTCCTTATTCCTTCATCTTTCCAGACACACACACACACACACACACACAACACCATACCTCTCCATCTCCCTCTTAAGTCTCAGCCCCATTGGCCTTCTTTGATGCTGCTAATCAGACTCTCCATCACTTTAGAGGAGATAGATGATTACCTGATTCTAATTACATACAAGGGGGAAACTTTGTTTGATGTCTTTTGTGCGTTCGTTCTCCGGCTTCCCATAGATCCCACCCTGCCCCGCACACACATCCTGCTCTTCTACCCACCTCAGCCCTCCTTCCCTATCCCCCCGGAGACTCCTCTGTATGAGGCTAGATATACACACAGTGGCGAAGCGGCCTCAGCGCTACAAGGTGAACTATTCCCCGGCATATGTTATTATTAATAACTGCCAGAGAGAGGGGTCACCTAAGACTACTCCTTGAAAAGAACCCCGGGCAAGACAAGTAGGCCACAACTGGCTGTGTTGTAAAACAATACCACCCCCCCCCACTCCTCCCCTTTGAGGAGACATGCTGCTTAAAGCAAGAATAATGCATGGGGGAAGAGAGGGGAGAGCCGCACGGCAACATTCTTCGGACGTGAAAAATTTAGATGTCACCACCTGGTGCTTTTAAGCATACCTTTACCACGGAGCTGGAGGTATTAGAATATGAGTAGGCAGAGGCTGTCATTTCAAGGGAGGGGGGGGGGGGGGGGGGGGGGGGGGGGGGGGGG